>PVKB01001429.1:0-419531 GCA_004027205.1 Ctenodactylus gundi
CCTCCCCTAGCCCCTTCCCCCTCCCCCTCCTGCTCTTTCAGTTCTCTTTTCCATATTCAATCTCAAGTCAGTCTTTAGACCATTGGTGATTTAATTTCCTCGATGCTGGTGAGAGACGGACCGTGCTGGGGCCAGGCTTGTCAGTAGCCCTCTGAGAAATGTTATCTTTATAGCCTGTTGGACAGTGAATTTGAAGGGATTATATATTCTTTTGATTGTTTCCAGAGTACTAGCTTTCCCCTTTAGCCAGTAAATACACATCTGTTGTTTAATATGAATCTAAAGCCCACTTTCAAAATAACCAGTAGAATGTAGAAGAGAATGTGTTAGCCTGAGGTGGGGTGACCTAGCGAACAATAGTCCCTCATTTTATTAAAGTTCTGCTCCATGCGCTGGTAAGATTCCTTGCCCTCAAAGATTTAGTCTTCTCACAGAGCTTGCCAATTAATGTTGTGTAAGGGCTTTCATATGTGGCCCTTCGTGCCATCCTGATAACACCAAAGAAAAAATTTCATGACAAGGCAAAAGCATGCTTAGTATTTTTGCAAAAGTACTTTAAAAAGCCAAAATTCTCTGACATGGCTCCAGGATCATTAAAATATAATGTAAAATAAAAAATTAAATAGAAACTATTTAGTCCAAGCATCCATTTGAGCTTGGAATATTCCTTTAAATTCTACATACCAATGACATAAGCATTCTAAAGTTGAGGTAGTGGAAACTCACGGAAGCAAGCTGTGACACCCTTAACCCTTCCTTCCACAGCTTCCGTTCCAAAGAATAAAGCAAATGCTAGCTCACTCTGCCATCCTACCAACAGGGCTCATTTACTTTGAAAGAAATGAGTTTTGAAGTGTGGAGGATGGAGTGAAGAAACGGGGTGCTATGGGCTGGAAATGTTACTACTCTCCTTCATCTTCCCTCTGTAGGGAGCAAAGCCAGTTGGGATGAGAAGGAAGGGTTCTAGGTCTGAGAGCTGAGCAGCAGGTAAGACTTGGGGCCAGTTGCAGGACCAGTGACCCTTCAATAAAAGCCTGAGCAAAAAGTAGGCAGGCTGTGCTCGACAATCCTGCCTTCCAGCCACCCCCATTAACTCATTGGCTTACAGAGTTTGGATTCCTGAGGTCAACCAAACGTCAGAATTTTATGTTGTCATAAAAACCACAGCTGTTGTACTCACACAACTAGAATTTTTCTTTTGCTGTATCTCAGAAGTGTATGTAATTTCCCAAGTACTGTCCTCTTTTTAAAAGCATAAACCCTCAGTAGAACGTAGCTTCCCATTGTCTGGGCATTTATGAGCATGAGAACACGTGTTAGGCTTCTTAGCTGTTCTGGAAAGTGCAGCATATCCCAAGTGGGTACCCTAGACCCTTCCCTCCTGCGGTCAGAAGTTCCATCTGAGAGACTGCAGGCCTTGGTCATCAGAAGTGAACAATCCCAAGATCCTGTTTGATCTTTGAAATTGAGAGTGCAAGGTGGATTATGTTAGGGGTTAGGTAGCTCATTGATTTTGTTTCCTCTTAGAGCTGCAATTTGATCTACTGTAAAAGATCCCAACCAACCTCTCACCAGAAATTGTTTATTGGGACGCAGTGCCACCTGGTGGGAGATCAGGACAGTGCAAGCAAGCAGAAGTTAATTCCTGCTGATCAAATTTAAAGAGTTAAATGTAAGGGAGAATACATTTGAGATTGTAAGCCTGTGTCCAAACCCCGAACGAAGGCAGGCAGCTAGCCCTGAGGTCTTGTGAGCAGTTGCCTCTTTCAGCCATTGAGATAGAAGTTTGTGTGCAGACGTCTTAAAGGCATCAAGCCGCACATTGCAGTTTCCTTTGCCCTCCTCCTCTGCATCCGCTTGGTACCACAGCCGTGAAGCGGGTGGGATCTTCCTACTTATTTTACAGTTAGGAGTTTGAGGCTTAGGGAGTGATACAGGATGAGCCCCCACTTCGCAGCAGTGCTCATTTCCCTGTGCCACTCGCAGGCCCTAAAGCTGTTTTTATACTGAACCAAGTACAACGACTGAAAAGTGTGAGAAGCCATGGACCTGACCACGTGGCCCTTCAGTTCCCAAATGGAGGCTCTTCCAGGCTGTGGGCATGCCTGGCCGTGGGTCGTGCCCAGTCGGGTGGGGCGTCTCGCTTCTCTGTTGAAAGATGTGAGGACCGGATGGGGAAAGCTTTCCAAAACCTTAATTTTTTTTGAACTAAGCTTTAAGAACTTGTCTCTCTCAGATTAAAAACATGAATGCTTGTTCCTATCAAAGGCTTTAACAAGCACAAGTACCCTCTCCTAAAACCCTCTCAGGCTCTGCAGAGGTTTTGCCCCTGTATTTTTAAGCACAAGGTGAATAGCCCATGAATGACTTAAGGAATTGAGAAATAAAAGGGGAGGTGCAAACAAGAAGTCACTGCTCATGTTTCCAAGCTCCAGCATTCACACACAGATGTCGCCAGCACCCTCCTGCCCACCATCACGCCCTCAGCGTGCTCTGGAGGCAGAGTGATGGTGCCAGAGTAACTTTAGCGCAGGAACCATACCAGTCCCTTAGCTGCCCCTCCTTCCAGAAGGCCTGCTAAATGTTACAAGTACCACCAGGTGAGCGAGTGTTTAATGCTCATTTGAGAACATGTCGGAGTTCAGTCGTATGTGATAAGTGGGAATTTAATTTGTACAACGTAAAATAACTCGTGTATGGGGTTGTACCAATCATGGGTTTGTCCCAGTGCCTCCCTCACTGCACATGGACCTTTGTTGGGCTCATGTACAGAATGGGCATGACAGCACTCACTCTGTAGCGCAGTTGCAAGGATTAAAACTGGCAAAATACGTAAGTCACTTTCTGGCACATAATAAGGTAGGTAACACCTGAATGCCCATTATAGGGCAGACAGCTCGTTTTGGCTGCTCCTGTGAGGTAGGCAGTGTACCCCTTTTGTGTGTGTGGTACTGGGGGTCGAACTCAGAGCCTTCATATGGAGCCATCTCCCTAGCCTGAATTTGTTTGTTTGAGACAGGGTGTAGCTAAGTCGCCCAGGCTGGCCTCGAATGTGGGATCCCCCTGTCTCAGCCTCCTAGAGTGCTAGGATTCTAGGCCTGTACCCCTTTTGTTGAACAGGGATATCAGGGCACAAAGGCAAAGAGTACATGGTTGAAGTACAGAGCAGTGACGTGACAGCCCAGGAAGTGAGGCTTTGGGGTGCTGCCCACACCTTTGCGTCTGTGTTATGGGCCCTCGTGGAGGATGGATCGCTTTCACTGGGGTCAGGCAGGTGTGATGCCCAGACATGCTCTGCTTCAGTGCCACCATCCTGAACAACTGGCATCTACCGAGCCTTGTGTTTTTCTGGTCTAAAAGCTGTATAGATGGTCAGTAATGGGCGGTGGATATTGAACACAATCTTAAAAGATCCTTTCAGTTTCAAAATTCTGTGACTTCGGACTTTGGAAAGAGCACAGCAGATAGATTGCCTAGCACACTGACGCTTCCCTTCTCCAGGTGCACAGAAGCTGGGCATGGTCGCTCATGCCTGTAATCCCAGGGCTCAGGAGGCTGAGGCAGGAGGATGGCTGTGAGTTCAAGAGCTACAGAGCAACAAAACACTGTCTCAAAAAAAAAAAAAAAAAATCTATGTCTTAAAGCTTGACTTTTCACTTTAAGTGATTATTTTAAAGATTAATAGCTCTTTACCTTTATGCTTCTGTTTAGTTCACTGGACTTAAGGTTCTCCTTCAGTGTGGTCAGTGCAGACCCTAATTGTCCCAGTGCTGCTGAGATGGGACTTTGAGGAGCAAAGTGTTGTGACAAGACGGAAATTCAGCTGTTCTACCACTAGGTGGCAGCACTAGCATAGCACCAGCCCCACGCAGCCCGGAGCGGCCCCATTCTTTCTCCACCATAGTTCCTAGGTTCTCTTCTTGGTGAATGAGGTGTTCTGCGGGGCAGAGAGGGTCTTCGGCTAAAAATGATGCTTGCGTGTGATTCTTGTGATGAAGGACATGGAGCTCCAGGATTGGCTGCTAATAACAAGGGCAGAAAAAAAGAATAGCTCTGCAAGCTCAGAATGGCTTCCAAAGCTAGTTGCAAAGGAAGCAAGGCGATAATGACACAGATTCTATGAAGCTTAAATTACAGTGTATAAATTTTGTTGGGACACAGCTACGCTTATTCATTTACCTATAGTCTGTGGCTACTTTGAGTGTACAACTGCAAAATGGAACACTTTTGACAAAACTGATTCTCAAAGTTTAAAATTTCCCAATTGTTTCCTTTAGAGAAGCCTACGAGCCCATCATAACACTGTGCCAACCCTTCTTAAGTAAAGATACTGTCTTGGTTGGGTTTTTTGTTGCTATGACTCAATACCCGACATCCATAAATTGGTTTATTTTAGCTCACAGTTTCAGAAGGCCCAGTCCATCCCTGGGTGGCTGACATGGTGAAAGTACATGGCAGAGGGGAGGTAGAGGCTTCCGTGGAGGCAGCTCCTCACAGCCTTGCACACAGGAAGCCAAGTCCAGTCGAGAGGAAGGCAGGAAGCAGCATATGTCCTTCCAGCACATGTCCCAGTGATCCACTCTTCTGAGTCCAGCCTCCCTGTTCTGACCCTTTCAGGGCTAAGCCTCCACCACATGCCTGTAATCCAATCCTCGTGCCTAGAATCCACCACCTGTCCATAGTCTACCCTTCCAGAGCAGGCCCCTGCCTCCCAACAGCACATGGTTCCATAAATAATCCTTAACGTCCAAACACATGAGACTAGGGGACATTCCAGGTCCAGACCATGAGAGACACATTTAAGTTACCTTGAGAGTCCTAATGTTCTGTGAGTCGGAATTTGCACCCCTGTTTTGATACTGTTTTCTTAACCCAGTAAATTAGCTTACGTGCTTGTTAGTGGTTCTCACTGAGTCATTCAGCAAACACAGGTTGGCCAGTCAGCCTAGCAAGAGACACAAACAACTCCAACAGTAACTCACCCCGGGATCACCACAACCAGAGGGTTAAAGCTGCTTGCACAGAATTGAGAAGCATTTTTAAAGGGCACGGTTTGGTTGGGCTGGGAAGGAAGAAGGAAAGTTTTCCTTAGTGAAGAGGAGGAAGCTGTAAGGCAAACAGCAGAATTGCAGCTGTGTTGATAGACAAGAAACTCACGTCGACTATCCCGGGTCAGGGGAGATGAAGACTGGAGTGGGCTCGCGGGAGTGGAGCGAGCGCAGGGCTCACGCAGGGCTCACGCAGGGCTCACGCAGGGCTCACGGAGCAGGGCATGCAGACTCCGTCCCTAACCAAGGCAGGGGCGAAGGAGGTTGTTTTGGTTTGGCTTTGTTTTTATACTAAAAATTCAGTCCGAGGCCTTTACACTGAGCTGCATCCCCAGTCCATTTTGTTTGGTTTTTATTTTTGACACTAGGTCTTGCTGAGCTGCCCAGACAGTGCTGACACTTGCAGTCCTGCTTCAGCCTCCCGGAGCGCTGGGGATGACAGACCTGTGCTACTGGACCCAAATGGCGAAAGAGGTTTGAAAGAGAAAAACAAGCTCTGTTGCATAGCTGAATTTGTAGCACGTGGGTGACTTGCTAGGCAACCGTTTCTCCAGGTGTAGCGCTGAGGTCACTTGTGGTAGAATAACCCCCGGGGTTTAAGTACAAACAGCCTCTCAGGTCTCTGACCAACACATTTTTGCAGAATAGAAGTTTCCAGAGAAAGCAGAGCCGTCAAAGGAAACTGGTAATGATAATTAAGACATTGGAGAAAATCAAGAGAATGTGTCCTAAAAGAAAAAAAAAATCAATGAAACGACTGCTGTTGCCACCCGTACGAGAGATGGGGAATTATCTCTGAGGGCACTGGTGACTTGAAGAAGACAGTCGCTAGCTGGGCACAGTGACTTACACCTGTAATCCTGGATATATGGGATGGTGAGGCAAGAGGGTCGTAGGTTCAAGGCCATGCTGGGCTGCTTAGCAAGATCTTGTCTTGAAATTAATACGGGCTGTGATGCAGCTTAGTGGTAAAGCACTTGCCTAGCATATGCGAAGGCCCTGAGTTCAGTTCCCAGTGCTAGGGGGGAAACAGTTGAAGGAACGGTAGAGAGTGGGGAAAGAGCCTGAGAGCAGAGGCAGAAGGAACTTGAGGCTGTGAGGATGGTGCTTATGTCACAGGTTGTCACAGGCTGAGGATGGGCACCTAACCCAATGGCCTGTTTTTTCTTATTGCAAAGGAGGGAGCGGAGAGATCTAGAGGAGAGAGACCAAGGTCTGGAGCTGCTGGGTAGCAGAGGGGCTCGGGATCGTTGAGTAGAAGGCCCAGTATCCCTGAGGGTTAGCTGACTTGAGATATAAACAATCGCAGCACAATTCAAGGGATGTGTTGGTGTTGTTCCCCATGATGTAAGGATCAGGGAAAGAAGAGGTAGGGTGGAGCTTTTCAGATTTCCTGAGAAGGTTTTATGTTGATTCACCACCCTGGCTGATTCACCCTCCTCCTTTGGGCTTCCTCTTCTCTTTTCCAGACCCTCTCCCAACTAGCCCACTTCTTTCTCTTCTTCAAGCTCAGACATCTTGCCAAAAGGGGCCTGTTCCTGCCCTGGCTCCTGCTTGGGAAATTAGGCTCGCCAGCCCCACCACCTACCCTGGGCCTTGCCTGGGATCCTGCTGCCTCCCTTTTCAGCCTTTGCTTTCTTTCCCTGGTTCTGTCCCAGCTTCCAGGACACTATTCCCAGATTAAATGGGAACATAGCCCCCCAACACCCCAATCTTGTCTACGAGTCAGTAATGAGCGTTTGGTAACTCACATCAGTTCCACAAATGGGCCCAAAGGAATTCCTGAGCCCTCCAGAGTTCTCGGCCTAGGCTGGTTTGGCGGCTCACTGAACCTGACACGCTGCATCTGGACTTGACTGGTTTGGAGACAGGAAAAGGTGAGTGGCTAAAATTTGCCTTCCACAGCTGGCAGGAGGGAGAAAGGGCAGTTTGCTAAATGCGGAAGCATAAATTCTATTTTGGGGAAAACGTTTGAACCACTAGGGTGAGTAATTTCCAAGCATTTCACAAGGCTCTATTAACTAACAAATAAATGATTTTACAATTCTACTCTAGTCTGGTTGCTAAATTTTTTGAGTAGCAGTATAATATAGAGGTTTGGATGTGGAAGACTAAAATATGCCACCCCAAAATATACTTCCTTGGCATATTTCAGGATAGCTATTCAGAGAAACTGCAGACACAGGAACAGCTCTGAGAAGCTGTCTCCTCATAAAAAGAAATGTGTGTCTCTAACAGGGATCCACATCAGTGAGGTAAACAGGCTACAGATAGGCTTCCCCGGAGGCACCTTTCCCCATCTTACCAGACCTAGGAAGGAATGTGCCGACGCCCCACCTGGAGCGGCCACAGGCTGGCTTGTCATAGGTTCTTCTGACGCTTTATCTGCACAGTAAAAGCATTTGTGCGCGGTGTGGGCCTCCCCTCGCCCCTGGGGCCCTCCCCTCCAGGAGCCCTGCACCTCTGCGTGGGCCTCCCCTCGCCCCTGGGGCCTGCCCCTCCAGGAGCCCCGCACCTCTGTTCCTTTCTATACAGTGTAAAAGTTTCACTCATCACTCCTCACTGTGTCACATTTTTGCATAGCCCCTAAGCACTTGCAGGGATTAAATTTATATGCCCCATTTCCCTTAAATCTGTCTAATGTTAACTTACCTTCCAGACTCAAACACTAAAATGTCAGAGGAGAAATCCTCGGCATAGGCTGAGTTTGCGGCCCAGGGCACCATCTACAAGCAGGGGCCGCAGGGTTGAGCTCCCATGAGGTTGAGCTCATGAAGATAACAGTAGTGGCCACTTCAGAGGTGTGTGAGGAAGTCAATAAGGTAAACTGTATTTAAATGTGGTTGTTTTTCCTTCAAAAATGTCTTCCTGTTTAAAACCTGCCCTTCCAATTTTAAGGCCTATCAAAATCAGGAATACCTCCTTTCTTGGTTTTAGATTATACTGTTCTTTTGTGTTATCAACAGCTACTTTCATTTTACTTAATTGTAATCATCCTATATATGTGTTTTTCTTCTATTTTTCTGATTTACAATCAGTGAGCCAATGTTGGGACTTTATGACTAACAGAAGTCCATAGATATGTTAGGGCTCAGTCTTTTTTGTACAGTTCTGTGCATTGTGGCAAATGTTTAATGATGTGTACAGTCTTATGAAATCATACACAGTAGTTTTGCTCCCCCCAAAATCCTCCAAGCTTTATGTGCTTGTCCCTGACCCCTACATAACCGCTGGCCATGGCCCCTGTGGTTTTGCCCCTACCAGACAGAATATCACATCCATTACCTCTTTACTTACAGTGAGGAGATTACATTCAGATGAACTCATAATAAATAGCATTAACTAGAAAATGCATTTACCATACCTAACCTACCAAACCTTGTAGACTATCACCACGGGACATTAAGTATCAGCTGCTGGCTGTCGTGATCACACTGCTGACTGGGGGCCTCAGCCTCCTGTTACCATCCAGCGAGAGACAGGGCTACCATACTGCATGTCGATACCTGGAAAAGTCAAGTTTAAAGTCTAGTTTATATTCAGTTCGCATCAACGAAAGAGAAATTGTAGCTCCAACTATCTTAAGTCAGGAACTACCTATGTTGTTGGAATCATATGGCATGTGGCCTTTTTTTTAAGGTGACTGTTTTTGCTTAGCAATATACACGTAAGTTTCCTCCATGTGTTTTCTAGCTCAATAGCTTTCTTTCTTTATTTCTTTCTTCCTCTTTTTCTTTTCTCTCTCTCTCTCTCTCTCTCTCTCTCTCTCTCTTTCTCTCTCTCAGCTGATCAAGAGTCCTCTGAACAGATATACCACAGTTCATCTGTAAACCCACTAAAGAACATCTCTGCTGCTTTCAAATTTGGCAGTTATAAACAAGTTGCTATAAGCACTTGTGTGGGGGCTTTGGTGTAGATGTATGTTTTCAGTTCTTTCGAGTAAATACCAAAAAGTGTAACTGCAACTGCTGGGCTGTATGGTTAAAGTCTTCTTAGTTTTGTCAGAAACCACCAAGTTGTCTTCCAAATGGCTTTCTCAGTCACATTATCATGAATGGGACACAATACCCCTACTCACAAGTTAAGGGAGGGAAAGTTTATTTTTACCTCATAATTCTCAGCCCACTCATGGGCAACCAGCAATGGCATAAGGGCTTTGCTGTGGAGGAAAGTAGCACATCCCAAGGCAGAAAAAAAATATATAGAAGAGGGAGTGCAGGGCAGGGCTCGAGGCAAGAATAGAAGCTTGAGACCATGCGCCCAGCGACCCGCCTCTCCAGCCAGGCCCCTCCTCCCAGTAGCACAGGAAATCCCCAATAGATCAATCCACTTGATCCAGTTAACCCCAAGATCCATTTACCTTCCAAATACACGACACTTTTGAGGGGACAATCTACATCCAAACCACATCAGTGGCTTATCATTTTCCACTCCCAACAGCAGGGGCTGAGAGGTCCTGTTACGTCACATCCTTTCTAGCATCTGATACTGTCATGTTTGGGATTGAACCATCCTTTATAGGTGTGGAAGAACAGAATATTATTGTTTTAATTTGAAGTTCTCTAATGACTATCATATTGTACATCTTTCCATATATTTGTTTGTCATTTTTTTTTTTTTTTTTAGTGAGGGGTCCATGCCTTTCACTGATTTTTCTATTGGGTTATTTCCTTATCATTAAATTTTAAGAACTCCCTGTATATTTTAGACATTAGTCCTTCATTGAATATGCATTTTACAAATATTTCCCCCAGACTGTAGCCTGTCTTTTCATTCTCCTCATGGCTTGTTCTGCTTATTATAATGAAAGGGAAATACGGGGACACAAGGTGTCCTTGTCCTCACAATGTCAAGAAATCTCTATTTGGCCTCTCGTTGCATGAAGCAGAGTCCCAGAAGCGAGGTTCCCCGATGGTTGACAAGCTCTGACCCCAGACCTGGCACCACTGTCTTAGCAGATTGTCCCACCTGCTTAGCAGATGACATGGGCCCTTGGGGCTTCTAAGCTTCTCTTTGTAGAGACAACCAGGCACTATCCGAGGGCTGAGGCAGTGCTGACCCCCTTTTATTATCTGCCCAGGGATCCAAACTGTGGACCCATAGGACTTTTCCTGATACCATCCCTCAGCCTTATGTGTGACATAAATGACTGAGCTCATCCCCAGTGTATATATAGAGACATGCTTATTAGAATAACAAGCAGGCGCCCAACCCCAGAGGCAATACGCAGGGGTACAGGTGCTGCCCGTTCCTCCTCCAGGGCAGATGTGCCTATTTTCTAGAAGACGCACACAGACCTTGGCAGGAGCGGGGCTGAACAATAGACAATGGTCCCAGACTATTATTCCTGTCTGTGTCCTACAGGATGGAAAATCATTCTATGGTAGTGGAAAGGAACTCCAGCCCCTAGCGGGATTACCCTGCATGTCTCCAGGAGGCTCCTCCCACCCCACCTGCCTCCTGACAAATTAATACAATGGTCTTGTGCTTCAGAATTAGCTGTGTGTCTTTTGAGTTCAATATCAATATATACTTATTTTTGGCTACGATGGCAAGGAAGAAGGGAACTATTTTAGAGTTTCTGAGATAGAATCTCTCCAACCCCAGTGAAAATGAAGCATTGTGTCAATCTGGTTCTGAGTCCTGGCTTCCTCTTAAACCAGACGCTCTTGCTTGGTAGAAAGTGGGAGTATGTTTATCCTGGCAAAGAATGGTAACAATTTTGGGGGGAGGTGTTGCAGTGGATTGAACACCAGGCCTTCACCTTAAGCTACATTCCCAGTTTCTTTGTTATTGTTTACTTGAGACAGGATCTTGCTTGCCAAGTGGCCCAAGACTGGGCTTAAACTTGGAATTCTCCTGTCTCAGCCTCTCAAAGTGCTGAGATTACAGACGTACACCACCGGGCCCAGCAGCTTGGTTACAGATGTACACCACCGGGTCCAGCAGCTTGGTAGCAATGCTTGATTGAAAACTTGTGGGAAGGACCCTTAAATTCAGTGGAAAATGGTGGAACACAGCATCACAGCACTTTTTCTTGTGCCTTCCAAGAACCCATGGGGGTGGAGAGGAATGTGAACCTCAGCTTCTGGAGTGAGGCCCACCCTGTAGCACAGAATGCAGGGGCTCCTGAGTGTGTGTTTCACAAGCTTCCCATCCTCTCAGATGCACGTAACACTTGAAAAACATTAGGTTAAAAAAAACTAGAGGTCTGAGGACCTGGGTTTAGATGTGGACCCTGCTGTCCTTGGGTAAATATTTATATGCCTTCACTTTTAGATAAAAGTTGAATAATCATAATGAGAATAATGGTAGGGTTTTGGAGAAAACCAGGTGTCAATCATATCTTGCATCATACACAAAAATTAACTCAAAATAGTTCTTGGATCTTAACGTAAGAGCAAAAACTAAATTTTTTGGTTTTTCCCATATATATATATATATATAGATAGATAGATAGATAGATGGATATATATACACTATGTATATATATACCTATATATATATATAATACCTATTCATATATATATATATATATATATATATATATGCAATACCTAAGAATACAGTGAGCTTGAGTACTTTGAGTACATATATATCACATCAACAATATAATCCCTTCCTCCCTTCCACTCCTCATTTTTGGCCCTCCCACACACTCCCGTTCTCCCTAACTCCCGCTGTCACACCCACTTGGTTCTATAGAATGCCTGTATTCTGGGTTTCCCATGTCACAGAAACCATGTGATATTTAACATATTTAATCTTCTGTGTCTAACTCACTTCACCACTCAAATCACCGCTCTTTAGCTCAGCTGCTCTCCCCTCAAATGGGCCACAGTGGCAATATCTTGATGCCTCTTCTCTGGGCCCAGCAGACCCCTTTACTGGAACGATTTGCCAAAGTATCTTTCTTTGTATCTTACTATATCTTTGTTGAGATTATTTAACATGGCCTCACGTACCAGTCCACATAAGAACTATAACAATGGAACTTATAAGACTATAAAATGTAAGAAAGAAAAAAGAGAGAAGTCAAATTTCAAATTCCTTAGCTGACTACTGAAAAGTAAATGTGCATACATTCAAAAGACATTCAGGTTATCATTATATCTATCAGTTTTATTCAGCTAAACTTACATCAAATTCCAAATAAGTGAGTTGCTATGTTAAATGAACTTAAGTCTATATCAAATCACTTTAATTGAACTTAAGTCTGTATCACAAAAGTATATCACAGATACAATGACATACTTAGTTATTTCAGAGTTTTTCAAGAGTTCTTTCCCAATGAAGAACAGGAAGAAATGAGTAAGATAATTATTACACATTTAGTTACAGAGCATAAAATTGAAAAGTAAAATACAAGAGTCACAGGTTGAATATAGCTGACTAAATTCTTAGCCAATGGACCAAGGCTACATGATTTATTTATTTATTTTACCGTTCAATAACAGCTTCAGGGAAAAGAATCCCTAACCCATTTACCAGCCCTGTTTCTAAAACTAATAATATCCCAAATCAAAATCATTGCCTCCTGCCACTCCAACCTCAGCTAAATATCTATACACATCATGCACATCAAAAAAGATTCATACATTAAGGTTTTATACCAGTTTCCATGTTGAATATAATTATTATGTTTTGCAAACTAACATGCTAATAAAAATAATTATGGGGGGAAGTTCAACAGATTTTATAAGAAATCTGGTGCTGTTTTAGTGGGATGTAACCCACATGATTGATGTATAGTTTTTGTTACAGTTTCTTTTTGGAACTGTCCTTTCTTCCATGTTCTTTGCTGCTGCTTGTCTCTCTAGCCCTCTTAAAGATTCCTTCAAGTATTTTCTGCAATGCTGGGCTAGTGGTTGCAAGTTTCTTTAGGGCCTCTTGGTCATGAAAAATTTTTACTTCTCCTTCGATTTTCAGGGATAATTCCAACCTACTTTGACACTTGCAGTCCTTTAAAGCTTGAAAGATTTTGCTTCAGGCTCTCCTGGCCTTTATTGTTTGCATTGAGAAATCTAAATAGGCTTGCCTTGGTAGAATAATGTCTGTTCTTCTCTTGGTACTTTTATTATTCTCTCTTTATGTTGTACTTCTGAGGTTTTGATTATGAAATGTCTTGCTGAGTCTCATTGCTGGTTGAGGTTATTTGGTGTTCTACAAGTTTCTTGTACCTGAAAATTAGTTTCTTTTTCTAGATTTGGTAATTTTTCTTACATGATTTCAGTGAGTCATTTCTTTATATCTTTGGTGCTGTCTTCTGCTCTTTCTCCCACACCCATAATTTTCAGATTGGTTTTCTTTGAATCATCTATCATCTGTCATATTCAGCTACTTAGCACAATTCTAATTTTGGAGTCATGCCTAGTTATGTCATTTGTTTCCTCAGCCTTGTTTTCAAGGTCTGAAATTCTGTCCTCACAATGTTCAAGTCAACTTCCTTTGCTTTCAAATGTATTTTTTGTATGCTGAATTTCAGCTAGATCTAACTAAGAAAGTTAAGGACCTCTACAAAGAAAACTACATTATGCTGAAAAAGAAAACTGAAGAGGACATTAGAAAATGGAAAGAAATCTCCCATTCCTGGATAGGTGGAATTAATATTGTCAAAATGGCTATACTGCCAAAGTGATATACAGATTCAACACCATTTCTATCAAATACCAACAATTGCTTTTCATGGAACTTGAAGAAACAATCTTAAAATTTCTAAGAAACCAAAAGAGACCTAGAATAATCACAGAAGACTTGAGTAAAAAGACAAAGGCGGGTACATTACTATTCCAGACATTAAGTTATATTCCAAAACAATAGTGATAAAAGCCATATGGTACTGGCATAAAAACAGACAAATTGACATTGACAATGGAACAGAACTGAGGATGCAAAGACAACCTCAAGTATACTCAGCTACATGATCCTTGATAAAGATACCAAAAACATACACTGGAAAAAGAACAACTTTTTCAATCAGTGGTTCTGGGAGAACTTTTATCCACATGTAGAAGAATGAATCTAGACACACACCTGACACCATGTACCAAAATCAAATAAAATTGGATCAAAAACCTATGTATTGAAACAGAAAATCTGAGTCTTTCAGGGGACAGAAAAGGTAAAATTCTTAAAGATGTTGGCATGGTCAAGGACTTTCTTAATAGGCCACCTGATGTAAAAAATAAATCCCATATTGAAAAAATAGGATTATATGAAATTTAAAAATTTTACCACCTATACTTCAAATAGGAGACTAATAACTAGAATGTACAAGGAACTGAAGAAAAATGGACCCCTCAAAATAAAGGACCCAATTTTTTAAAAATGGGCAATTTAAATGTATAGACAGCTCTCAGATGAAGAAGTACAAATGGCCAGCAAATACGTGAGAAGATGTTCAACATCCTTAGCCATTGGAGACATGCAGATCAAAACATCGCTGAGATACTGTCTCACCCTAGTGAGATGGTATATATAAAGAACTTGAACATCAATCAATACTTGCAAGGTTGCAGGGGGGGGGGGAAGAAACACGTTTTCATTGCTGGTGGAATGGCAAACTGGTACAACTATTATGGAAAGCAGTACACAGCTTCCTAAAAAGGCTGAAAATAACTGTTCCATTTGACCCAGTAATACTGCTTCTGGGTATATTTCCAAAAGAATTAAAAGCAACATATAACAGAAATGCATGTAGATAGACCAGTGTTTATAGTAGCACAAAAAGCAATAGCTAGATGATGCAGAGATATCCATCAATACACCAGTGAATACAAAAATGTGTCATATGTACACAATGGAGTACTACTCTGCTGTAAAGACAGATAGAGTTGAGTCTTTTGTAGATTAGTGAATGCAAGTCGAGACCATCATGCTTTGTAAAGTGAATCATACTCAGAAGGTTAGCAGTTGTATGGTTTCTCTAATATGAGAACCCAGAATATAGGTCATTAATAGAATCAAATGGGTGAGATATTAGGAGTCATTAGGGGGATGATGAAGGGTGCAGGAGTGCCAAAGTGGGGAGGAGAAGGGATTGAAAGTTGATGTGGTACTAGTGTGCGCAAAGTTCTCAACTCAACATAACCATTGTGTATCATATATATGTATATATACATATATATAAATAAAAATTGGAAAAATAAAAAATGATAAATGACTGAGGAGATAAATATGTTTCACCCAACTTAAACATTATGCAGTGATCAGGTATTAAATCTAGGGCAGCATCCCATTAATTTATACTTTTTATGTTTTAATGTAACAGCTACAACAGTTTTAAAATAAGGCAAGTAAACTGTAAAAGAAAATTATGGCTGATTAGAATGAAAACTCTACTCTTTGAAAAACATTCTTTAAAAAATGAAAGCCAGGCTCAGAAAGTATTGTTATGTTTTTCCTGATATGTAGTGAGCCAAACATGGAAGGAGAAGGAAGATTATTACTAGACAAGAAGAAGGAGATAATAGCACAGGGAAGGGAGAAAGGAAAGGGAAAGGGGAATGTGTGTGAACAAAATATGTTTATGTGCATATGAAAATACTACAGTGAAACCTTATATTTTGTAAAATTAATATGCACTAATAAAAATATATAAAGATGCATTCTGCGTGTCCCAAAAGTTAGTTAATTTTTCCTATATATGGCAACTTTTGGGATACTCTGTACACTGAATTTAGTGCTTGAAGAATTTTTTGTATGATTAGTTTAACATCAAATAGTATGACAAATCAATTCTCAGCAAATATGTTTTGTATTATAATTTGTATTTTAATATTTTATACATTTGGTGACTTTGGGACACCATTTATATTTAAAGTAAACTGAAACTATTTAAAAAATGCTAATGAAAGGAAAAGTCATGGGCTGGGAGAAAATATCTGCACATCATAATTTGATAAATGACATTTAGAATATGTAAAAATACTAGTAACTTAGTAAGAAAACTTAATAAGAAAATGAGTAAAATGTATGAGTACTTCATCAAAGAAGACATACCAAATTTCAAATAGGCACCTGTGGGGATGCTTAATATTATTGGTTATAAGGGACTTGCAAATGAAGTCTACTCTGAGATACCCTTGCACACCTGTTATGGAATGGCCAAAATAAAAAAGACTTAGGATACCAAGTGTTGGCTGGGCTGTACAGTAACTACAACTCATATGCTTTGGGTGAGAGCGTGAAGTGGTACAGCCATTCTGGAAAATCTGACAGTTTCTCAACAAGTTAAATACATACCCACTGTGATCAGCCAGAATACTGTTAGGAATTTGATCAAGAGAAATGCGGCTGTATGTCTACACAAAGATGTGTGGAAGATTACTCATAGCAGCTTTCTGTATTAGCCAAAATGTGGAAACACATCTCTGTCAACGGGTGTCCAAACAACAGAACTCTGCTCCACAAGAGAAAGGAATCAACTATGGAAATCCATGCGATAGAGGAATCGCCAAAAAAGCACAGATCGCGTGGCTCCATTTAGGGAAAAGCCTGGGAGACGGAAGCTATATAATGAAAGCAGGTCGGGGGTTGCCTGGGCTGAGCGTGGGGACCCGAAAGAGTGCAGAACTGCGAGGAAGTACAAGAAAACTTTCTCAGTGTGTGACATACATTCATTATCTTGAGCATGGTAATGGTTTTACAGGCTCCCGTGTCAAAATAGTTTATGCTTCGCGTGCAATTTATTGACGTCACTTGGACCTAAAAATAGCCGTTGAATGTTTACTTGTCAAAATTTAAAATTCCTGAGTTGCACTCGTCATATTTCAAGCACTCACAGACCACACAGAGCTGGTAGCTACCTGTATTGGACGAGAAGGGTGAGAGCATTTCCGTCAGAGCAGGAAGTTCTCTGGAAGATTATGGGTCCACACGCAGGATCTTCTATTCCAGGCCTGCAGGGAAATTCTAATAAAGAATGAGCCTTCTGGCCAGAGTGCCTGTCGTCTGTTCTGTCTACAGAGCGCACTAGATAGTGGAGGGGAAGGCCAGTTGGCAGGCAGCCCACGGGGACAGGCCATTACAGCGGGGCCGGGTGGGCAGCCCCCTGTCTCAGCCCTTCTCCAGCTGTACTTTATGAACATTGCCTCAAGGAGCCTGTTCCGCTCCGTAGGAGACCCTGGGGCCTCCAGACGCTTTGGGTCCTGTATGGTTTGGTACCTGGGGGAAGCCACAGACTACCTTCCCGGAATGTTTCTGGGCACCAAGTCGGCGACATACAATAGAATTACAAAGACTGTCAACGGCGTCTAAAGTACTTTTGTCCTTTGAACCTAGCTGTTCTGGACAGCCAAGGTACCTGCGAGGAGCAGTACTGCTTGACTCTATTTTGATAATTCATGATTCTCATCCCAGATTCCAGAATGTCATGGAACAAGATGTTTGGCTTTTTTTACAAGCCGGTTCTTTTTACGATCATTTGAATGAATTGAGAGGACACCAGGAATTTGAAAAAATAAAAAAAAAGTGGAGCCTGAATCTCTTCAGTCCTCGTCTCAGCTTGCACGGTGACCAGGCTCGCCCTGAAACACCCTCTCCTGTCTGTGTGTGCGTGCATGTGTGCGTGTGCGTGTGTGTGTGCGCGCGTGTTTCCCTTTTACTTTTCCATTCAACAAAATGTGTTGGTGTCCAGCCTTCGGTGCTACGGCGGGACAAGGTCACCAGGAACCTCCACTGGACTGGACCGGACCGGACTGGACTGGGGTGCGCATCAGGCCACAGCAAGAGAAGGAGGCTGTCCGGGACACTGGTCACAGGACCCTGGCAGGTCCCTCCAGGGCCCTCGGTGGCCCCGTTGACCTTCAGTCTCAGGCTCTGGGCCAGGTGCAGTGGCAAAGGGGGCTCCGCCGCTGAGGTCCCCAAGGCCGACTCCTCCACACCTGCAACCCCCCAGGCCCGGAGACCCTGAGAGCTGCCAGGGGTGCAGCCTGACTCGCCCCGTGGCTCCAAAGGGGCACGCGGAGGACCTCAGATGCCCGCTAGAGGTGTCTGAAACTTGGGGAACGCCTCACCGCCTAAGACAGAGGATGCTAAAAGTCCCCGAATTGCCCGGGACTTAGTTCCAGCTGTCGCCGCGTGGTCCCCTGCGGCCCAGGACACCGCGCCACGCGCAGTGGGGACGCCCGCGCATGGCCGCCCTCCAGGCTCTTACCAAGGAACGCTGCGTGTCCCCGTGGGCCTTCTAGGGCCGCAGCCCCCGTGCGGAGAAATTAGGGTGGCGCTCCAGAGGGACTCTCCGGGAAGCCTGTCCCTTTCCAACCCAGGAAGGGACCTTTCCAGCCCCTGAACGCCTGCTCCACCGGGTGGGAAGCATTGCATTAGAGGAAAAGCACATCGCTCCGTTTGTTTTTAAAGCGGTAGATGGAAAACATGAAGACATGCTCATAGACAATTTTTTCAATAAGGTTAAATGTTAAAAATCCCCGGTCCTAATTCTCTCCCGAGGGACAGCTCTGAACTGCCCTCAGCCCCTTTGTCGCGCAACCCGCCCGTGAGTTCCGGGGCTGCTCCTCACTGTGCCACTGGCAGGGATGGGGCTGGTCTGTGACTCCTCCTCGCTCCGGGACAATGGCCCCTTCTTGTCAAGGCATAGCATCGAAATATTTGAAAAGTGCACACACCTTCATTGCGCAGCTCAACGAATTTTTGCAGAGTGCTTGTGTATAGATCCACCCAGGTCACGGCGCAGGACATTTCCAGCTGTCCCCGCGCCCGCTGAGGCCCCCACCCCGCCCGCCCTCCTGCGGATCCCCAGGTAATCACCCTTCTCCCTGCCTCGCCCTCACCGAGTCCTGTCTCTTCATAGGCAGAATCTCGCGTGCCCCTGTGTCCCCACTGGTCCCGTGGCAGCTGGTTCCCAACCTCCGGGTCCCAGCTCAGTGGTCACAGCCTCTGCCATTCCCTTCATAGCGCTAAGTTGTCTCTTTCCTTCAGAACACACACGATGGCTTGCAGTCGTGGTGTGGGTGTATTTGTTCCGTGTTAGCTTCCCCAGTGGAGAGGTCAGTGTGCTGTCCTAGTCGCTGCTGTCCCCGGTCCCTAGGGGCAGCCCTTGACACACGTGGATGGTGGACACATGCTCACGAATGAATAGGTGTATGAATACAAAGAGTACTGCCAGTATCGATTTGTATGATCCCGAATCTAACAGTAGTTACAGCTCTCCAAACTCTGACCTGCGTGTGAGGCCCTGTGCGACTTCTT
This sequence comes from Ctenodactylus gundi, assembly GCA_004027205.1. NCBI lineage: Eukaryota > Metazoa > Chordata > Mammalia > Rodentia > Ctenodactylidae > Ctenodactylus > Ctenodactylus gundi. Next base: position 19,257 of record PVKB01001429.1, read on the forward strand.
ACGGAGATCTTTACCAAAGTCAAATAGAAGACTTAGGGGAAAAAAATAGACTTTTTCCAGTTTTCCAAGAAGCAAAAATTGGACTCATTTTCTCTCTTTATAAGAGGATTGCTTTCTTTACCAAATATAACTTTTGCTGTAAGGTGTTGTTGGACAAAAAACAAAGTTTCAGGAAGAGCACCACTTGAGTACATTAAAAAAAAAAAAAACCCCTAAGTAATGGAAATTTGTGCTGGGCTGACGAAGATACTTGTAACCTCCTTATAATACATTGTCATGTTTTGACAATGAATATATGTTACTGTTTAAATTTAAAAATTCTTTCATTGTGGTAAAACACACACACATAACAACATTTATCATCTTCAACTATCCTGTAAGTGTGTAGTTCAGTAGGATGAGGAATGTTCACATCACTGTCTAGCCACTTTCCAGAACTCTTTTATCTTGCAAATTGGAAACTCCATTGAACAATTTCCCCCTCCCTTCTCCCTCCAGCCCCTAGCACATTCTATTTTCTGTCTCTATGAATTCAAGTGCCCTGGGTACCTCATATGAAAGGAACTTTCCTGTGTCTGTGTGCATGTGTCTCTGTGTGCGGTTTATCTCACTTAGTGTGATATTCTCAGTGCTTATCTGTGCCATCACATAGAACTGCATCCAACCATGTTAAGGCTGCATGCTAAGGCCTTGTGTGTTTAATACATCCCATGCCTTGTCAATTCACCTACCAACGCACACTTGGGTTGTCTCCACTTTTTAGTTACTGGAAATAACGCTGCTATGAATGTTGAACTGCAGATATCTTTTCGAGATTCTACTTTCAGTTTTCTTGGGTATAAACTCAGAGGTACAATTGGCAGATCATATGGCAATTCTATTCTCGATTTTTTGGAGAGTCTGTCATACTATTTTTCACAGTGATTGCATCGTCGTACGTTCTCACTAATGGTGCACAAGTGTTCCAATTTCTTCACATCCTTGCCAAAACTTATTTTTCTGTTTTTTTAAAAAATAATAGCTATTTTATGGATATAAGTTGATATCTCCTTGTGGTTTTGACTTGTAGTCCCTTAATGACTGGTGATGTTAAGCAACTTTTAACGTGTTTGTTGGTACAGATTATTGGCTTATATACACATTTATATGTCTTTGGAGAAATGTCTGTTCATTTTAACAACAGCCTGTGTGAGCTCAATATAACCCTTGTGCATAAGTGTATCACACACACACACACACACACACACACGCACACACACATATTTGTAAAAATAGGGAGAAGACAAGAAAACAAAAGTTGCTTGCAACACATGCCCTGAGGACCAATGTATTAAGACATAAAGATGAAAACTGGTAGTTAGTGACTAGGTCCTTTTCTAAACATTAAAAGAAAACCAGCCTATTTGTTTTGTATTATTGTTGAGTCTTGAGTACATACTGCTTTTTAGATAAAACATTATTTCATTTTTTAAAAGGAGGGGAAAATTCATGCAGAAAATCAGTCAAGAAATGTGTGGTGAAAATCAGCAGAAAGCCCATCAATGAATAGTGAATAGTTAAAAATCTTCTGAAATTAGAAGGTTCAGTCCACATAGTTCTGAGGATCAGGGCAGGCTAGGCATGCGAACAAACAGCCCCAAAGGCTCAGTGACTAAATACCTGGAGTGTTTCTCCTTTCACATGCAGCGTGTTCTGAGAGGAAGGCCGAAGAAGGGAGGAGCTGTGGAGGGACGATAGGATTGTGTGTCATGAAGGCACTCGTGGCCCTAGGCTGCATCCATCCTGTGACACTGTCACATCTCAAACACATGGCCCCCACAGTCACTGGGGAAAGGGTTAAATTAAGCATTATATTTGGTTAATTTTTAAGGGCAATTTTTGCCTGCATTAAATCAGCCTGAACTTGCAACACAATCCCACCCAAATACTAAGGAAACTAGGACGCATCCTCTTCCTGTGCGCCTGAAGGAAATGCAGTGGCATTATCTCTGCTACCACAGGCCCTTTGGGTCACCAAACCATTTTAGTCTTCTTCCCACCCACGGACACACTCATCTCCTTTCTAGGGAGACACCCAAACTCCCACTCAGTCACTGTATCCAGGATATACATCATGCACGGTCTTCTCCCTTACGACTAAATATCAATTGTATTCTTCTACCTACCAGTGAGCCACCAGATGCTTGATTTACTTCCATCCTCTCACCAACATGGGCATAAAGTAGAAATAAATTCCCAGTGATACAGTGTTGACCAATTTCTTCCACTGAGCCAGGGAGAATCCCTTGCTACAGCTGGTTGGAGTGGCCGGTTAGACTCTGACCTGCCCTCCGAGGACACTTCCTGCCCATTTTGTTCAATGGCCCTGGCATTTTCTCCTTTCATTGTATGTCTCTCTCCCTGTCTTCCTTGACTACTGGAAGTGTTCTTTGGGGTCAAGCTTTTCCTTGGCGCCAGCAATTTTTGGAGCTATTTTCTTGCTCACGGGATCCAAAGAGTTGTTTCAAGTGTGTCACCGTGAAATATTTTTGGAGAATGACTTTATGATTTCTCTGGCAATAATTTTCTCAGAACTTTAGTAGATTTCCAATCCCTTTGCTTCCTGTCAGACTCTTGTGCCAGTAACCACATCCAAACCTTTTTCTAGAAGAACTTCTTGCTCGTGAGAGGTGAATGATTCTGCACTGCCATATTTTTTCACTTGCATCTTCTTCTGTGCCACCTGGATGGTGGTTGTCTCAAGACCAAGGGAAACGACTGATGAAGAGACTGCTTCTTTCTCACTATTTTGCCACGGGGCTCCATGGAGTCCGCGTTAGCCTTCCTGGCCTCTGACATACCACGTTTTTCCAGTCTTCTCTCTTACAACGTGGAATGTGGCAGCAATGGGCTTTTCCAACCCTGCCAGCTCTACGTTCTCAGATTCTCTCACACCTCACATCCTATTTCTGCTTGTAAATAAGCCAATCCTTCCTGCCTTTATGTCTTTTTTTAATAACACCTGACCAAAAATACTGCCATGACAACACATGCACTATTTGTTTTCTGTCCCCTCAACTTTTCCCCAGAACCCACGGCTTGGGAGGCATGTGATTGCCACTAAGGTTGTTATAGGCAGCAGTTTTGCAAGTTTTTGCTACCACATAAAATGATTCACCATTTTTAAACTGTCATATAACCTGTTAGCCTACGCACTACACCTGTGGCATGGTTCTTGGCATGTGGCAGCAGCATGCCTAGTTTGTAAGCTATCACACTATTCTAGCGCTGGGGAAACACCACCAAACCAAATGTGGAGCCAGGTCCCCGTAGGGAGCCAGGAACATGCCATTGCCACATGCTTCTTAGTCCTCGTTAGGCTCTTAGCTATGCATCTTGCTGCCCCCACAAGGCTCCATGGGTCACCTGTGTAAAGGAGCTCGAAAAGTGTGCCATCAATGCAGCTTATTAGCCTGGAACTATCCAGGAAGCACTTAGGGCTTTTAACACAACATCACAGAGACTGGCCACATCTGAGGTGTAGCTAAAATTTTTGTCCCCTTTCCTCTCCTGAGAAAGACACTAGACGAAATGCCTTGGCTCTTCTCCAGTCTCATTGTGAACAGCCATCCTTAACCATACATTGTTTATTTATGTCTGTAAACACAACAGAAAGAGCTACATGTCCAAGTGGACCAGAGTTCTCAGTAGAACCATCAGAGGTAAATAATTCTTATAAGTAAACTGGGTTTTCCCACATGAACATGCAGCATTAGGAGGCTCACACAGTCCCTGAAGAGGCCTTCTTGCAAAATATCCCTTGGAAAATTAGGAAGACCTTAAATTTGCTGATCAGCAAAAGTGCCCTTCCTCTGGCTCCCCCAGGAGTATCTAGCTTGTTCTGTCTCTTCACTTGATGTTAGAGAGATCCAACCACTGTGTTGGTTTATTCTTCCCCTGAAAAGGAAAGAATCCAGTTGATCTCTCTTCCTCTCTCCTCTTTTCCCACTTGAAAAATCTGAGAACTTTCCAAACAGTAGCCAAAATAAATCAATTCTAATCTTACTAATAATAACAAAAACAAGGGAAACCACAGCAGAGCAGCTGTAGCAGCATTTAGGGTGCTAATATGTCCTGAGGCTGGACATCCTGAGGCAGAGAACTCTTCTGCTCTGACAACACACAGAGTCCCGGTTACTAGGCGAGTTGCTCGACACCAGGTTCTAAGCAGCCACTTAGAATCTTACCATTTCCTGGACCGACTGGATCCACGCTCTTTACTCTAGTTACTCTCCCTTCCCATAGGATCTTAGGTTATTCAAAAGAGGGAGGAGAAGAGAGTTACTGTGAAGAGTTCTTTGATGACTGACAACTACAACGGGTGTTGTGGGATGTAGACGAATCTGTACACCAGCCAACAAGGCCTGCTCTTCTGTGGCTGTGGTTTCTGTTACTCCCTGGCTGTCTCTGCCGGGCTCCCTTCTTTTCTGCCCTGGAGGAGTCTCCTGATCCTCTAACTCAGGCTCATGGTGTTCTCTCTGCACACCACAGCCTCAGGTCTCCCTTCTACCACCAACTGCCTTGTTCTCGTGGTATTTCAGTGCCCATATTCCACGAGAGCAAAGTGGACTGGACCTTGTATTAGTTTTCTAGCTGTCATGAGAAACTTTCACCCCCGGAGTGGTTTAACAGCATATCATTTTCAGGATTTTGGAGGCTAGGAAGTCCAAGATTATATTACCTAGCAGAACCGGGTCCCATAGCACAGGCCTGTCATCTGGGTGGCTGGAATGGCAAGTTCTATACTAGCCTGGGCAACTTAGCAAGACCTTGTCTAAGAATCAAAAATCAAAAATGGGTTGGGGATGTAGTTCAGTGCAAAGCCCTGAGCTGGATCCCTAGTACCATCCACACACCCACCCACCCACATACCACCCGCCAACAGCTGTCAGCAGAATTAGGTGCTTCTGAGGCTGTGTGGAGAATCTGCTCTGACTCTACCCCAGCTGGTTTGCTAGAAGTGTTTGACATTCTTTGCTTGTAAATGCATAACCCCAGTCTCTAACTTCTTCACACAGTCTTCTTCTTGTGTTTCTATCTCCATATGAAAATTTCACCCTTTTGTAAGAATTTCAGTTGTGTTGGATTAAGGCTCTATCCTTGTTCAGTATGACCTCAATTTATCTATATCTGTGATGACCGTTTTTTCAAACAAGGTTATCTTAAGGTACCAGGGGTTGAGACTACTACATATGGATTTTGGGAATATGGTTCTACCAATAACTTACTTACTTTGGAACTAGCCTTTGTCATAGCTAAATGACTGCATTAATTTCTTAGAGATACTCGAACAAGTTACTGTAGGATGGGTGGCTTTAAACACTACCAACATTCCCTCACACACACATTTTTGGAGGCTAGAAGTCCAAAATTAAGGTACCCGCAGAGTCAGGCTCTGACCAAAACCTGCAGGGGAATTTTTCCAATTTCCACATAAAGTCATGTTCACAGATTTGAGGTACTGCATTTCTACATATATTTTGAGAGGGACACAATTCTACGCACACTAGGGACCATCTACTAATTCAGGGCTTCTATGATTAGACCCTTTCTGTTCCAGCCAACTGTTCCTCCTAGCGGTGGGGAGGCATCTCACGGATGATGCAACATGGCTGACAGTGAATGTCGCTTCTTGCATCTTCAGCAAAGTTGAGACCTAAGGAACCCCTACAAACGTGTTTTTCAATACATGGTTTCAAGTGTGACTTGCCTAATGTGATCCAAGTGAAAAATCAAGGCCTGCAATATTTTTGTTTCATTCAGTGCTTCATCTGCTTCTCTCCCAGGAACAATGGAATAGGGCCATTTCGGAGACCCTTGCTCAGATTCTCTTTCTCCCATGGGTGTGTTGAGATCCCTTCTAGATTTAGATCTCCATTTGACAATTCACATATTAAGTGGTTAACTATGCCCTGTATAAGGTCTATATGAAGGAGAGATAAGAGTTAATTTCTGCTTACATAGAGAAAACCACCCACAGGGCTCCTGGACCCGAAGATTCCAGTGATGGCAGGAACACTATTGATTGATGACTTGTTCCTAGTCTATCCTGAACCCTGTAGACACCATCAAGCCTTGCAGATTAGAGTCTCTACACAGACTGACTGCCTGTGGGTGGTAAGAGTACTTGAGAGTTCCCATGTGACCTCCTGTCTACACTGAAATGAGCCCTGTGATTGCTGAATCTTAAATTCCTGAGCTTCAGCTGGCTTGAAGGCTGTGTCTCTTTGCAGCTGCTGCCTGTGCCACAGGGAGAGCTATCTGTCCTTCCAGCTCTTTTTAAGGTCTCATCATTAACTGAAGGAACAACATTAATTACAACCTTGGCTTAGTGTCACATATCCCTTTTTAGTAGGTTTAGAACTTTTATGTTGATATAAATCCAACAGAATTTCTTGGGGCTGCCCATCAATTCCCACTGTGGGGTCTCTTGGCTTGTAGATGAACAATTTGCACCCTATGTGTCTTAGTTACTTTTTTGTCACTGTAACTCAAGACCGACATCCACAACTTTGGGAAGGAAAGATTTATTTTAGCTCACAGTTTCAGAAGGTCACAGTCTGTTTATGTGGAGGTGGCTGAAAAATGGTAGAACCGCATAGTGGGTCAGAGCCAGAGCTGGAGCTGGAGGCCAAGCCGGAGCCAGAGCTCCTCGAGGCATGGCAGAACAGAGAAAGTCCAGCACACACCTCTCCAGGTCAAGCCTCAAACATCTGCCCTCCAACTAGACCCCACGTCCCAACAAGCCACAGTAGCCAACGGGGGCCACTCCAGATCCAAACCACAACACCATGCATCTGAATCGCCATCCCCCTTGGAAAGGCCACTTCTTAGTAGCAGCAACTGGGACCCAAGGACAAACTGCAAGGCCTTCAATGACTAGCAGTAACAGGATGGCCTTCCTACTGATGGCGTCCATGAGAGCCTGGTGGCTGTATGACTCTTCTCCTTCATCTGAGATGGACCTTGTCGTGTGATTGTGGGTTGATTGGCTTTGGCATAGAAGTTGTAAGTGGGGTAGTGCTGTAAACACGCACTGCAGACTACCATGTTATATGAAATTCTGTGACATGTGAAAATGAACTCAGTCACATTGGCAAGCTGCCAAGAGGCTGCCATTTTCGTACATTGAACCCCTCACCCCCACTGAGGGCTCTTCAAGGCCTGTACTCTGTTTCCCAACTGTGATCTCCTTTGATCTCCAGAATCATCTTTGAGTCTTGTTTTAGGAGACTCACTTAATAGCTAAGAAAACTGAGGCAGTGAATTGAATGTTCAGAGTTTTAAGGCAAGACTGAAAATTTTCATTTCTTAACTTCTGTCCCTCCAGGGGGCCTTTAGTGTGATATCAACAGTGCTGTATAGTTTTAGTAGGGGAGCGTGCATGTGAGTGCTCTTTGTCAAGGAAGGGAGGACAACATTAATGACTGCTTAGAAAGGTCACCCTACTTAATCCCCAGGTCCCCCGGGTTCCCCTGGCTTTGCTTCATCATGGCCTCTGTTAGAAATTCACTTTGCTTTCTTCTGCGCTCATTACCCATCACTCTGCGATGGCAGGGGAAGCGGAGCGGAGCACATAATTAACTCCCAGACTCTGTCATCTCTTTGTCTCCAGAACTTTGCATCTTCCCTGTCTTTCTCCTCCGAGGATCAAAATCTTTTATCCTTTTTTCTATTTTTTCTTTGATGCAAACTTCACGACTGGGAGGATGCGCTTGTCAATCGCTATTCTGAAGTCTCAGAGGTCATTTCAGTCCCTGTAGGAAGGATGCCTCGGGAGAGAGGCACCCATCAGCCTCCCGCCCTCCACTCTGCTTGTTTGTGTTTGCATAATCTGTTTTCAGCAGTAGTTGTCCTATATATGAAACTATGAAACCTTATTTTGACAGCTGGCAGTGTCTTTGATACTGGAAGATGTCATTAGCAGAAGGGGGGGGGGGGGTGCCGCAGATCAGAAGCAGCTGTTCCACACTGCAGTAGCCCTTAAGCACAGCTGTGGGGGGCTGAAGGTGGGACACGGATGTGGGTGCGTTTTTTGTTTCTGCTTTGTGTTTTGCCAAATCCCCAGGGCTGGATATCATTAGGTTACAAGCGCCACATTCTGTGTAGTTAGAGAACTAGTTCTCTACATCAGGAGTGAGGTAGAAGAGAGGAGTGAACAGGAGAGGTCCTCAAAAGGCGGCATCGGAGTGAAGCAGAGGCCGTGCATGTGACAGGGCCAGAGAAGCCCCAGGGAGAGAGATGGGGAAGCGGGGAGGGGCCCGATGGACACTTGTGCCCAAGTCGGGCTTTTTCCTAAGATCCGGACGTTCTCCATCCTTTTCTGCTGATCACAGTCCCAGGGGCAACCGCGGCCTTAGTACACAGGAAGCCCAGCTTACCACTCACCGGGGCAGCCTGCAGACAGGCCCCCCGCGTGGGACACCGCAACTGGACAAAGCTTCCGCCAGCAGGGGGAGGTGAGAAGAGAAAGCCACTGGCCAGCCGCCCAGCTCCACTGCTGCCTGTCCTTGAGCATGCAGCTTGGGGACGGTGGCTTGCTCCTCTGAGGGACCCCAAGACAGTGAGTGAGTGGCCCGGCAACTCAGGTGCTGGTCCCTTCAGGATCCCCCAGGCCTGTCACTGGCTTGGCCCACATTGGTGCCCCAGCCCTGAGGAGTAGGATCCGGAGATGGTTCAGCTTGACCTGCTCCTCCTCTACCAGCCCTCTCCTTTTCAAGGAGACTGTTGTCCTAGCATTCAAGTCTGCAGAGATTGAAAACTGATAGTTCAGCAACCACCCCTTTGTAAGAACTGCAGTTTACCGAAAAGCCTAACACTAAGTGTTTCTTACAAACTGATGCATATATCATTCACAAAGATATGACCAATAAGCACATAAAATTTTGTTTTTCTATTTTTCTTCATTAAGTGTTTCCTATGTATATTCCCATTTAGTTGTATATTCTAGCACTATCTAGTGGCTGAAAGCATTTTATTAATTTGCGTTTTTTATTACGGAGTTATTCCCCATTGTTTCATTTTATTAATAGTACTGTCATGGATTTTTTATGGAATTGTTTCCATTTCAAGGTACAGTTTCCCAAGTGAAAGTACTGATTTAGAAGCGTATCCCCAAAGGGTTGATACCTTGCTACATTTTGCCAGGTTCCTTTTCTGTAAAAACGAAGCCTATTTTTAGCACAACTTGCAGTATATAAACAACCAGTTTCCCTTCAGGGCTAATGGAATTTTTTCCCTTTTCTTCTTCTTTATTTAGTTTAATAGCTGTGCAATATTACTTGAAAGAGTTAGAGTCTTTTTTTCATTGTTGTTTTTTGAGGCATGCTCTTTATTTGTTTTTGTTTTAGTGCTGGGAATCAAGCCTAAGTCCTGATGCTTGTTAACTACACACTCTGTCTGAGAGCCACAATTCCCAGCTTCTAAGGAAGTGTTCTAAATTTGGTTTTTGGAATTGAAGTAGGGTAAAGCCTGTGCTTCAGGTCCACAGGACAAGTTTGAACCCAGTGAGGTTTCTTCAAGACGAAGTCTAGACAGCCGACTCATAAATTCAGGCGAGCGGTCAAAGGGGCAGTGTGTAGCTAGCCTAGAGCGCATCACAACAACTATTAATTAAGTACCTCGAAAAGGGCAGGCAGTCTTCAGATCGGCACTGAATTTTACGAATCTTGGGGTATGAAGGAGAGTGTGACGTGTGTGACTTCCTCCTGTGAAGCTCCATAGCAACCACACGTGCCGTTGGTAGAGCCTCGCTCTGACCTCTGTTCTAAGTATGACAACACCACGTCCTAAATATGCTAACATTTCAAATATGTGGCCTAGTTGTCTCTCATAATGTACACCATTTCTTTTGAGAACAAGTGTCCTAAATATGAATTTGGAAAATATGGTCATGACTATTTTGGCATATTGGGCTCATATACCATTGAATACAAGCCTTTTAACACTAAGGACTAGGAAGGGTGAGGTCTTGTTCTTCATTACAAACCTGCATCATCTCTTTCTATTTTGTCATTCTTGAATCATAAATAGGTTCTACTTACTTTCTTATCACTTAGATATTCTTTGAAATCTATTCCTTGGAAATACAGATGCCTAAAGAGTACTTATCTCTTCTGTCTCTTCCAAGCTCTGTGTGTGTGTGAAAATGGATCCCAAAAATATAATTTTCCTTTATGTTTTATAAATAACAATATAGAAATTAAAGGCAATAGTACATCCAGCAATCACTGCCTATCAAATTTATTCTTTGGAATACTTCCCTGTCCTGCTGGCAACTGAAGGGTGTATCTGAAAATCACCAGTTGCTCTGCTTTCGCTTAGTATACAAATTAAACTTGGTGCAGCAATGAACAATGATTAGCTGTGTCAATCATATAGTGAGCTTTCAGTACAGTTCTATGAACGCATAGCTTTCGATAGAGATAAGATGAAAATAGTAAACACTTTCATACTAGTCCAATAAATCCATACAGCAATTCCTAGAGTATCAGAAGAAAAACACTGGCAAATGTTTTGATTCCAAATTCTTTACAAAGCACTGACTTTATCACAGAACTCAGCACTTAACATTTTCTTCCAGATTCCTCCTCCTCACGTAACTTTCCACAAGCTAATATTGTTGAGTTGGCACAGACTTCAGTGCGCAAGGAGACCATAGTCATCATCAGCCTGGAGCTCAAAATCAGGCTTTTGTACTAAACCAAAACATCTAGATGGTTTGCGGTGACTATAGAATAAAGGGGATGTTTTATTCATGGAATAGTGAGTTTTGTTTGACAAAAATTATCCTTCATTGTCCACTAGGATTTTTAATTCTTTATCAAAGAACTTGAACCACGAATTCAATGGAAATAAGAAAGTATCCTTTGGAAGATGAACATCCATTACAGTCCTATATTTAGGTTCCCAAGACAGCCGGTATGAATCTAGGATAGCACAAAATGTCTTTGATGCCCTTTGACTCTCTCATACTTGGCCCCAACCCAGAACCTTCTAAGTCTAGAAGACTTGACATTTCATAGCCTTCTTCTTCTGCCTGGTGTTCATTCATACTTGCCAACAGAAAGGCCACTGAGCTGCAGATTAATTAGTTAGTATCTGTTTTATCTTCTTCCAACCTTCCACGTAACATGAATTCCAGACTTCACGCATACCAGAATGGAGCAAGCTAGGAAGTCACTCAGTGCTAATTCAGAGCCACTGCTCACTGAGGCCAAAGACAAGACAAACTAGGAACTCCACTTGTGCTGGAGGATGGAGGTGGGCAATATGGACTTAGAAAGTCAAAATGCACCCACCCGGAAATTGTCTATACTTGGCAGAATTCTAGCTTGCCATCAGGATTGGGAAACATGAGGAATCAGGACCAGGAAAGGTGTCCAGCACAACCAAAGGAAATCTAGCCTTTGGGGCAGCAGAAAGGGCTCAAAGCTTAGAAAACTGGATTCTAGAGTGGGACAGATTGTCTAGATTTTTTGTCTGTTTGTTTTGGTGTTGAGAATCCCACCCAGAGCCCTTACACAGAGCTACATTTTCAGCCCACTTTTACCTGTAAGAGCAAGTAGAAGTGGCTGAGAGAGAAGCTTGGTTGGGGAAATGGGGCAGAGAAGGAAGGTAATCTGCGACCTCAGCACTCACCACGGAGGGATCTCGTGCCCCAGCTATTGTTCACTTATTCAGCGTGTAGGGTGAGCTGCTGTGTCAGCTGGTCAGAGTTCTAAGGTTTGGGGACCTGGTATTGAGTAAGCCAATGAGTAGGTGCTTGGCATGTACAAAGCCAAGTTCGATAATGCTGCTGTCAAAGCAACAACAATGAAAGGAAGAGCAATCTAAAATAAACATAAAAATGAAAAAGAAGGCAGCTCCTTTTGACACAAGCTATGATATGGAAGAACACTGACAACCTTCTACTTGTCGTTATTCCATAAAATAGCTTAAACCTGCCAAGACAAGAAAAAATAACATGCTGTTTTTACATTAATGGCGTTATTTTGATCAGCCATTCTTAGATCTTTAGGTCAAATTTCTAGAAATGTATTGCTTACATTTGCGAAAGGAATTGTGTGTCTTACCCTCTCCATTCGACCTTCCTAATTGGCATGCATTTGTGGTATTTACTTTCCGTAGCACATTATCCTTAAGCTGGTCGCAGTTTAGCCTGTTAAAATTTTTGTAAATTTTAACAAGGGGCTCTCAAATGTTGTTCCCATTCCAGATTCCTAAGCTGTATAAAAATTTGTACGTTTGGAGCTTCCCCAGCTGACTCGAATTCAGTGGGTTCTCATTCCGGCCTGTGTGTTCATTGATTAGCCCAGTAGTTCTCAAGGTGTGGCCTGTGAAGTCAACCCCAGCAGCAGCAGCATTTGGTCCTAATTATAAAGCCAAATTTCTAGGCCTTTACAGGCCTCTGGAATCAGATCCTCTGTTGGTGGGGCCCAGAAATCGGAGTTTGAACCCACCCTGTGGGTGGTTCTGATTCACATTAAAGTCTGAGAACTTTTGAGCTAGATCTTTTGAACAACTTTTTTTTTTCCCAATGATGGCTAAACAATTGAATGTGACCAGTTCCTGGAGAAAGGAACTACTGGTTCTGTTGTCCTGGAAATGTGGTTTGTATATTATAGGAATTTGACAAGTAAATGAAGAGAAATAGAAATTCTCTGACACCAAAAGCCATGCCTACCGTAATAGACACTTCAAGAAGGCAAATTTTAGCTAGCCCTATGAACAGCATGGGGCGAGCAGGGACTCTGGCAATGGGGTTTTCCTGGGGTGTGCTGAGGGCCCCTTGTGAGCTGTTCCATCTGCCTATCACAAGGGAGTTAAGAAGGAAACTTGGTTAAGGGTTTCCAGGTGCTATTAGGAACAACGCTAGCTTCAGAATAACCTGAGATTGCTAAATATCTCTCTGGAGCCCCACTCACAAAGATGCTGATTAGTCATTGCATTGATTACTGAGTGATTTTGAAGTGCCAATAATATCTGAGAATTATTAATACTAATTGATGTCCTTTCTAAATGTGAGACTCAGACAAAGGAGAAAGAAAGAACTAGTTTCTAAAGGTTGGGAAATGAGAAAAGATTAAAGAACTTTTTCTTTCAGACAAGAGGTTTACATTAAAAAGCAGAGTGGATAATGGGTCCTCAGTTTCACCGAGAGTTCCTATAAGAAAAGTATTTAAACTATAGCAGAAAGAATTTACATTAAAGGAAGAAAAATTTCTTGGCAATAAAAACTATTAAGCACTGAGCCAAGCTACAGTAGTTGACTGTGGAAGATTCTTTGCTAGAGATTTTTAAAAGCAGGATGACGCCTCATCTGTCTGGAATGATGCCAGGGAATCAATTGAATTCCTTCCTGCCCATGGTTTGGATGTCTGGGCTTCCACAGCAGCATATTAAACTAATATGGGTTCTGGTCTCCCAAGCTTATAAAAGAGCCACAATGGGACCTTCCTTCATTATTGCCAATAAAACAGAATCATCAAGTGGTGAATAGTTAAAATATGTAATATGCTCTGAAGACCTTGGCTTGAAAAGGAAGAAATCCCTTTGCCTCGCTTACCTATCACTTCATCCTCAGCGAGTGACTTAAGAGGCCTCCGGTTTTGTCTGAGCATCCTGTGGGGGCCAAGTCCCCAGGAAAGAAAAATCAGAATCTTCTACCTGACATTATCTTTCTATGATTCTGATTTTAAATTACAACTGGAGTTAGACATCAAGGCAAAAGCTGCCAGAAAGCAAAGATCTTGAAGTTTAGGGAGGCAGGAAGGAAGCCTCTGAACTCATACAGATATGAATAGCAGCAAAGAGAACAGGCCTCCGCCCTGGCTGTAAAAGAGGGGCTGACAGCAAGCCAGGGCTGGCATTGGACCCAGAGGTGAATGTGGCTGGGAGCCAAGCCTGAGGAGACAGGAGCCACCAGCTCTGAATCTCTCTAAGTATTTCTGTTTCAGGAATGATAGTCGTTGGGAAAAACACATTTGTATTTTCTCAGTTGGGAGAATAACTGTAACCGATAGGGAACTTACTAAGACCTTTACAAATTGTGTGGAAGATCTGGAGGACTCTCCCTGTCAACTAGCAAGGCTCTAATCTCCAAAAAGGGGGTTAAAGACGTTGGCTTGGAGCAAAGAGACGTACATTAAAATTTTCCTCTACAACTTGGCCATGGGCCAGTTTCTTAACATCTCTGGGCCTTAGTTTCCTTATTTGAAATAGAAGAATGGTATCAAAAATTGGGTTAATAATTTTATAATGAAATACGAAGGGACTGGCACATGGTCTGTGCTCAGTAAATGTTAACTTTGTAATGTTTCCCTGCAGGATGTGTGACTAACCTCTGAGAATCAATAAAGCAGTGCTTCCCAAATGCTAGAGTGAGGGCCAGCACCAGTCTGTGGCAAAGCTTTCAGCACTCCTTAACATCTTAATTCACCTACTGTTGCTATAACATGCCATCTGAGCTGGGTAATTTATAGAGGAAGAAAGTTGATGTTGGCTTACAGTTCTGGAGGCTGAAAAGTTCACGGTCTGGTGGCCACATCTTGGGAGGGCGTTGTGTCCTTTATAACGTGGTAGAACTTAGCAGAGCCAATAAGTATACATAGAACAAGAAAACCCTGAGAAGTAGGCTTACTTTGTAAAAACTCACTCTTGTGGTGACTAAACCGCTCCTTGGTGATCAAGAACTCAGTTCCACAGAAAAGTATTAATCACTGTTAACAATCTAATCACCTCTAGAACAGTCCACTGTCCAACACCACCACAATGGGGACTGAATTTCAATGCAAATTTTTGGAGAGCACAAATCACACTCAACCATAGCATTTGGCAAAATAGCAGAAGAAAGAACAGTGTTACATGCACACAGGGACATCGAGTTGTCAATTCTTTGGAAAGCAATGCCCTTTGCTTTGAAGACACACGATGTCCTTTGGTCTTGGAAATAATGATTGTAGTAGAAAATACACTAACACATTTTATAGCTTTATACTGGTTCTCAATTCTTTTTCTGACCCACAAAAACCAAGTCTGGGAACCAGTCTTTTAAAGGGCACATAGAATTAAAAAGTGAGATGGGAGGGGTAATCACCAGGGATTCTGCCTGATGCCCCAAAACCTTGACTTCGGTTGGTGTGGTTGTGCTGCTCCTCCTAGTTCCACAGGCTTCTTTTTGTATTTTTCATGTTCTTCCTTCTCAATTTTTTTTCTTAGCCAATTTTCCCTCTCTGAGTGGGTTTCTAATTTCTCTCTCTCTCTCTCTCTCTCTCTCTCTCTCTCTCTCTCTCTCTCTCTGTCTCTCTTGCATTCTTCCACTAGCCTGTTAGGCTGCCTTCCTATTGTGGTTTGGCTCTGGAATGTCCCCCAAAAATCTCATATTTAAATGTTACAGATTGTCTATGGAACCATGTGCTGTTGGGAGATTGGGGTATGTCTGGCGGGGTGGATTGATGGTGTTTAAGTTAGGATTAATGGCGTGTAGTGGCCACACCTTCCACACCTCGATCCAGGAGGGGCTGATCACTGGGCTGAGACCTAGAAGGACATGTAAGCTGCTTCCTGCCTTCCTTGGAGGACTAGTCTCAGCTTGCCTGCCTGTTTGTGAGGTCGTGAGAAGCTGCCTCCACCTCTGCCTCTGCCATGTACTTTGATTGCTTCCGGCCTCCCCTGAATGGACTGTGACTTTCTGAAACTGTGAGCCAAAATAAACCTTTCCTACCTTAAATTTGTGGATGCCAGGAATTGAGTCACAGCAACGAAAAAGTAGCTGAGGCACTTCCCTTCGCCCCTTTGTGGTATTCTTTCCTGTTTGTGCCCTATTTTTCCATCCCATCATACACTTACCTCTGTCCCTGGTTTTGCTCCTGATTCCTTTTTTTCTAACCACAAGAGCTGTATTCCCAGGTGTGCCCCCTCACTCACGTGACAGCCATGGAGAAACACATGTGCTACAAAGGGGGTTCCATGTAGAAATTTGTGTAGAACAACACACAGGGTCCTCAGTATTGATCTCCTGGTCTTCAGATTGGAAATGTCATTCACTGACATGTTCCCCTTAGCACTGGAGGATTATTCTTCCAATGCGAATATTTATTCCCCACAGGGAGTCATCGAGGCCAGCTAGTCTCAGTTTACTTGAGGCTTTCCTGGTTTTACCATTGGATGTCTTACATCCTGGAATCCTTGCCAGGAACTTCCTGAGAAGCTAGGACATGTGGTCACATTAGAGCCAGAAGTGATCAACCTCTGTACCAGACTATTGGTGAAAGATCCGTCACAAGTAGGTCTAAGTTTAGAGAATAAAGCCCTGAAGGAGAGATGATGGAGCTGAGACCATTTAAAGCAGAACAGAGAAAATTGGATGTCAGTTAGGCAGTATCTATTCTGATAAAAATCTGCACATGTGTTCACTGGGTGTGCACAAGTGCCCACCCAGCTGTGGTGCATCTCCACCCAAGATCAGAGCCAGAGGAAATGGGTGTGAGAGGAGCTGGATTTCCTGACAGTATTCTTGGACACTAGAATGAGTTTCTGGGACAGATTAGGCATTGGCCTTGCAGGCCTTCAGCACAGCCCATTCCTGAGGGCTTTTAGCATTTAGGTGTGGCTCAAGAACCAAGAAGGTGGACAAAATCCATTTCCAAGAATCCCCCCAATCCCAGGACTCCATTTCTACCCACCTATTTGATATGGACCACATTAGTTTTCTTGTCTTGTGTTGTCCATAGTTAATTAAACTTTACAGTGACTGGGGTGGGGGGGGGGGGGTTGGGGAAGCATTTGATCACAGTCTTCTGGGAAACCAGTCAAGCTTTTCCAAAGTACAATATAGAGGAAAGATTAGCATGCTTTGGTTTTCCCTAAGGAAAACCCACATTTAGAAAAGGTTATTTGCAGCTTATTTTAATGACAGCAATGTTAGAAATTTTCAATAGGGAGAAAAATTTCCTACAGGGGCTGAGGAAAAAATGTACATGTGAGAGCCGCATATCCTAGTGGTTCACCTTCCAGAACACTCGCTGACTTATGGACTCATCAGTGGACTTAGTCCATCCTATGATCAGGCCCCCAGCTCATGAGCCTTAGGGGACAAGTCATATCTAAACTGTAATGATAAGTTAGTCTATCTGTTCACAATCCCAAATGGCTGTGGGAAAAACCTATCCAGTTGTAACCAAAGTAACGAGACTAAGGCCAGGAAAAATCCTTAATTCAAAGGACAGCACCTGGATTCTTGCAGAAATGTTTTTTCTCAGATAAGGATATATGTATTTATATCCTTATCATCTCAAAACTTAGTGATTTAGTAAGACCTGAGTCAAAATAAAAAAAGGGCTGAGGATGTAGCTTAGGGTGACAGCAATAGGCTTGATCCCCAGTGCCACAAAAGCAAACAAAACTAGCTTTTTCATTCTTCTCATTTTGAGACAGTGTCACTCTGTAGTCCAGGCTGGGCTTGAACTCACTATGTAGCCCGGGTTGGCTTTGTACTCACTGCAAACCTCTTTCCTCAGCCTCCTGAATGCTAGGATTATAGCTGTGCGCCACCGTGTTCAGCTAGGATGTCTGTCTGTCTTTTCTTTTCTTTCTTTCTTTCTTTCTTTCTTTCTTTCTTTCTTTCTTTCTTTCTTTCTTTCTATGTATCATGAGGAAATTGAACCCACAGGCTTACTCATGCTAGGCAGACACTGAGCTATGGCCCAGTTCCTCATTCCTGTATTCCAGTGCATTATCTACACATCCTCAAGCTCACTCTGTTCCCACGCATGCCCTCTCCAGGTTTTAATACATACTGTCACACATATGAAGTAGACTTTATTTAGAAACTGATGTTGTGCTGTAGATCTTATTCCATTTATTTTGTAATCCAGTATAATGTTTTTCAGATCTAGTCAGGTAAGACTGGATAAAAGTCTTATTTACTGTTTCTGGCAGTAGTCAGTTTTTCATCCTCTGCATATATCACATTTTGCGCATCCACTCTCCCACTAAATGACAGATTATTCCCAATTGTTTACCGCAGCAATTAATGCTTCTGCAAATATAGTGTCTTTGGGCATCTGTCAGAAAGATTCTCTGGGGTTTTACCAAAGAACAGTACTGCTGGGTTACTCACAAGATATATGTACATATGTGTCTTAGTACTTCACTAAATACTGTCTAACTTGCTCTTAGAACTGATGGCCGCAGGTGACTCTCGCCTAGTACAGTGAGTTCCATTTCACCATGTCCTTGTCAGGACATGATACTACATTACTTTTAATTTCTTGCTAGTCATATAGGTGTAAGGCAGTACTTCACTTTAAGAATAATCTGCATTTCTCTTAGTATTATTGAGTTCAAGTCTCTTCTTATATTTATTGGCCATCCCAGGCTTACTTTTATGAATTTACAATTTATATTGTTCTCATTTTTCTAATTTTCTCTTGTTGATTTGTAAGAGTTCCTTATATATTTTAGATGTTAATCTTTGTCCTCTCTTAACACTTGTACTATTACTTTTATCTAAGGTATCTTATTTTGAAGTGAATAATTTATTTTTTATCTCATTGCATCTATCAATTTTTTTCTTTGAGATGTGTCCCATCTGTGTCAGTTAGATTTTGCTGTATGACAAATCACGCAAGGCCTGGTGGCTTCATGACACTACTCCAAGGCCTGGTGGCTCAAACCAACACACATGTCTGGCTGACAAGTGCTTCTTCTGGGATCAGCTGGATGGAGGTTTGCAGGAAATAGGTTGGACAGCACTGGATGACCTCAGTAACCTGTCAGGGACTGCAGCTGAGATGGCTGGCTGTCTAACCCACGGGCTTTTACGTTCTCCTGAAGACTTGACTAAGCTACTTCATGGGGTGTGTCTTGGTGACTTACTGATTTCTTGGGCAAAATGTCCTACATCTGCAGTTTAAGGGAGGAAAGATTTAATTAGCTCCCAGTTCCAGAAGGTGTCACACAGTCTATTCATGGGCAGCCGGCAACTGTGGAAGCACATGGCAGAAGCTGGAGAGCTGCTCACCCCATTGCAGACAGAAAGCCAAGTGAAGCAGGAGCAAGCTGGCATCTGGAGACTCAGGCAAGACCAAAGCTTTCCTAGGAAGAAGCTAGAGAAGGTTTCTTCTTCTTTTCTTTAATTACGGCCTCCCACACCCAGGGTGAGCGCCGCCCCCCCCGACTCCCTGGCCCACAAGTCAACAACTCATGCCTGAAAACTCAGCCCTACATGCCCTCCCAATCTCAACAAATTGACATGATCCCTCCAGGTCAAACCTCAAGCAACTGCCCTACCTTTCAATAAAACACGGTTCCACAGTTATCCCACTAAACCAAAATATGCGAGGCCTTTAGGGAACACTCCAGATCCAAACCATAGCTGAGTGTCACAGAGTCTCCTCCGTTAGTAGAGGGCCAGCCCCATGTATGTGTGCTTTTCGAGCCTCTCCTTCCTCACCTTTGCTAATGCGCAGTGATCCAAGGTGACACGGCCAAGCCTTGACTCAAAGTGCAGACAAAACACTTCACCTCCTGATAGGAGAAGCTGTCAGTGGGTTCACTTTCTTTTGAAGATACTGGGAATTGAGCCCAGGCCCCTCACATTGAGCTGCATCCCCAGTGCTTTTGAAATTTTTTATTTTGAGACAGAGTCTGGTTAATGTGCTAAAGTTGCTCCAGCTGAGATCAAACTTGCTATCCACCTGCCTCAGCCTCTCAGAGTGCTGGAATTACCAGGATGTGCCACTATGCCTAGCTAATTAGTGTAATTATATTTTATTATGCCATGTAATTATTGGATTACACATATCCATTTTTTCATAGAATGAGCCACATTTTCCAAGATCTACTATTAAATAACCTTCTCCCGTCTGTGATGCCAACTGTGTTTATATTTCAATTCCCTGTGTACAAGGTGCAATTGACATAGATGGTGTATACTTACTTTTTAAAAAATTATTACAGTAAAAGACACATTACCACTAATTTCCCTCAAAATCCTCCCCCTCACTTTAAGCACTTTTTTCCACTGTCAGAATCAGTTTTAGAAATAAGTTGTCTTTTGTGAGAGTCTTCTGGCCAAGGAAGGTAAACATGCAAACATTATGAATCGATTCAGGGCATCAAGGCAACCTCAACAGTACAACTAAAGGCACACATGAGAATTTTCAGAAATGCTTCAGGAAGCGGCAAGCAGAGTGGGATATGCGTATTCGAAGCAAGGGGAGTGTCCTGAGAGAACTTGGTGTATTAGATTTTTAAAATTTAAACGTGCACTGAAGTTTGCTACCATATGCTGTCTATGTGGCTAGGTTTCTAATCTTGTATCCCCGCTGAGCCATTCCTCCAGCCCCAATTCCATGGTCTTTTTAATAATTCCATATAATTCCAAAAATATTGGTTAAGTTAATCGTGATATTTTATAGGCTTTTTATTCAACAGTATTAGATTATGTTGCCCCTGCTCTCACCCTGCAGACTTCCCCCAACGTCAAATGTAGATGGGGCCAAACAGGTTTGTTGAAATGTTATAATGAACCTCTGAACCTGACTCAAAAGCTTATTATCTGGTAATATTAATACTTGAGATTACATCATTTATCATGCATTCTAAAATGCACCAAATGATTCATTTCAAAATGAAACCTGCCTATTGAAGTATTCACCCAAGAGATTTTAATAGATTTTTCTCTCAGTAAATGCGGGAGGTCAGTCCTCAGTAAAACACACAAAGGCAAAAAGGTCATGAACTACTCTCTCTGAAATCTCCTTTATTTCAACAGCTCCCAAGTGTGAGGGAGAATTAATTGCTCAACTGTAAAAACCGGGTCCTAGCGAAGTTTCAAAAAACATCCAGATGGGAGAGAGTTTTATGGCCCACGTGGTCTCATACCCTAGCAACGCAAAATCGGAGAGGGGAAAAAAGCTTACGCTTCCATTGTGAGCACAATGCCTGTAATTTTCCTTTGTTCTAGGGGATAAAAACTGAGAGAAATGAAGGCTAAACTTATGTACCTGAATTTTCATGATGTTGGGTGCCAAAGATTGTCATTGTTTGCTGGGAACAAGATTATAACGGCAGTCATTTTTGCAGAGAAAAAAGAATAAAATGAACCTTTTGAGAAACGCATGCTCAGACAGTTTGAAAGCAGTTTGCCTCACGGATGCACAAATGTGTTTAGCAGAATCGTTACCTGATCTACAGAGCAAATACCACAGGCTTTTTGCTTAAGAGTTTTTCCTGATTTTGCACTTCTTGCTTTGTTTTTCGTTGTATTACAGTCCCTCCTTTTGCATTTATTTTTAGTATCTAGATCTATCGCAAGGCACAGGAGAGCCAAAGATGCCAATTCCAAGTGTCAGCATTCCACTTAGCTGGAGCTTAGACAAGCCACGCTGCCCCGAGCCTCGGCTTGCTCATATGACACAGGAAGAGCTTAGATAATCCTAAATGTCCTCTCAAACTTTCAGATTCTGAATATCTTCTTGGTCTCTTGGCCTCTGGAGATCATTCTTAAAGGTTCTATAAATAAAAGTGGAAATCACCCAATTCCTTAAAGCCAGTGAGAAGCTTAGAGAGCACTGTAATCACCACATTTCTGTAATCCCTGCAGAATGGAAGCAGCACTGCAAAGACGCTGGCCCTCACGTGACAGCAAGAAGCAAAGTGCAGGCTTCATTTATTTTTCCAAAGTTCACATTTCTCCTAGCAACTTCTTAAACTGCCACGAGAATTGGAATGGATGAGAATTTTGGTTTCTCGATAAAAAGGCTCACAGATCAAGTGAGTTATCTGCTTTTTGTTCAGACCAAAAGGTGACTTTACCAGAAATTATGCTGAACATCTAAGGAATTAATCTGGATGAGTGAACTCAGCCTGACATAAAGATGCCCTGATGCCCTTCTCAGCAATGATGCTGAAATAGCTCAGCTGTCATTTACAGAGGCAGGAAGAGTTGCCAGGGGAAAAAGAGGAAAACAAACCAGAAAATTCAAGCCATTCAACAGTAGAATGAGAAGACTTGAGGATATAGCCAACCAGTATTTATTGACCACGTACTGACCAACCCATCATGTCTGCCTTTGGGTATCTTAGGATTTAGTTAGTGGACAAGGACCCAGGGCCCGGAGCTCCTCCTGGGGTTGCACTTTGCCCGTCAGGCCTACAGCCAGCCCCTAGCCTGTTTCTGTGTACATCTGTGCCTCGCTTGACACTTGGTTTTTTCAATCTCTTTCACTTCCTTGGGAATTCTTTTACTGCTGGCTTTCAGCTGTTGGGGTTCTGGCATGGTTTGGGCTAACCAGTCTTTATTCTAGGGATGCACTTTGGTTCCTGCTGTGTTTGCCTTATCATCATTTCTTTAGGCCCTACTGGATTCTGTAGCCAAAGGCCTTCCAGGCTGCTTCGGCACATCGAGGCTTCTCCTCCAACCTAGATGCTCCTGGAAAGCCTCATATTTTGTCAAGAAACGCTCTTCAGCCTGTTCTTCCTTGGACTCACACGTGTGCCGTGACATGACAAATGTGGCTATGTGTCCCTCCGTCACTCTGTCAGGTGACCTGATATGCCGGTGGTCAGGCCCGGAAGGTGTCTTGCTTTGGTTGGAGGACAGAGTATCAGAGCAGGAACAATCTCTTCTTTGTTTAAAAAAAGCTGCTGCCTCATTGGTTCCCACTGAGGGCTTTTCTTGAGAGAGAGTTACAGAGTTAGAGTTGTTAGAAAAAATAGGTCCTGATGGAAGAGGAGTTTTTTTTATTCTGGAAGTGTTGTCTGGGAGATGAGGTATGGTAATTAGGCACCACCTACTCTTTGACATCTAGCCAGCAAGAGGTCATAAGTCAGCATCTCTGTGGAGTTCAGAGATCTCTGAAGGATCACCAGCAGGCATAGGGGCTCAGGATTGAGTCGTCACCCCTATCCTATCATCCTTTTATCTCTGTTGGTGACACCATTATGCATCCAGTGACCAGATCTGGAAAACTTCTGCCTCACTCTGCTAAAAAAAAAAAAAAAAACAAGCATATCTGCAAAATGTGCTGCTCATTTGTCCTCTGTTCTGTCACCTAGAGCAGCGCTGTTCTCTCTCACTCATGCCAATGCAATGACCTCGTCACCTGAACTCCCACTCCCACCCGGGCCCTTGCCTTTCTCCATTCTGAACTCATGACTTCCTTTTGTCTTGACTAGGAAAAAATCCTGCCTGTCAGTAGAGCCTCCCGAGTTCCTTACAAAGTGGCCATCTTCCCTCATGTATTACCATAAGAAAGGCCCAGCCAGCATTATCCTCCATGTGACCCAGTGTTTCAACCCTCATTAAATTCTACGCGTGGCACAACAGATGATCCACTGCTGCAACGCGCCCTATATTTCTTCCTCTGGCCCAAGCTCGTTAATTCCTTTTCTTAGATTTCCTTTCTGTCTCCTTCCCTCTCCTCTCCAGTTGACCTCAAATATTCCTTCTCCATTCCACATATCAAACATATCCTCTTTGTGACATGACAGTGTTTAGCACTTTTGAACTTTTTCCTCCACATGGTTGCTTATGTGCTTATCTTTCTTGCTAGTTGATAAGCTTTCTGGGGCCCAAAAAATGTAGTCATCCTCTTTGTAATTACCACAGTGATTGGCAATTGTAGCTATTCAGGAACATTTGTTGAAATGGAGCTATGTACTATGTATGTATATATCCCAAAGCCTGGTTCCAAAGATTGACACGTATCTGCACAGATACTGCACCTTTGGCACACCTGTGCACACACATGCTCAGACATACTGACATATACACATGTAGACACACCTACCCTTATGCACTTGTACATATTCATGGATATTCACACAATCTCGCAATTCCCACATGGGTCAATGTACACACACTTGCATCACAGACAAACCTATATACACATTCACACATATTGGCTCATTCAAATTCATGTGTGTTTGCATGTGAATACACTCTCACTTATATATGCACATCAGAGCGCTCTTGTACACATGTGTACACCACACCGGTATACACACACATGTATCGCACCTGCAAATCATGAGTTTTGCCAACAGTGCTTGAGGATGGAATGGTGAGAGACTGGCTTGCAGTGAGGGAGGTAAAACATCAGGATTGGAGTTGGGGTACATTGGCAGTTTTTGTGTGGGGAAAAACTCTGATTTATGTAACATCCCTAGCTTGACTTTTCCGTTACTCAGAAAAGATTCTCAAGTGATCTGGCTGATAAGAAATTTAGAAATATTGACTCTGGTCTTCCGTTTGGAACCACCCTGTCACCTGAGGACATGATTTAGGGATAAGGAGTGCCCTGGGACAGGGCAGGGCTAAGTCAGGATGGGAGGCTGCTGTGACCCACGCTGCCGTGAAGGATGTTCAATGTTGGGAGTTTTATTTTGCTCAGGGATGTAGCTACATCTTCATTGTCGGGCTAATCAAGGTGATGTCTTAGTCCCCACATACCATCTTTCTCTGTTTTTTTTTTTTTTCCTCAATTTGACTCACAGACCCAGCATGGAAGAAAATATTATTTTTTGGGTCCTCTCAAAGATACTAACAAAATTTGGGACCTGAGGGCAGAACTTAAATAAAACAGTTCTTCTTCGGCTGATCAGGTGGTTTAAAATTTATATAAGGGAAAGAGGCTGAGAATATTCCCTTTAGTTATGAATTGGTTACGTTTATGTACTGTTCGTGATGTTTAAGACACCACTGTAGGTACTTAGTGGATTCCAAAGACGGGTATGATACTTCTTGGATTTCCTAGGATTTGGAATCTTATTGAACAAAAGGCTCCATTCATCCTTACCTTGGTTTGTTTACAATAGGTTTGGCTGGCAAGGCTCTGGCAGGTGGTTGGCTTTATCTGCCTGGGGAACTGGTTTCAGACCCTGGGATATCCATTTTTCTCCCCTGGGTGTGACATCACTGTGTTGGCCACACTGCAGCAGGCATCTCATCCAGCAGGAGCTGTGTCTTCCGCTCCGCCATGAGGCACTTCTGAGGACCAGCAAAGCCACGTTGTGTACAGTGTTGGCTTGAAGCAGCTCCTGGCTTTGTCTCCCCGGGGAGCTCAGTACTGTATTCAGTTCTCTCTTTAGGGCTGAGACAAGCCCAGGGAGAGTCTAGGTTAGTTATGGTTAGGCTAACACTCAAGGCCAGTGAGGAAGGATTGAACAGGCAGAGATTATTGGGAGAGAATGCTGAGGAGCAGGTCAGGAACTGTGGGCTAGGTCAGCTTGGTGGCCTTTTTACAGCCTGAGTGACCAACTGAGGAAAGACAAAAAGGAAGGAACCTTAGGTTGGCATGGGTTCTTGGTACAACTGCCTTTTCTTGAACCAGACAGGGTAGACTTTAGTCAGTCTGGGATGGTTGGCATTATTCTTCAAATAAATCTCAGAGAGAAGCAATAAATCTCACACGAAAAACATTTACCAACTCTACTCTCATTAACAACGGGTTTTCTGTTTTTGTCTTTGTTTGCCCTGGGGAATCAGTAATTACTAGGCACTGCCTTCTCCTCAGAACCCACTCAGGCAGAGGCAGTAATGTGGAACACATTGGCATGACTATTACAATGACGCATGCTAACCTTCTGAGAAACCTGAAATGGACCATTTTGATATACATCCTAAGGCATATATTTATTTTTAAAATTATAATTAAATAAAATGTGTTTCTAAAATTGCATGCTATTTTTGAGATTTTTGAAACTGAAGTAGCAGTCCTAAAACATAAAGAATTCTACAGGTCATGTGATATATTTCCTATCAGACATGTCAATCCTTTGGCCAGCTTCTCCAGAGATTCACCAGGAGTCCTCAGTAGCACCCACGACCCCAACAGCCATGCTTGCCTCTGCCGGGGAAATGAAGCCCCACTGCTCTCACTCCCAGAGTTTCCAAAAATGGAACCTATGCCACTGCTGTTGAGAAAATGCCAGGGGTAGGCAGATGACCTATTTTTTAATACTGTAGGTATTTATCTTCTTACCTAGGGGGCAACAATAATCAAAGAGTAGATACTTTGAAGCAAAGGGAGGAGAGGCTGAAACTACCACGAGTGAAGGGACGCAGCACAGGTTTGCCATTTGTAAACAAGACAGGATAGACTCGGAAAAGTCCAACAAGACAGGATAGACTCGGGAAAAGTCCAACAAGACACGGGGGACGTAAGTTTAGGGAGAACAGGGGGAGAGTGTGAGGGAGGAGCTTGGGAGCAACTGATAGTAATGGAGAGGACGCAAACTTCGGAGAAAATAAGATGGAATTATGCAGTTGAGTTGAGTTACTAAACCAACCATAAATGCAATGATGGCTTTTATTACACTATTTGTTGCTAATGGAAAATGGGATACTGGTGATCTATGGGTCACACAGCATTGCAATTAATTTAATTATCCACTGGTGGCAATTATGCCTCTGGCAGTAGCTGAATAGGTTATTTCATATCAGATTTCTTTCTGAAAACAACTAGAAAGCTGAGCTAAATATAAAATTGTGATTTTTTAAAGACAAACATTTTAACAGCTACGATGGAACTGAGAATTTGTAATACCAAGATCATTTTATTCTACCACAGTGAAATCGAGCTATAAATAAATAACAAAAGTTGAGAAGAAAATCTTCATACATTTGGAACATGTTCAATGTACTTGTAATATGCAGAAGTCAAAAAAGAAATCACAAGACAAATTAGAAAATATTTTTAATTAAGTCATAACTAAATTTCTATACTTCAAGACTGGTGTGACATAGTTAAAGCTAAACTTAAAAGTCATTTTTTTGGTTTAACACAAAATATTTAAAAAGAAAAAAAGGAGTGAAGGGATAGGCTGAAAACCACGATCTAAGAATCCATCTAAAGAATTTTAAAGCAATCAGAAAAATCACAATTATCTCTAAAATTTTAACTGGAAATTATATAAGAAAATCAGAAATCAGTAAGGTAGAAAATAAATCTGCAATTGAATAAGGCCAACAATGCCCAAAAGGCAAGGCAAATTAGTATACAAAAGACATAAATAATATCAGAAATTAAAAAGTACATCATTATTGTACCTACATTTAAAAAATAATATGAAAATTTTGTGTCCATGTATTTAAATTTTTTAATGTAGTAGACAAGTGGCTTAAAAAAACAACTTGTGAAAACTAACAAAATAATTTTTTGCGGGCGGTGGGGGGAGACAGGATCTCACTCTACAGTGCTTAGAGCAAACCGCACTGTCCTGAATTCACCATGTAGCCAGAGCTGGTCTCATACCTCAGCCTCTTAAGTGCTGGTGTTATAAGAATGTGCCACCATGCCTAGCTATTATGTGATGCTGGGGAACAAACTCAGGGCCTTGAGCTTGGTAGACAAGTGCTTTAACCACTGAACTACTCCTCCAGCCCTGAAAAGTTTTAAATCCAAATATACTTACATCTGATAAATAAGTTGAATCCAACGTTAAAAAAAAATGCTTTGACCAAAAACAACTTTAAATGGTTGCACTGGCAAATTATTTCAATGTCTAGAGAATGTCTTCTAAGAATAGAAAGAAAAAAAAGAGAAAATTTCTCAACAGCTTTTATGAAACCCACAAAATGTTGGTATCAATGTTATTAATTTTATTGGACTTTTTGATGAACCATCTTTTGATTTCATTGATTTTCTCAATTGTTCCCTAGTTCAAATTTTATTGATTTTTGGTCTTTGTACTTTTGGTCCTGTGTGCTTTGGTTTTATTTCTTCTTATTCTAGTTTCTGAGATAGAAGCTTAGATTAGTGATCTCAGACAATATTTTCTTTTCTAACATAAGGATTTAGCACTCTAAATTTTTCTCTAAGCACTGCTTTGGCATCATTCTATAAATTTGGATACGCTGATTTTGCATTTTTATTCCACATAAAATACACTTAAATTTATCTTTATTTTCCCTTTTAGACACCGGGTTCCATTATAATTTCTTGAAATTGCATTGAAAAGAGCAGAAATTAAGATAGCATTAAAAGAATAAAATGGCAAACAGATTATTTATATCATATATAAATATATAAAGATCTAAAATCAATAAGGAAGAGACAGCTTATATAATGTGGATCAAAAATGGCCCCCTGAAGTTCCGTATGTTCAGAGGTAGGGCTTTTGGGATCACAAGAGCAGTCATTTCTTCAATGGATCAGTCATTGTTGAGATCATAACTGAATGAACTATTAGGAGGTAGAATCTAGTTGGGGGAGGTGGGCCATTGGGGGTGGGCCTTCGAGGAGAACCTCTCTTTTTGGCTCTTTCCCTGCTCTTTGCTTCCTGGCAGCCATGAGGCAAGCAGCTTTCATCCTCCACATCTTCCTGCCATGGTGTTTCTGCCTCGGAACCATGAACTATAACCTCTGAAACCATGAGCCAACATAAACCTTTTCTCCTGTAAGTCATGTATACCAAATGTTTCATCCCAAAGATTATCAGTAAAAGCTAATAAGCAACACACAGTCCAATAGAAAAATAGGTAAAAAAAAAATGTTTAAATACTTTGCAAGAGAGAGATGTATGTTCAATGTCTGTAGTCACCATAGATGTTCAAATTAAAATCACAATGAGACACCACTGTGTATTTGCAATGACTAAATATCTAGTTAGGTTTTGGAGAAAATGTACATCAACTGCAACTCTCATATGATGTTTGTAGGTATGCTACTTAACACCACATCAGGAAACCATTTTTACAGAATCCACTAAAGCTAAACATATGAGGACCCCATAGTTCTCTAATTCCGTGCTTAGGTATACAATCAAAAAATATGAACTGTGTGTGCCAAACAGCATGTAGATTAATGTCAGAAGTAGGTTTAGTCATAGTTATTTGTAGTAGGCTGAATAATAGTTATCTAAATATATTCATAAACTCATCCCTGAATACTGTGGCTATTTTACTTTATATGGTGAAAGGGTCTTTGGAGAGGTGATAAAATTATGATTAGATTATTTTGGATTATCTAAATGGCCCAATATCACATCACTACAAGGAACCTTAAAGGAACTCAAGAGGGTCAAAGTTAGAAAGAAGTAAGGATGGAAGCAGAGTTCACAGAGAAGGAAAGATACTAAACTGTTGGCTTTTAAGACGGAGAAAGAGGCCATGAGCCAAAGACATGTAGACTTTACAAGCTGTAAAAAAGGCAAAGAAATGGGAGAATTCTTCTCTAAATCCCCCAAGAACAAAATACTCTGCAGACACATTTTAGACCTTTGACCTCAGATGTACCATAATTGTGGGGATTTTTGTTTTTTGTTTTTGTTTTTATGATACTGAGGATTGAACCCAGAGCCTCACACATGCTAATACTCCACACTAAGCTACAGCCTCAGACTTTTTTTTTTTTCTTTCCCTTTTTAATTTTGAGACATGGTCTAAGTTACCCAGATGGGCTTCAAACTTGCAATGCTCGTGTGTCAGCCACATAGTTGGGAAGTTGGGATTACAGGTTGTGTGTGCGTGCGTGTGTGTGTGTGTGTGTGTGTGTGTGTGTGTGTTATTTATGCCACTACATTTATGCTAATTTGTATAGCAGCAATAGAAAATTAACACACGATCTGACAAACTGACAAGAGCCCAAATGCTCAAAATGATTACACGATGATATATTTCTATAATGGAAAGTTATACAGCAATTAAGATAAACAATAACAATATAATGAATTATCACAAACCTGAGCTTGAGCAAAAAAGCCAGAAACAAAAGAATACATGCTGTATAATTTTATTTTTATAAAACTTAAAGACAGAGTCCTGTGTCGTGGCCTACTTGGGTGTCTAGTTAACACTCTGCATAAACCTTGCGCGGAAAGCCCCAAATCTGACCAGCTATAATTATTGATTATTGTAACATCGGTGCATTGGCTGGAGGTGAGAGTCCTGAGCCCCCTGCTTCGTGGTGAGTGACTCCCCCACTTAATCCAAGCATCCTTTGGGGAATCAATACACCAGGCTGCTTTGCTCTAGTCATACTTCTGCTTGCCTGCTGCTCTCCAGATACCTTCCAAGATAAGATCTCCCAGGGACCTCTCAGGTGTGTTTTTCAGCCCTCCAGGTTTGACCTCCCTCCCTGCCTTTGTCCGCCTCCCCAGCAGAAAACGTTCTTGTTACTCCACTTTCCTCAAAGAGTTGCCCTTAGGCTGCCTTTTAGAAAATCTCTCTCCACTAGGACTAAATTCCTAAATCAAGCCCAAATGCCTTGTTTTCTTCTGACTGTATCTTGACTGGTTCCTTCCCCACCCCGGCAGATGGCAGGAAGTCCTCTATGTCCAGGATTTTATGCTGTCCATGTCACCCCTCTAGTCCTGACCCAAGAGGCAGGTAGGAGCTGCCCAGTTGTGAAAGCAAATTCAATCAGGCGAAGGCCCAGATGGGGAGGCTCACTGTTCTGCAGTGATCTGGCAGTGCTGGCCATGAGAAGAAGATAATTTAAGCGAGAACTGTTTAGAAATTCCTGTTTACTTTTGGTTCTTGGCTTTTTCTGACCACATCTGCATTCGGAGGTGGTTCTCTACAACGTGGAACAACTGCATAATAGAAGGAAAGGCCTTCCCTTTGGTCACCTTTCAGAGGTGAATAATGGGCCAGGAGAGCTTGCTGCTCTGCTTTCTTTCCAAATTGCCAAGCAGGAAGCAGGCCGGAGGGTGGAGCTGGCACTTCCTCTCGTAACAGGGGCCCCTTCCAGAAAGAATTTAAGGGAGCTTTGGCGGTTTTACAAGTCTTCAGTCCTGAGATTATTCCTCAGGCTGTTGTAACTGAGAGCTGTTTTGGAACAGATCCTCTCTTGGGAAAAGCTGGGGCTTCTGCACCTGATCAGGGTGGACACAGCCACCACTTACCCAGCTGGGCACATGCAACCTGATTCACTCTATCTGAAGGGAACAAAGTGATTAAGAATTTTAAAGTATAGCCACAAACTGTTTTACAGAGATCAAGTTTGGGAAATGAAGGTTACTGGAAAAAGTAGATTCTCTAGTCACTTACACAAGTAGTCAACTCTGATAAACCCCATATGCTCGTCAGATGCCAGGATTGCATTCCACCAAGGAGTGTCACCTGCCTCATACTGTTTGATGACAGTAGGATGCTGCTATGTCTTTTTCTCAGGCTTTTTCTGCTACTAGCCATCTTTCTCCATACCTGATTGGCTCTAGTTGGTTCCAGTTCCATCTCACCATCAAGCAGCCTAGCTTTCTCTCTGGGCGGTTCACTCGCTTTCTTCCCTATCTAGTCATCTTAAAAATGTCATGTTCTTCCAGCTATGTACAGGAAGACTGCAGATTGACCTGTTCTTCAAGATTTGTTACTGGTCTTTTCCATAATGCCGATGCCAGACTAAATTGTAACATGAGCCAGTGTTTTCTCCAGAGTTTCCTACCCTCTCACCTGGAACTCTGCCCCATATTTTAAGACTTATGTTCTTTTCCAAACAAAGTTGTTCTCAAGACAAACTCTAAAACCAAGTCAAGTACAGGTGACTTTCAGCTAGCTACCTCCACTGTTTGGAAAGAAGTTGGGGCTGAAAGCAAAGGAATCCGAGCCTAAGTTGGATGTTTTAAGAAACAATAAGTGAGTTTGTTACTCAAAGACGCTTTCCAGGTGTCCCAGAAATCACATTAAATAATCAAATAACAGTTAGAAATGCTCTCTACATCACTATATTCATATCTCAGAATTAGCAAATGGAGATTTAAAGCAATATGACCATTGACTCATTGACTGATTTCATTCCAGGTTATAAATGTCGCAAGTGTCCTCTCAATCCTCAGTGAAACCAAAAAACAATTTGAAGACCACATCCTCTAAATATCAAATCCTCCCTTCTGAGAAAAAGGCATGTTGATAAATGGAAATGCTAGGATATTTTTTCTTCTTCAATCCTCTGAAGTGTCTACCACAGCAAGCCAAGCACCACAAGTATTCAATGGCTTTATTGGATAAATAGCAGAATATTACCTTCTGGTGGATTCTCAGTCATATTTTTGATATCTGTTTCAGCAATGTGTCAACACACATCAGCTGAAATTTCATAAAATCTTAGCTACATGTTTATCTTAAGAGAAAGAAAATGCTTCAGGAAAATGATTTCTCCAAATTTTTACTACAATTTTGAATATTTTCTCAAGAAACAAAGAAAAGTTGTTTTACCTGAGTGAACCAAAAATTCAACACCTTTATTAACAGCTTGATGGACTTTTGACCAGTCTTTCAAGATTTTGTCCAATTTTATTCACTTTATGCATGCTCACTTGTGTGTGTGTGTGTGTGTGTGTGTGTGTGTGTGTGCGTGTGTGTGCATGAGTGTGTGTGTGTGTGTGTGTGTGTGTGTGTGTGTGTGTGTTACTGGGAACTGAGCCCAGGGCCTTCACACTGACTACACTCCCAGTCCAGTTTTTAGTTTTGATTTCGAAATATTATCTCACTATGTCACTAAATTGCCCAGGTCAGGCTTGAACTTGCAGTCCTCCTGCCTCAGCCTCTCAGAGTCCTGGAATTGCAAGACTGTGCCACAGGATTCAGCTTGTTCAGCTTTATTCTTAAAATGATCTCTTAATCGACATTTTTTCCAATTTTTGATTTTTTTAGTAATAATACCTCTCTGTTCTCATAGTTTTGGAAATGTTAGTGATGACGATAACACCAAGAAATATTTATACCTTCAACGTTAGTGCCTTTCTTAGTTTCTGAAGCCTTTAGATATAGTATTGATTTTATCTGTGCACATAGCCATGAAATAGCAAGGGGATAAAGAGCTGGATGTTTGTCACAAAGGAGACTGTGGAATGTATGAGATGCTCTGCTGAGCTCCCGGTGTGGGGCAGGGGTGGAGAATGGCATGAGACCGTTCAGACAGGGAGGTGGAACGGGGCTTGGGAGGCTCTGCGATGTTGCTCACTCGTGGCTGTTACTGTAGAGATTTTTGAAATTCAGGTCGCTCCTCATCAGTCAAATGCCCCGGTGCTTTTTGTGTCAAATGGGATTTTGAAGAAACCATTTAGGAGAGGAGAGAACATCAGCACAAAGACTAACCGCTGCTGCAGAGCGAACCTCCTGTTTCTTGGCAAGGCTTGGGCATTCCCTTGGCTTTGAGTTTCACTGAATCCTGGACATCCATTCTCTCTCCTTTTCCCCAATGCCTCCCTTTCCACAGTGTAGAAGTGGGTCAGCTACAATGGAGCTATATATTTATATATGTCAAAAGTCAATTTGCAAAAATAACCAGACAGTATTTCAAAGTTTTCTTGGGATAGATGACACAATTATCTGGCATAATTTTGGCAAATTGCAAGTGAATGCAAATGGAATGCTCCACAGTTCATCCATGGGTGTGTCCCTCACAATGTCCCATCTGACAGAGTACACTGCCTATCCTAGTTTGGATCTGGAGTGTCCCTCAAGAGCCCCGTGTTTCTATGGTTACTGAGTAGGGATGGGAGGTGGGGCCTGGCTGGAAGGGGCAAGTGCTGGCTCGTCCATCCTCACAGACTCTCTCTGTTCCACCATGCTGTGAGAATCTTCGTCTCTGGAGCTCTGGCTCTGACCCTGAACTTGGCTCCAGCCCTGCCATGTGATTCCAACATTTTTTAGCCAGTGACCTATAAAAGGACTGTGATTTTCTGAAACTGTGAGGTAAAATAAATCTTTCCTCCCTAAGTCGTGGATGTCAGGTATTCTGTCCCATCCATGAAAAAGTAACTAAGATACAGCCTGAACAGATCATTTCCACTGTTGTCAGGGGACACCCTGCATAACCAGGTAATGTACCTTCACTTAAGCTGGCGAAATCCCTTAGGCCAGCAAGTTGTGGTATTAGTACTGCTAAAATGTTTATCCCCTTTCATGAAATAATCCCACTCACTCTTGGAAACTGTTCCTAATAAATATTTGCATTCAGCTATGTACTTACAGATGTGACTGTCATAGCAGCTGTCAGAAAAGATGAATATGAAAAAGGACACAAATTATTCGGTATTATTAATAGTGCAATAGTTATATAAATTGTAGCCTATTATCAGTACAATGTTGTACTGCTATTGAATATTGAATTTATGTAACAACATAGGAAAATGATAACATCAAGTCCTTGGGCTCATATGTACGTAAAGTTGACTTTCTGGATCCTTACTCCCTCGCCCGTATTGAAATTTGCAATTGGAGTCAGAGATGTTTCCACACATTGCTGGTTTCAGAGTAAAGTAGGATTTACTATGAGATAGGGGGGAAAAATCCCCTCACCGGGAGGGCAGTGAGGAAGGGCGCCGACCAGGGGTTCATCTTTTTCACTAGTGCAGCCCCCCTTTATGGATTTTTGGCTTTCCTCTATCTTCAGGTAGACTCAGGTCATCCAGACTCAGGTCTGTACTTATGTTGGCAATTAGGGTGGCACCTGGCCAGGTAATGGTAAGAGACAGCGGCCTGCGTTTCCATTTTTCCTCTTTCCTTTGTCCTTTTGTGTGAGTAAAACTCACGAAATTTGCCCACCAAATATCCTCTAGAGGAAAGAAGAGGAACAGGAAGTGGGGAGAACAAAGGACCAGACAATTAGTGGCCACCTGAGAGCCCTCAGAGGTCCCATTTCCTAATTTGACCTGACTATCCTATCAGCTTCCCTAACAATAATACAGCCTTAAGTGGAAACAACAGAATACAAAGTCACACCTGCTGCTTGACTAAGACTATGTGAAAACAGTAACAACAAAATGAAAGAAAAGCAAAATATGCTGATGTCTGGAGACCAGAGACAGGAAGGAAATACAGAAAATCAGAACAGATCTATTCGGATGCGGGAACTGAGGCAAGGGCATGGGTGTGTGTATGTGGGGGGACAGCATGTTTCAAACTTCCGTTTTATGGTCTTTAATAGAGAATTTTACAGTAAGTGCAAGTGGAGAGAGAAGGCAATGCTGGAGTGACTGTGGGAATAAGAAAACAGGTTGTCTGTGTGCCTCAGGCTTTTCTGGCTCAAGGCACTTTTTGACACGATTGACTATAGTATTGTGTGAGTACCAGCCACCAAACCACAATGTCCAAGCAGGAAGCCAGAGAAGACAGAGCATGTAGCTAATTTTTGACTGTGCAGATGAGAGGATTTATAAGTGTGCTTTAATACACTTGGATCATTGTGGTTTTTTCATTCAAGACACTTATGCTAGTGACTTTCGTGTTACCTTGCAGTTAATTACAATACAGGCTTGTGTCACTTAACAACATTTCAGTCACTGATAGACCATATGTATGTCACAGTGGCCATATTGGATTAGAGTAGAGCTAAAAACTTCCTGTTGCCTAGTGACATCCTACACCAAGCATTACTCACCCGTGTGGTGATGTAAACAAACCTGCTGCACCGCCAGTGGTGTAAACAGGCAGCTCATGCAATCAGGTAGACTGTATAGTACTTGGAAATGAACTGAGTGTCTGTATTACTGGGGTACGTATCTACTGTACTATACCTTCTATTATTATTTTAGAGTGAACTCCCATTTATTTTTTTAAAATGTCATCATAAAACAGTAGGCTGTGGCACAGCCCCACACATCTTACTTACCCCATCACGCTGCACACTGGCCTCTGCCATTTGTGCTTGTGTGAGTGTGCTCCCGGTGTGACACAAAGACATGACCGCCCAATGATGCCACTCTCAAAAGGCTTCCCTTTGTTCAGTGACGAGCGGCTGCACTGTCTCACTCCTTTTAAATCATTTAGCTACAAACAAATCCTACAAAACTGTTTCTGGAGGAGTTATCATATGATGAATACCACATAAAGGAGCTGGAGGAAGAACTCAGCAACCAGAGTCCTTGCAGTTCGAGTTGATCCTCTAGCACTACATAGACTGGGCATAGTGGCACACACCTACAATCCCAGCACTTGTGAGGCTGAAGCAGGAGGATTGCCATGAGTTTAAGGCCACCCTGGGCTACATAGCGATTTCAGGATCAGCCTGGGCTACAGAACAAGATCCTGTCTCAAACAAACAAACAAAAACATATTAAGGAGGATAGAGCTCACACTATGGTCAGGAAACTGACCAAACACATGCCACTGAATATACTTTAATAAAGATGTACATCAGTGACATAAAATATGAAGCGTTGTGACGTGTTCTGTGTTAGAGGAGTCAACATGGACAGTGGAGAGTAGGGAGAGGAGATAACATGGCTCAGGGGTCCAGGGGAAGGAAACCCTGACCTTGAAGCAGGACCTTGCACCGTGGTCATGACTTGTGCATAGACAAGACACAATCAGGTCAATGCCTTGACATGAACAGGGAGCTGGGCCCGGCGGCACAGCCTGCAACCCCAGCTCTCAGGACGCTAAAGCAGGAGGATCTCAAGTTTGAGTCCGATTTAGGCACTGTAGCAATTCAGCTGAGAACCTGTCTCAAATAAACAATAAAAAGGGGCTGGGGTGTAGCTCGGAGCAGAGGTCCTGCCTGGGCTCCATTTCAGTAAAAAAAAATAAAAATAAAACAAAATATTGAGCCCAGCTTGGGGAACACAGTGGCTTAGTGAGACCCAGTCTTGAAATAAAAATTTAAGAAAGGCCTGGGGATGTGGTGCAGGGCGAAGGCCCTGGATTCACTACCCGGTATCACGTAAAAAAGGAAAGAAAAAGAAAGAAAAGACAAGAAGAAAAAGAGACTACCGCATGTCCCACGATGCAGGCACAGTCTGACACATAGTGGACCCTTAGTCAAGGGCAGAGGGTGTCTACCAGGTGCGGATCGGCCCAGTTTATGTTTGTTTCCTGAAAGCAGGTCTCATTGTAGCACCTTCTTTCTGTCTGTTTGAATTTGAGTGAAAGGAGCCGAGTAACAGGCAAACGAAAGACTCAGACCTCCGAACTGCACTAGCCCGGTGGCTCTCCAGGTGTGGCTCAGGGCCAGTGGTCTCAGCGCCTTCTGAAAATGCAGGTTTGCAAGGTCACCTCCGACCTATTGAATCAGGATCTCTGCAGCCAGACCTGGAAGTAATGTGTTCTGACAAGCCTGCTGTGATCCGACCCCAGGTGTGCGTCTGAGCACCGCTCAGCGACGGTCTGGGTAACCAAAAGCAGTTTTCAGTCTGAGCGTAATGCCAAGGACACACCCGGGCCCTGTCTCCTCACCATCCTTTGTGGGCGCTTGCCCTGCACCAGGCGCCCCTCACGGTTTGAGAGTGAGCCAACCTTCAGCTCTCCGACAGGTTCCCAATAAGACGCAGGAATTAAATCTGAATCTGAGATAAGCACTGAAAATGATTGTCACATAATAAATGTAAATTATTACATGGGTACTTTTAAACTAAAAAAATGGCTTTTGCTTATCTGGAATTTAAATTTCACTGGATATTCTGTAGTTTCGCTAAATTTGGCAACCTCCTTTTTGTGGTAATTACATTCTAGTGAGCAACACAGATAATAAACAAATAAACTAAGATGTGTAAAGCAGTAAAGGCTCCCAGTGAGGATATGTGCAAATAAGAAAATAAAATAGGGCTGGGACGTAGCTCCGTGGTAAGGGTGGCCATACAAGGCCCCAGGTCTAATCCTGAGCACTGCAGAGGGAAAGAAGGAAGGCAGGAAAGACAAAAGGAAGGAGAAAGAAAAGACAGTACTATGTTAGAGAGTAGTGCTGAGTAGCTTGCTTAGAGCGGCCTGTTTGAGGAGTCGAGACGTAGCCATGTATAGGTGTGAGGGACGAACTCTCCAGACAAAAGGAACATTTAGGGCCACCTCCCTAAAGTGAGAAAGATCTGAATGTGCCCCAGGAACTGACCGAAAGTCAGCATGTAAGACAGCGTGGTGACAGAGACAGAGGAGGACGGAGGACAGGCATGGAACTCTCCTCAGCCTGCAGGAAGGAGAGATAAGTATGGTCTCATTGGAGATTCTTACTCACAGAAGAACCCCAAGATGAGAGTTGGGCTTGTGGGTGATATTCTGCGGGGAGAGTGGTCTGGAAGTCCAGGCAGCAGATGACAACAGCTGGGCAGGTAGCAGTGATGGATGTGAAAGGATACGGAAAGAGGTGGGAAAATCCAGGATGAACTCTGAGAGGCATTGACAGACTGGCTAATGGATGGCGTGTGGGAAGTGTAGGTTAAGGACAGGGCAGGCAGGATGGTGCTTTTCATTGGAAAAGAGTGGGAGTGAAATTGATTCTGGACAAGGGAAAATTGAGTTTTTTCATTTAAACTACCTAGTAAATATTCAAGTTAAGATGCCAAATGTGTGTTTGAATAAACCAAACTGGAGTAGCAGATTTCAAGCCTAGAGATTGAAATCTGGACATTATAAGCATATACATGATGTTTGAACTATGAACTTAATTAACATTACTTAACAGGATGTTATGTTTTGGATCTGAAATGCCCCCTCAAAGCCTCACATATTTGGAATGTGATTGGATTATTGGGGTTAACAGGATCAGGGGATTCATCCATGGGTGACTTTTTGTGCTGTGGAGAGGTGGGGCTTCGTTAAAGGGCTGAGGATGTGGCCGGCAGGGATATATTTCTGTCCCCAGCTCCTTCCCAGTCCCTTGCCTTCACTTCTGGCCGCAATGTGGTGAGCAGCTGCCCTCTCCTATGTCCTTCTGCCACTGCCTGATGACTGTGAATGGACTGAGACCCCTGAACTGGGAGGTAA
The DNA here is from genome assembly GCA_004027205.1 of Ctenodactylus gundi. NCBI lineage: Eukaryota > Metazoa > Chordata > Mammalia > Rodentia > Ctenodactylidae > Ctenodactylus > Ctenodactylus gundi. The sequence continues at coordinate 57,943 of PVKB01001429.1, forward strand.
AAATAAACCTTGCTTCCTTGAAGTTGCAGGTATCGGGTAATGTGTCACAGTTACGAGAAAGTGACTAAGACAAGGAGTAACTGTAGGTGAAGAGAAAAGGGGCTGGGACCAAGGCACACTCCTACTTTTGGAGATCAAGCCATGGAGGAGAAGCCCACAAATGAGACGGAGTTAGCACAAAAACAAACAGCAAAGCATCTCATAAGGTTGGGGCGGGTGGTGGGGGTTCAGAAAGAATTGGAGGTAGTAAAAGTAGTGAATTGTACTAAAAAGCAGATTAAATACAAAAATGTGACCACTGGATTTACAGCACAGAGACCACTGCAACCTTGAAAAGAACAGTTTGGGGAGGTGAGGGGGGACAGACAGCAGGAATCCTACCAAGAGTAGGTCAAGAAAATGAACCTGGAGGAGTAAATAAAGGCATCTGATATAAAGAATTCATTGCAGTTTTATTGTGAAAGCAAGGAAAGCAGGATTGATAGTTGCAGAGGATTTAGGATCAAAGAAAGAGTAATGGGAGTTACTGCAGTGTACTTTATGCTGATTGGATGAATCTAATAGAAAATTGATGGAAGAGAGAAAAGAGAAAATTGTAGGAGTGAAGTCTTTGAGGAAGAAAAGGAAAGAGGATTAACAGCATCCAGAGAGTATGAAAGCCCTTTGATGTGAGTAAAGACCATTTATCTATTGTAATAAGAAAGAAAGCAGAGGTATAGATATGGCCTAGGTAAAGTTTGGTCAGGGTGTGATGAGAAAACTCAAGGCAGAACTATTTCTAACTCAACACTACATATATATATATATATATATATATATATATATATATATATATATATATATATATATATATTTGCAAACTATGTCAACTGCTATTTCTATTTAAATTGAAAACTTGATTGGATGCAATTACAAACTACATTTATGCCTTAAAAATTCCAAATATACTTCTGCTCCATTCACATTTTTTTTGAAAATAGTGGTTAAAATCAGATAATATGAAATCTACCCATAACAAATTTTAAGTGTATAGTATAGTATTGTTAACTAAATGCACACTGTGGTACAGGAAGTCTCTAGAACCTCTTCATATTATGTGACTAAAACTCTACACCTTTTGAACAACAGCAGTTCATTTCTCCTTCCCTTCAGCTAGGGCAATCACCATTCTAACTTTCAGCCTGTACTGGTTTGACTGCTCTACATATTGCATGTAGATGGGTTCTCCATTTATACTGGTCCTTCAATAACTAGCTTATTCCTCTTAACATAATGTTCTCAGGTTTTATTCATGTTGTAGCATATGACGATGTCTCCTTCTTGTATAACCTTGAACAACAGTTCAAATGTGTATATATTCCATTTTCTTTAGCTGCTTATTCACTGATGGACAATATCTTGCTTTGACCTCTTAGCTGTAATGAATATGGAACATAAATATTGCTTTGAGATTCTATTTTCAGTCATTTGAGATAAACACTTAGAAGTTGCTAGATCATATGGTAGCTCTATTTTTAATTTTTGAGTAACCTCTATATTATTTCCATAGCAGCTTCACCATTTTGAATTTCCACAAACAGTGGATCAGTGTTCCAGTTTTCTCACATCCTTGTCAACACTTATTATCTTTTGTGGAGTTTTTAAAGGCCATCCTAGCAGGCATGAGGTGATATCTTGTGGTTCCGATTGCATTTCCCTGATAATTAGTGACATCAGCTCCTTTACATATACTCGTTGTCCATTCGTATGTCTTTGGAGATATGCCTACTCAAGTTCTTTGGAGTCAGAATATTTATTTATTTTTGCTATTGACTTATAGGAGTTCTTGATATATTTTGGTTATAAACTTATCAGATATATGAGGTGCAAATATTTTCTCCCATTCCACAGGCTATCTTCTCACTTTGTTGATTGTTTGCATTGTGGAAGATTTTTGTTCGATGTAGTCTCACTTGAGTTGTCTGTTTTTACTCTTGTTGCCTGTGCTTCTGGTGCCATGGCCAAAGAATCATTGCCAAGACCATTTGGTTTCTTGACAATATTAAGAGTATGTTGTTTTCCCATAGTGCAATGCTCCTCCAAAAATTGTATTTATATTATTTCTGCAAAAAATTATTATTTTTAATACTGAATTTTTAAGCCAAGTTTATAACACTATAGGCAATAATATCAAACATTTTATATTTGGCAGAATGAATCTTTTTACATTGCTTCCACAAATTATGTGTGGAAAAAGAGTCATAATTAGGCTGATGGCTTTTCTTTTTTAAAACAGCCAATGACATTAGCAAACCACCATCATTAACCATTTACAACATTCTGTTGTTGATAATGGAGCCAACATAAACAGCTACAGCCTCATTTTTCATATCTGAAGGAAAACTAGAAATAAAAAAGCAAAATTAGAACAGTTTTTTCATACAAACAGAAAGTCAAACTCGTGGAATGACAGCTGCACATATCAAATTGTTGTCTTTGGGGAAAAGTACTCAAAACAAATTATAAGCTAGCTTTTTAAAGTGATGGCGATATTTCTTTAGCAGGTCTGTTCCTTCTGGTTTTTGTGTGGTCAGTGATAGATGGTAACTCCCACGGAAGACTGTAAGCATCCACAGACATTGTACCTGTGCTATGAATTCATGGAAAACTTTAATGACATATAGAAATTTTGTTCTTATTTTTTCATGCGACATGCACTTACCTGTTTTAGCTTATTGCTGGTAAAGATTTACTGCAAGTCCAAAAAAGATTTCTGTAAACAAAATGAAGCCCCTCTGATGCACTTATTTCCAGTAGACCAAACTTAAGTTCCAGATATTTTCCACTGAGTTCTTGGACTGGCTCCTTCAGGCAGCCTCTGTGAAGGTCATGCCATAATGGGATGATGCTAGAAGTGGCTACGGGAGTGCCAACCCCTGAAACCAAAGGTGTAATCTATCCCACACTACTCACATCTATTATTAGTAGATGTTTGAGACAAGCAACTAGAAAGAATCAAGAATGAGAAAAGGCAATGGGTTATTGCTGGCCAGCTGTCATCTTAAAGTAAGAATTCTGTTCATTGCTTTACCTGTTTCTCACATTCTTTCAGACTTAATCATGGCAGAAGCTCCAAGCATGGAGCAGAGGTCTTCCCAACACATTCTGGCTTGTTTCACAGCAACCGTTAGTAATTTTCTCTAAAAATGAAAGGCTTGGGTTGGGTCTGGTGGATGCCTGTGAACCCATCTATTTAGGACATGGAGGCAGAAGACTCTTGAGTTCAAGGTCATCCTGGAAAACATGGACTCAGTTGTCTCAAAAAAGAAAGAAAAGTAGAGAGACAGAGAGAGAGAAAGAGAGAGACAGACATAGATCGAGATGAAAAGAAAGAAAGGAAAGAAAGCAAGGACAGAAGAAAGAGAAAAAGAATGAAAGAAAGATAAAGAAAGAAAAACGGAAGGAAGGAAGCAAAGGTTGGGACATGTGCTGAAGGACACTAGAACAGCAGTCATGAGTCAGGTCTCTGTTGGTAAACCAGTCTTCGGTACAGAGACTTTGTTTTAGCTTTTGTTCATCTATAACGTTCCTTTGGCATCATCCTGAGAATATCTTCCATCTCTCACCAGTGCTGGAGTTTTCATTTTCGATATCCATGACTTTTTTCATTCATACCCTTTTTTGGTGTAGTGCTTTCTCTATTGCCTTCTTTTACAAAGGGCAATGGAAGGTAAAAATTATGAGACAACATTGCATGTCTGAAAATGTTTTTAATCCTCCTTAACACTTGCCTGAGCGCTTGGTTGATTGTAGGATTCTAGGATGAAAATAAATTTTCCTCTTAGGGTTGATAGCTTCTGGAGTTGCTATTGAGACAGATAGTGATTCTGTTTTCTAGTATCTGATCTGTTTGTTTTTTCCAAAACATTTTCAAATCAAACAATAATAATAATAATAAAAAAAACTCCAAAGCCAGATGTAGTGGTGCACACTTGTAATCTAAGCTACTTGGGTGACTGACGCAGGAGGATTGCAAGTTGAAGGCCAATGTAGGCAACTTAGCAAAACCACATATCAAAATCAAAATAAAAGTGGGCATGGTAGAACTCTGGGGAGATCACGAGTTCAAGTGCAGCCTAGGCAACTTAGCACCTTAGAAAGAAGACCCTGCCTCAAAAAGGGGAGGGGGATGTACTGTTGTTGTACTCAGTGTAAAGGCCCCTAATTTAATCCCCCATACTGCTACAATAATAATAGTATAATAGTAAACAATTATAAAAATAAAAGAATTGGCAGCTTGGCCTGGTGGAGCAGACTTAAATCCTACCACTCTGGGAGGCTAAGGCAGGAAGATCACAAGTTTGAGCCCAGTCTGGGCAGCTTAGCAAGACTCTCAAAATTAAAAAAACCAAAAAGAGCTGAGGATGTTGCATAGTGCAAAGGCCTTGGGTTTCAGCCACACCTCCATAGCAGAGAAAAGAAGAGGGATTTGGAATAGAGCTGAGTTTAGAATACTGTTATGGGTTTCAACTAAAATGCCCACCGAAAAGCTCGTGTGTTCACAAGTAGGGCTTCTGTGAGGTGACTGGATCACAAGGTGCTATATTCATCAGTACAGTAACCTACCAAGGACTTCTTAGCCTACTGTGCTATAAGGTGGTTGGCCAGATCAAAAGAGGTTGGTCACTGGGGGTGCAGCTTAGAAGGGTGTGTCTCACCTCTTCCTTTTCTCCCCTGCTTCCTGGCCGCTGTGGGTTGAGCAGCTTTTTTCCATTACATCATCACCACACCATTTCTGTCATGGAGACAACCAGCAAGGTCTGAACTCTCTACATCTGTGAACCAAAATAAACCCCACCTCCTTTAAGGTGTGAGTGGTGGGTATTGTGCCCCAGTGACAGACAGTAGGGGCACTATGCTCGTCAGTGGCTCAATGCATTAATAGTTTCATAGCTGATTGCTCTATTAGGAGTTGGGGTCATGTTAGGGAGACTAATCCAATGTCGGTACTAACAGTGAGATTGTTGCTGGGACTATACCTGACTCTGTAGGTCACAAGCCACTGAGAAAGGTTCACAGGAGGCGTTTGGATAGGTTCGGAGATGCTGGCAAGAGAAGCCTTACAATAATGTCAGCAGAATTTAATGTGTGATTCTGTTTGGAGACCAGAGAACCAGGATGCCAACACGAATGCAGACTGTAAAAATAAGGCTCATGAGGTTTCACAGTGGGAAGGAGAGCCCTATTGGAAATTGAACTAGGAGTCGTTTATGTTATGTTCTGGCAAAGAACATACCTACATTTTGCTCATTTTCTAAAACTTTGTTGAGGCAGAATTTAAAGGTGGCAGACTAATTAAGATGAAAAAAATTCACCTCGGTTCCATATTCAGGCTGTGGCATGGATGCTACAAGCTGCTTTCAAGCCTGCTTTCTAGTGAGAACCTGGAGAAGAACGCAGAGCCAAAAGATGTGAAAATGTTGCAACTTGCCCAGAAAAGATGCTTCATGTAAAATTGTGGCCAAGAAGAATGTAGTTGCTGAAAAGAAGAGTGCCGGTAAAAAGAGGCACTAATACCTTGCTGTGGTTTAGATCTAGGAACAGGAAATATGCCATGAACACCTCTGAGGAACTAACAAGACCCCACCCACCACAGGTTAAAGAATAAATTCCTTTGAAAAATGCAGAATATGAAACGATAAGTTCCTTTGAAAAACTTTCCTTTGAGACTTTCCTCAGGATTTCCTGCACACGTAGGACCACCTAGGAACTGTTTTCCTGAGTTCAGCCATCTAGGAACTCAGGGGCCATGCTAGGCATGGTCCATGGGCCTGGCTACTGCTCCAGCAGGCAATGGACTTTGGCATCACTCATTGATACCAGTGTTTCAGGCATACAGAGAGGAAGAGTTGTGGGGTCATGAAGACATCCACTCAAATCTCAAAGGAAGACCTGGGAGGCCAGGCAATAGGGCCCTAAAAGGGTGACATGTGAGGCTGTGGGAATGAAGCCAATGGTCCAGGGGAACCTCCAGCAATTTGGAAATAGTAGGGATGTGGAATGTTCACTGAGGAAAATTGCAGGCAATGAACCTAGCAAGTCCAAAGGAGAGGCTAAGTGGGCTGTAACTGGCAAAGCCACAGGGTCAGGATCTCTCAAGCCCTTTGGAACTCACTTGTCACTACCACCTGTCCTGGGGGCTGGACATGGAGTTACATGGATTTAGTGTTTTCTCTGATAGGTTTTGGTCTTGTTTAGTCTGATCCTTTCTATTCCTCTGCTTCTCCATTTTTGGAATGAAAATATTTACTCCATGCCATTGTATGTGGGAAGTATTTAACTTTTCTTGCTGGTTTTCTATAGAGGATCACAGCTAAGAGTTTGCTTTGAGTGTCCGAGAAAACTGGGCATGGACTTTTCTGCAATGTGGAAACTGTTAAGACTTTTGGTGACTTTCTGAGATGGACTAAATGAATTTTTCATAATGAGATGGCCATTCATGAGCCTTCTGGAGTCCAGGGCACTTTAGGCCTAAAATGTTTCCCAAAGTCGCATGTGTTTAGAGGTGAGTCTTTGAAAAGCAGTTGGATAATAGGCGCACAATGACTATTAGTGTATTAATTCACTGATGAGTTCATAGCTGACTGTGTTATTAGGAGGTAGGGCCTGTCAAAAGAAGTGGGTCAGCAGGGCATGATCTGGAAGGACATATTTTTGTCCTCCACTCCTCCCTTACCTCTTTGCCCTCTGGCTGCCAAGGACTGAGCATATTTCTTCTACCATGTCCTTTCATCATGCTGTGTCTGCCTTGAAACCAGCTGCCCATGAGCTAAAACCTCTGAAGTCAGGGTGCGATGGAGACAGTCGCCTGTCATATATGAATTCTAGCACTCTTGTTGACTTCAGGTAATCTTTAGGGCTTTGCTGTCTCTTATACGTTATGACTCTGAATCAGAGTGTCTTTGATTCATTGTCTTTGGAAAACAAAGCTTCTGTAACCTACTCAATGGTAGGGAAGTACTGGCCCCTGGCTGCGTGGACATGTGAGAAAGATCTAGAGTCCAACTTCTGCTTCTACAGACTTAGGCTTGCTTTTAGCCAGGTCTTAATCCTCCAGATTCAGAGATGACTGATACTTCCAATTCTTCTGATTTTTTTTTTTTTTTTTTTTTTTTTTTTGAGACAGGGTCTCACTCGGTAGCCCAGGCTGGTCCTAAACTCACTGTGGAGCCCAGGCTGGGCCTGGACTTACTGCAATCCTCCTGTCTCAGCCTCCCAAGTGCTGGGATTACAGGTGTGGGCCACCACACCCAGTTTATGTGGTGCTGGGGAATGGAACTCGGGTACTTAGCGCTTGTCTTAGTGCTTGCTAGGCAAGTGCATTTAACCACTGAGCCACTCCTCCAGCCCACCAGTTCTTCCGATTTTTGAAGATTTATGCTGTACCAGATCGACTTTTGTCGGCATCTCCCATTGTTGACACAGAATGGGGAAATCTGATAATAAATTGCAGGTTACTATGATTTGAACTAAAATGTCCACCCAAAGGCTATCTGCCGGACTTTTTAAAGATAATTGGATCACAGAGAATCGCTGACTTAATTAGCAGATGAATCTACTGATAGATTCATACTTTTTAGCAATAGTGAAAGGTAATGGAAACCTAGGAGGTGGGGTCCTAGTTAAAGGGAGTGGGCTATAGGGGGCACAACCTTAGAGACTATAGCTTATCTCCCAGCCCTGTCCTTTCTGGAGATATCTGGGGATCTCTCTCCCTCTCTCTCTGTCTCTCCTCACGTCCTCCCCCTGCCCTGCCAGTAGAAGATAAAAAGCTTTGTTCTGCCACACAACCTCACCAGAGGCTCAGAAACAAAGCCAGCCAGTTTTCCACGGACTCATGCCTTTGAAACTGTGAAACAAAATAAATAAACTTTTCCTCATTTATTTTTCTCCAATGAATTTGTCACAGAGACAGAAATCTAACACAGATGCCCTTTGTGCAAGCAGTTTATTTTTTCTCGATTTTGCTGACATCTTTTAAATCTCCTCGGCCATTCATGTCTTCCTGTTTCACTCCTTTCTGGCTACCTTACCGGCTTTGAAGAGTGAGTAGAAATACAGTCATGGGTTCAATTCACAGGGTTAACTGCACAATGATGCTCCCAGATGAGAAGGCAAGCTTAAGGCTGGAAGCCACAGCAGAATAAAAGAGGAGAGAGAGAGAGAGAGAGAGAGAGAGAGAGAGAGAGAGAGGAGTTAGCAAGCCACAATGAAAATCACTAATCTACCTCACAGTTTTATCTGAAGATACTGAATATGAAATAAATAAATATTTAAAATAGCTACCAAGTTTCCTTCTGCGTGACCAGTGAAACAGCTGCACATAATCACAGCAATAAGACATACCCACGCCACTCAGAACCATCACATCACCAGTCCTTTGTGTTTCCAGGCTGTTACCTTTGCATTAGGCCATGTTGCTCCCCATAGAAGCAGCAGCTCCTGCCCCTGCTGCCGACACTTACCTAGCACTTGTATGTCCCAGCAGTTTACATACTTGAGCACCTTGATCTTCACAGCCATCTTTTCCTACACTATTATTATTGTTCCCAGGAGAATTATGTGGCTTAGACCATCCAGGTAACTCACTTGTACATGTTCATGCAGACAGAAGAATTCAAATATAAGAATAATTGAGCATAGTGGTGCACATCTGTAATCTTAGCACTCAGAATAATGAAGGAGGATTGTTGTGGGTTCAAGGCCAGCCTCGACTACATAGTGAGCTCTGGACCAGCCTGGACTACAGACTGAGACCTTGTCTGAAAAGAAAAGAAAAAAAAAAACAAAGAAAGAAGAAGAATTGAGGGAAGAAAGAGGGGATCCAGGAGCTAGTAACATAGGATGAATATGATCAAAATACGTGATATGCACTGAACTTCCCAAAACATTTGAAACTTGGGGGGAAAGTTGGGGAAAGGGATAATAGAGGGACTGATTAAAGTATGTTATATGTATGTATAAATCTACAAAAACAAAGTCCATTAATTTGCATCAAAATATGCATTAGTAACATTGTGGGAGGCTGGGGTTGTAGATCAAAGGTTAGACCACTTGCCTAGCAAGCACAAGGCCCTGGGTTCAGTTCCCCAGTACCACATAAACTGGGCATGGCATGGTGGTGCGTGCCTGTAATCCCAATACTCAAGAGGCTGAGGTAGAAAGATTACCTTGAATTTGAGGCCATCATGGGCTACACAGTGAGTTCAAGCCCAACCTGGACTACAGAGTGAGACCTTGCCTCAAAACAATAAATGAGTAGGTAAAAAATGTGGGAAAAAATAACTGGTTAATAGCTCCAATAGAATAGAATGTTTCAAATCCAGGAATTGAACCAAGGAAGCCCCTTGCTAGAGTCTTTGCTCTTACAAACGCATTACACATAATAATACTGTAATTTATGTCTCTCTACAACTTCTAAAGCATTTTCACATTATTTCTTTTGATCTTGGCAGTTTCATTTTTCAGTTGAAAAAAGTGAAATCTGTTTGACTTACCCAAGATCTGTTACTATTTCACTTATTGAAAGCATCATTGTTTTGATTTTAAGATTTATAATACTTTGCAGTCATAAGGTTGGCTTGTTCACTGGCTCAGTTGGTAAGTGTGAACACATATTTCCATAGAATTCCAACAAGAGGTAGTATAAAGGCTGTGTAAATACTCCATTGCAAGTTGTAAATTGTTGTTTTAAAAATAAAAAACTACTCCCCCCTAGACATACGTGAGTCACAGTGAGTAGGTGCATAAGCTAGTCCACAAATGCCAAAATGTCGCTTACTGTAACCACAGTAACCACAGCACTCCTGGGCCTGTGCTTGACAGGAGTATTGGCAGAAAGAGGCAGAGGGCCTGATGGCAGCAGCAGTGCCTCCCATTGCAAGGAAAAGGAGGAAGCAGCAGGGGTGACGGGGAGGAGCTGGGTGTTTGGAAAGCAGGGACTGGCTGGCCATAATTTGCATCTAGTTCCATGTAACCCATAGTATTAAATACAAGAGAACAAAATCTGCAAATCTGACGTAGAATTTCTTTTCCCAAAGCTTCTCTACTTCATTAAGGCTGCCCAAAATAGCATTTATGTGCCCAAACAATTACTGTACTTTTGCTCTCCTTCCAAAATGTTTTTAATTAGAATTTTGAGTTGGAAAATCTTTTTTTCCCTCCACTTCCCTAAATTCTCTACCACTCTATTTTTTTTGTTCATCAAGTTACCTAACCGTAATTTTGTGAGGCATTTGCTCCTCAGGAGATAAATAAAATATAAAAGGACTAAAAAACAATAGAGAAAATTACTCCCACCCCCTTATAACTTTGGTACTCCAAATTGTACACAAAGTTGCATAGGATATGAGAATATGAAAGTATGTAGAGTTTATGAACAGATAAAATTCTTTCTAGCAGAAGAGTGAAATCTGGGTACTTAATGAATTTTGGTTATTGTGAATTTCCTCATATTGTTTTAAACAACAGCAACAAGCACAGAAAAATACTTAGGCAAGTGAAGTTTTGCTTTCTTGCACTTATCATATAAAACCAGTCCAATGTAAAAACAAAAGATAATGCAGAAAATGCTATTAAGGGAAATTTTGTATGAAAACACGGTAGAATGTTTTTACAAGGTAAAAGTATCAGCAAATTAAAAACAGACAATCACAACCATTCTCTCTTCTTTTTAATAATTCAGAAATTAATTAAGGGTTTCTTGTAGCTGTTCTGTTTGCAGCTTCTTGCTTTCATGAAAACAATCCAATACAGAGTCCACCCTCAGCATCAGGTATCAGCACACATTTAATCTAGTTCAAGGATTCTAAGAAATGCATTTGGTTCTCAGGTTCTTAGATTGCTGGAACAAATGATAGCAGGACCTCTTTGACCTTGGAGCCTGTAGTCCAAGACCCCAGTGAATGCTTTAAACTACGGAGAGTCCTGACCCCATCTATAATCCCTGCAAGACAGCACTATTGATTTGATAACCAAAATAGCTGCTAAATGACTACCGTACAGAGACATGTTACAGTATGGATACCTTGGATTCAGGGATGATTCAGCTTTTGGCAAGATGAGGTGGGCTGCCTTGAGATTTCATCATGCTACTGAGAATGGAGTACAGTTGAATATTTATGAATATGGACTTTTTGAATTCTCCATGTAACATTTTTGAACAGTTATGGGCATTGCAGTCGATGTCATTAAAGCTGGAAAGCAAAATGACAAATAAAGAGAGGCCACAGTCATCTCAACCAGGTGGCCAAAAACGAAAGTTCATATCTCTCAAAGTTTTGGAGGCCAGAGTCTGAAATCAGCTAGAGCTTTTCCTTAGGAGGCTCTGGGGTAGATCCAGTCCATGCCTTCCTCCAATGCTTGGTATTTCAGTCTGTCCCTGCCATCACATGAATCCTCTCCTGCATCTCCGTGTCTCAATTATCTGTCTTCTTTCTCTTATAAGGATGCCAGTCATTGAATGTGGGGCCCATCGGAAAGTCAAGATGATCCCACCACCAGGTCCTTAACATTGTATAAGGTTCTTTGTATCCACAAAAACCCCAATTTATAAATAAGGTTATATTTACAGATGCTGAGAGCCAGGATTGGATCTACCTTTGGGAGGGCCCTAATCAACCCACACAAGCAGCAAGGCAGCATGTGGACTTTCCTTGTCCTTCGGAGGTTACGATCATTGTGCCCTTTCACAGTGCTCTTTCACCTTCATTTATCTTGACCAGAGAATTTGAATCATTTTTTGTATCTTCTTACAAAAAGTCATTCTGTGGCACATTTCTGAGTCTTGTAACTACTCACTTATCATTTGTCTCCCTTAAATTAGAATGTGTCTCTCTTTTTTTTGAGAAAGAAACCAAGCACAATAGACCACATAATCAATTGTAGCTCCGTTGAGCTTATAAAATAAACAGGAAAAATATTCAACAAATTTGTGCTTTAAGTACATTTCAAAAGAAAGAAAAATAGGTGGCCCAAGTGATGGTGATGTTATAGCAAGCCTGAATTTAATTTCTCTAGGGGATTAAAATTGTAAACCAGAACACAGCATCCTGTCTGCGAGAGTGTTAGGTTAGGACTACTGAATGCGTGCTTTCAAATTTGAGAAAATAAACCCAGCGTCTTCCCTGATGTTTAAAAGAGAGGCCCTGAAAGCATTGCAGTCATGTGAACATAAATGCCATCTAGGTTCTGTCGCTGTCTAACATGAAATAGGTTCCTCTATCTCACCATGTCTCATTTTCTTTGCCTTTAAATCGGAGCTGTTGATAAAAGTATCACTTCACATCCTCATTAAGGCAGTTACATTATGTAATGCAGGTGACAGATTTAGCAGGCTGTGTAGCACAGAGTGACAAGACTAATGCCATTGGACCGTTGGCTTTCATGGCAGGAGTGAGAATTCATGGTGACACAAGGACAATCAGCCAATCTTTGTCTGAATCTTATGTCAGAAGTTGAAGGTCATAGTTGACGTGGCATTTGGTCTCCAACGCCACCATACCAGTACCATTTTAGAAAACCCTCCTTCTTGTTTTTATTTATATTATCTCTCTATCAATGTTTTTCCCTTCTCTTCAAAATCATAACATTTTTCATTTTTCTTTTTTAAGACAAGGTCTTACTAAGTTGCTAAGTTGCCAGGCTGGGCTGGAACTTGCAATTCTCTTGCCTCAACCACTCAGAATGCCAGGACTACCGGCCTGTGCCACCAGCCCTGCCACGTACTTTCATTTTTGCTCTTTGGAAAGAGAACAGTGAGTATTTGTTTACAGTTATTTAAATGTTTGCCTTTAGTTCTTTTGGATATGCCTAGAAGCAGAATTACTAGGCCATACAATAATTCCATGGTTTACTTACTGAGGAATAACCAAAAATGTTCCCTGCAGCGGGTAAACCACTTTTCATTTCCACCAGCAATGTACACGGGTTCCCTATTACTTGGGCAATTCTAATCCACTTTCATTTCTTACTTGAGTTATTTGCATCATCTGTATTTTAGTCAGCCAAGTTAAGGTTTGTCAGTTTTGTTGATCTTTTTTTAAAAACCAGCTTTGGGGTTCGCTGATCCCATCGTTTACTTACTGCCTGTTTCGGTGATTTCTGCTCTCGTCTATTTTCTTCCTTCTGCTGGCTGTAGATTTGGTTTGCTTTTTTTTTTCCTTCTTGTTCCTTAAGGTATAAATTTAAATTATTGATTTGAGATCTTCTTTTTAAATGTAGACATTAATATTAAATTTAATGTAACATTATATTTGACATTAAATTTCCCTCTGAGCATTGTTTTTGCTTGTCCTATAAGTATTGGCATGTTGTAATGTTTTTCATCATCTAACAAGTATCTTATTTCCCAGTATCACATAAGCCGGGTATGGTGGTGCACACAAGGCCAGCCTGGACTCCATAGTGAGTTCAGGACCAGCCTGGGCTACAGAGTGAGACCCTGCCTCAAAATAAATAAATAGTATCCTATCTTCCTTTGTGATATCTTCTTTGGCCCCTTTATTGTTTTAAAGCAGATTGTTAATTTCCGTGTGTTTGTGAACACTTAGTTACCCCACTATTAATGTTTTCTAGCAATCTTCTGCTGTAGTTCAAGAATCTACTTTGTATTAACAATTTCAGTGTTTTAAAATATATTACCAAGATGAGTTTGGGGGCAAACATCTGCTATCCTAACACTTGGGAGCCTGAAGCAAGAAGATTGTTGTGAGTTTGAGAACAGCCTGGGCCACATAGTGAGTTCAGGACCAGCTTGAACTGCAGATCAAGACATTGTCTCAAACAAACAAACAAATGTATGGAGACTGTTTTGTGGCCTAACATATGGTCTGTCCTAGAGATCGTTTTATGTATCCTTGTGTGAAGAACACACATTCTCCTATAGTTGGTAGAATATTCTTTATGTGCATAGATCTAATTGGTTTGTAATGTTATTCAAGTCATCTGTTTCTTATGAATTTTCTCTATAGATGTTATATCCATTACTGAAAATGAAGCACTGACGTTTTCAACTATTATTGTAGAACTGTCCATGTCTTTGAGTCTATCAACATTTATTTCATTTCTTTGGGGTTTACTTGTTCAGCGGGCATATGTTTCAGTTATTACATCCATTACATACTTTTGTTTTCAAGCTACTTATGTCTTTTTTTATTAGTAGACTTTATTTTTTTAGAGCACTTTTAGATTTATAGAAAAATTGATTGGAAATCACAGAGAGTTCCTATATGTACCCTACTTTCTCATTGATCTGCCCTACACATAGGTTCTGCTATTATGAATATCTTACATTCACATAGTACATTATGGTTCACTCTCTGTGTAGCACTCTCTGTATAGCACTTTCTGTGTACCACAAATTAACATATCCACCTTTATAGCATCATGCAGAATAATTTCACGCGTAGTCTCTGATTTTTACTTGATGAATTTAATTCATTTATACTTAAAATTATATTACTTAATATATTATAATTATATTAACATATTCAATAATTATTTTGTACTAAATATATATTAGATTACTAAGACTTTACCTCTGCCATTTTTTCAATTTGTCATGTCTTTTGTTTTTCTTGTTGTTCCTCCATTCTTTCAATACATTTTTATCTGCCATTTTGAATTTATCATTTGCTTTGCTTTAGTTTTTAAAGTTACTTTGTTAGTTTTTACCTTATTGTAGGAAAGGCTTAGTAACAGAGATGATAGAAAAACTAACTGGGAAACACTGTGGGTAAAAATTCAAACAGAAAACACTACAGCACTGACTAATGTGATATTTTTTAAAAGTTTCGATAATTAAGGCATTTTTAAGAGTAAGATTTGAACTTTTTGAAATTCTAAACTGGGAAAGATTATCAGAGATTATCTCTTTCAAAAGTATAATTCAAAAGAAATAAATCACTTTTATAATGGCTTTTTAAAATAGTCTCACAGGTGAGCAGCACAGGCCTCTAGGAGAAGCAAACCTATGTGTAATTCAAACTGCAAATGTGCCATGTGCTTCTCCCTGCAGCTCAGCAGACCCGTTAGGAGAAGCAGTTCTCAGCAGTGCCATCCTAGGAAGCAATGTAGTCAGGAGCCAGTTTGGGAAGAGCCCAAACCGCTGTGGGAAACAGAGGCACAGATGAGACACACGCCAGGGACTTTGAGGACACTCTTAACCAGCTAGTGACGGGGAAGAATCTGGCACAAGAGACAGTTGCAGAGAAGATAGAGTAGGCCACAGAGTTCCTGAACAGTTAGGCCAAACTGAACACAGGTCAAGAAGTGTGGAGAGCTCACCCTCCAGGAAAGAGAAGCCAGGAGAGGCGAAGGAGTTTGCTGAGGGGGTTGCATGTGAATGACACAGGCTGCAGGCCACTTGCTGCCCACTCCCAACACAGAACTCAGTGAGCTTTTGGCTCCCCCCACCCACCCTTGTATATGTTCAGGAACGCCTCCACTTGGCCATTAAAGTGAAATCCCCCAGGCAAGATTCATGTCTGTGGAGTCAGACATGGCAAGACTCGGGGCAGGGATCATCAGCAGATGAGCAGCAACACCTGGGCCAGGAACCACCGCTGGTCACAGTCGGTTGCTACTCTATTTCTTCCCTTGACAGCGGGCACAGTGGAGACTAACACCCCGGGACCTGGGAACACACTATTTATCCAAGTAACGATGCAATGAAACTTTTTGGATTTATCTCAATTGTTCTTTATATTTATGCATAATTATTATTGTTTTTGGTTCTGTTTTTTTTTTTTTTTTTAGTTTCGGGTTCTTCTCTCTGCCTTTTAAAAATAGCTTCTTTATAAAAATCTGTACTAGTCTCTATTTTTTCATCACTTTCTCTCATTCTTTGTGTTTTTCTATTTCTACTTACTTTCTGCTAATCTTCAACTGGGATTTTATCTCACTTTTCTCTCTCTCTTCTACTTTTCTTCTTACAAACTAACCTGTTGCCTCACTCGGTCTTTTCTCTCCTTCACCTTCTTATGATTACTATGAAGCATAAAAAACAGTTTCAGGGCTCCATTCTCAGCATCAAAAAAAGTTTTCCTAGATTCATATATTGTATCTGAAACCATTCCCAGACAATAGGCCTGCCAATATTTGGACCCGCTGAACCAAAACTGCTCATCCTAAATACTAAAGGAAGTTTAATGGAAATGAATAGAGAGGTTTGGTGTGGAAAAGAGACGGTGTTGCCTATAACTTGCAGGCAGCATGAACTCCAGGTCTGTCCTTCTGTCCGATATCCCACATGGCCAGAGGCAGGAAAATTTTCTTTCCAAAGTACCAATCAGTTACTGACAAGATATCAAGTTAGTTTACCTTTTTCACTCATGCTATTTAGCTGATTGGTTAATAATAATATTAAATTGTTAGAGGTTGAAAATATTATTTTGATTTTGTTAATTTAGGTCTATTTACATAGAGCAGATGTTCTTGTTGATTACTATCAAATGTCAAACAAATTGGAAGGACTTTTACATTATAAGGAGATAAAAATCATTATTATTCTAAGCCAGAGAGTGAAGGAGAGGGAGATAAGAGACAAATAAACCATTTTATTCCCTAGTCTGGAGAAAGGGAAGAAAGCGTGAAAGGTAATCCTACCGGGATGACTGAGGCAGAGAATGCATAAGCACAAACAGGTAGAAAGAGATACTGACTTTATGGCTGCTGGGAATGAAAAACCAGGCCACTGGGCAAAGAAGTAATGACAGTAACCTGAACAAATAACCAAAGTCTGACATATCGGCTGGAGGTCATCTCCACGTCTCGGCAGAGTTAGTGGAGGGAAGATCTGTCAGAGTTGGGACTGGGACATAGAACTAAAATATTTCAAAGATTAAGTGTGAATTTAAAAATGGTAAGAAAGATCTAAGAATTAAAAGACTGACAAGTTAATCTAAAGCATTGACTCTTAACCCGGAGTGATCTGCTTTCAGGGGACATTTGGCAATGTCTGGCCATAGAACTGAATATCTGATTAGCTTTCTAGGCTGCTTTCATTAAACATCACTGACTAGATAGTCACTAGAAATCTATTGTCTCACAGTTCTAGAAGCTATAAGTCCTAGACCAAGGCAGTGGTCATGCCGTGATTTAAATCTGAAGTGTCCCCAAAGGTCTTTTGTGTTTGGAAGGTGATTGGATCACAGAGGTGCTATACTCATCAGTGGATTGAGCCAGTGATAATTATGCATATGCTGTTAGGAGGTGGAATCTGGCACAGAGAGGGGTCACTTGGTATGATCTGGAAGGATACATCTTCCTCCCTGGCTCTTCCCTTCGCTCTTTGCTCCCTGGCCACGATAAAGAGAACAGCTTTCTTCCATCATACAGTTTACACATTGGAGCCACTGACTATGCATGGTCTGAGACCTTGGAAACTGAGAGCCAAAAAATATCTCCCTACTTTATATTGTGGGTGTCAGGCCTTGTGTCCCAGTGATGGGAAAGTGACTAAGCCAGGCAAGGTATTTTCATATAAGAACACAGTAATATCAGATAAGAACTTTTGCTAAGGATTTTACCTTAACTGAATCATCTGCAAAGAATTTATTTTCAAACAGGGCATTGGGAATTAAGACTTGAAATCTTTCAGCGGAGACAGAGCTTAACACCAAAGAGGATCCAATGCCAGTCTACAGTTTAAACATAACCTGCTTCATATAGCTAATGAAGACACCAGAATATCCTCATTCACTGTCAGGGAATATATAAAATGGTGCAGTCACTTTGAAAAAAAAAACAGCTTTGTATTTTCTTGAAAAGGTCAGTATATACCTACAAAAGGATACCACCATTACATTCCTATGAATCCACCCAGAAAAAGTGAAAACATATGTCCCCACAGAACTTGCATGTATTATGTTCATAGGAACGTTATTATTGATGATGGCCCCAAACTAGAAACAACTCAAATGTCTATCACCTGTACGTGGATGAACAATGTGTGGTCTATCTACACGATGCAATATTATGTAGCCATCGAACAGAACAAACTACATGCTAGGCACAGAGGCGTCTCACACACATTTCATTAAGCAAAAGAAGCAGTTACAAAGACTGCATCCTGTGTGGTCCCATTTATATGAATTGTCCAGGAAAAGCAAACCTATAGGAACAGAAGGTAGATTAGTGACTGCCGAGGCCTGCGAGTAGGAACGGGAGTTAACTGTGATCAGGCAGGAGGGATCTTACCAAGCCCACAGAGGTGTTTAAAAACTAGATTGTGGTGATGGTCTCATAAGTTAATAAATTCATTAAAAGTCATACAATTGTGTTCTCAAAATGGGTGAAGTTTATGGTGGGCAAAATATATCTCAATAAAGATTTTTTTAAATTGTGAGGTGAGAGGTAAATATTGAACAATTCTACATGTATAAGATGATGTACAGCAGCATGTTAACTAGACCAAAGCCCAGTTATATGTGCAAATGTGGAATCGTATTCAGGATAAAGGAATAAGTGAAAAGAAAGCCAAACAAGCTTTGGAACAGTATGTATTGATTGACTTGTGCATAGACAAGGGTGGGTGGGTAGGTGGGAGAGAAACACACAAAGGCATCAGCAGTAGCTTTTTTCTGGAGAGTGGAAATGAGAGAGGGAGTTTTTCCTGTAAACCCTTTTGTATCTTTTTCGTAAGTATGGCACCAATATGTAAGTATCTCCTCTTGGAAAATGCAGGTAACTACACTTTAAAAAAAAAAAAAAAGCATTCATCCGTATACCATGAACCAAAATACACACCCATCCTAGGAGAATGCCTTCCAGAAAACTAATATTGTGGTTATCCCCCATCATGGACAAGACAAAGAGTTAGTAAGTGATTCTCCCAGATCTGATATTTGCCCTCCAGTACTATGAGTAATTCACTCCCTTCACCAGTTTCCGCAGGAGTAGAATTATATTACAAGGTCATGTTTGAGTTAGAGATTTGTGTTTTTCTTCTCTGTCTTGCCCTGTTTCGATGAGGAAATCAGAAAATATTCTTCCATGCAACCTGTTCCCAGGAATGAGACTACACAAAAATTAAATCATTAAACTAATGAATGTTATTGGGAGGCAGGTAGGGAAGCCCTGTTTATACCTTTGTGCTGTTTTTGGGTACTTGCTAGGCCACAGTGAACAAGGGAAATAGATTACACTATTAGCTTTTCCTTTTAACAATACTGGCCATTGTGTCAGATGTTTCTGTTTCTGTGTGTTGCTGTCTCTTTATTCCCTTTTGCTTGTTCTGATTGTTGTCTTGCAAATTGAGGATGAGGTAATCTTTTCTAAGTACAATGAGAAGGCCTCATAGAAGAGATTTCTATGATGGAGTAGCTTGCTTCGGAAGACAACGAGGTGCACGTACAGTCTTTTCTTGGAAAAGTTTAAGGTCTAACATATATCAGTCCTTAATTCTTTCCTGTCCCGTATACCAGGCTGTGTGGTCCTGGTTGTGGAGGCTCTTGTACAAAGAGGATCAATTTGCTGACAAACTCCTCAGCTAAAGTTATATTCTATAGTGGCCCAGTCCTCTTTGGTCTGAGAAAATTCATAAACATCACCGTTGGGAGACCATCTTGCCACGTTCTGGTCCTCATCATGTGTGATCAGTCGGCCAAGCAGGCAGTCAGAGTTATCCAGGTCTTTGCATGAGGCTGCTATAGTGTGTAAACAGTCATTTTAAAGTTGGTTTAGGAATGAGCTTGTAGAACGGAATTATGATTTTCTCCAAAATGTATTTCTTTTATCCCGTGATTTCTAAATGAGTTGTTATTCAAATCATTTGTAGCCAAAGGAAAGAGAGGAAAGAAATGCTTTCATTAATTCTAAGGTTCCCTGCTGTTCTCAAGCAAGTCTACTTCTAAGGCAGGCAACCTAAGATTTGACCGAATCTCATTGTGTGCACCCTGGTAACATTTCCTAGGGCGTTAGTAATGTGCTCAGTGGTGAGCTGTCACATGATTCTCATACGCAGCCCCCAAAGCAAAGATGCTCTAGCTTCCACTTTGCAACTACACTTTTGGTTTTATTTCAGGCAACATGGGAAAAAAATGAAAGACAGTAGACAAGGACTGCTAATCAAGGTGTGTCTTCTCAATTTCCTCTACAGCAGCTTTCAGCCTCTTTGAATTCATGCTACAATTAAACATTCCTCTGAATAAATTGATGTATCTGAATGAGTAAATGTGCATATGGGTGAATTTGATCATCTACTTCCCATAAAGTAAAAAATATCAGTAGCTCACATTGCTTGCTAAAATAATGCGGCAATTTGTTTTCAAATTAAGGCATGCGTATTTGTACATTATGTATATTTTATTACTGATTCCTAATCCTTATCCCAATAATGTGTAGCTATTAGCAGCACCCAACGTAGAGAAATGGGAAAGAGAGAACTTGACAATTTACACAAAGGAATAATTAGAGGCACAGCTGTGGTGTCTTGTTTTCCCTCTTACAGGCTTTGCATTTTTTACTCAAATGTCAGTCTTTTTATTCAGGGGAGTTTAGAGTTCTACAACCATGAAGAAAAATGAAGACTTGAGATGATTCCTATTAATAATAAAAATGATAATGTTTAATATAAGGTATAAGAATAAGTTCTCAATAATGTTATACAATAATAACAAATAATTTAGGGCTTAGAATTTATCAATATAATCAGGTATGATGGTTCAGGCTTATAATCCAGCACTCTGGGAAGCTGAGCCAAGAGCACTGCAAATTTGAGCCCAGCCTGGGCAATGTAGCAACTTAGTGAGATGCTGTTTCAAAAAATAAAAGATAAAAAAAGTGAGGATGCAAAGGTCCTGGATAGAATCCCCAGTATCACAAAAGAAAACTGTCAGCACATCAAGTGAGAGAACTCCTCTAAATCCCAAATTCCTATTAGTCCAAGCTTCTATACCTCTTCATAGTTTACAAAGCATGTTTACATGTTACATCCTTTGAGTCCTTCAATAACCATCTTAAACGCAGCATCTCCACACCACAGATGAGGAGAATATGGCCAGGAAGTTTGCATGTGACAACTAGATCCATCCAGCTAGCAATCGGCCAGGTCATGCCTGAGTGTGCTCCTGCAACAAAACATCTTTTGGGGACCCTTGGCCTTTTTGGCATCAGAGACCAATTTCATGGAAGACAGTGTTTTCATGAACTAGAGAGGTAGAAATGATTCAAGTATCTACCATTTATTTTGCACTTTATTTTTATTACTATTACATTATAACATATAATGAAATAATTATACAACTCACCATAATGCAGAATTAGTGGAAGCACTGAGCTTGCTTTCCTGCAACTAGATGCCCCCGTCTGGGAGTGCTGGCAGACAGAGACACCAAAGCGTGTCACTTACATCCAGCCTACTGTACAATCTTGTTTTGGCTTCCATGCGGGAAGCCACTCCACCAGCTCTAATCTGCATTTGCACTCAATCTTAGCAGTAGAATCACCACTGCAGTTTCTCGCAGATTGCCAATTATTAAATGTTCATGAAGACCCTTAATCTAGATCCCTCACATGCCCAGTCCACAGCAGTTTGCCCCATGAGAATCTAATGCAGCTGCAGATCTGATAGGAGGTGGTGCTCAAGCAGTGATCTTAATGATGGGGAGCAGCTGCAAATACAGGTGAACTCAGAGCTCCCCTTCTGCTGTGCAGCCCAATTCTTGGTGATCTGGGGATCCCGTCTTTCCTTTTGCTGGCTTCTTCCCTGCAGACCTAGTTCCTTAGAGCTCCCTCTTCTTCTCAAAAAGGATTTCATTCTCAGATATAAGTTCCAAATCATGTTTAGTGTGTAATCTCTGGTAGAATGTTCAGATTTTACAGGGCTCAGGGCATATCCCAAAGGTTAGAGCACTCGCCTAAAGTGCACAAGGCTCTAGATTCCATTCCCCATCACCACATTAAAAAAAAAAAAAAGCCAACTAGGTGTGGTGGCTCATGCCTATAATCTCAATACTCAGGAAGATGAGGCAGAAGGATTGCTCTGAGTTTGGGGCCATCCTAGTGAGTTCAGGACTAATCTGAACTATAGAGAGATCCTGCCTCAAAACAAACCAATTTTTTTTAAAAAGGAAGAAAGAAAGTTAAGTCAATAACTTAAATGAATTCTCCTAATGGTAGATTTTTACACACCAGATTAACTAGTAATTGAAAAATGATAGGAATAGTTATTAGCTGTTGGATGTTTTCCCTCGGACTGTTTTGTATGTGCATTTCACAGACTCCTTATAGTCTCTCTAAAGTGGGCGCTAGTGGCCAACTTTCAAACGTGGGAGCGGAAGTCAGTACAGTCTTTGAGATCACATTATTAGTGCGAGAAAGAGCAAGTACTCCTGAAAATGTATCTGATTCTAGGCCTGGGCTCTTTGAGCTGAGTAAACCAGCTTCAAGGCTGTCTTTCCAGTTTCAAGGAGATGGGCTTGCTTGTTTGTTTTTTCTTTGTAATTAGCAGCGGTATGCAATAAAAAGGAATCAGACTTGGAATCAGAAGCCTTGGATAAGAATTTCAGGCCCATGCTCATCAAATTCTCTTATAGAACTCCTCTTACAACACATCAAATCCTGAGTGGGGAGGGGAGGGGATTCCTTAAAAAGACACTGTAACAAACCAATCACCCATTTATTTATTTATGAACGACAGGGTCTCACTCTGTAGTCCAAGCTGGTCCTGAACTCACTGTGTACCATATACTAGCTTCAAACTCATGGCAATCCTCCTGCCTCAGCCTTCCAAGTGCTCAGATTATAGGTATGTGTAACCACACCCAGCCAATTTTTGTGTAGTGCTAGAGAATCCAACTCAGGGCTTTGCACATTCTATGCAAGCCCTGTAACCTCTGAGCTGTGACCCCCACGCTCATCCATGTGTGGTATTTTATCATTTCTTTTAGCAAGCATGTTGAATTTTTTTCTTTTGTGTCCCTACCACCCCACACACTTTTAGAATATTATTAAGCAGTTATTATATCAGGAAGAAAGTGTCACATCCCATAAACTTTATAAATCCCAAATTACTTCTATTCTTTTTTTTAAAAAAAATTACTTTATTTCCAGGAGTTTTAGAGAACACTGGATGCTATTCTTGGAAATTTGTTGGCACTCAGCTTTTAAACGAAGGCAGAGGCACTTGCATTTATAATCTTTCTTATTACTGCTAATCACTAACACCCTATTTGTGACTTTAGGTCTCCTGATCAGGGGTGTTTATGAGCTTTAAATTGACCCTTCAATTGGCCAAGAGTCATATTAAAATCAATCCCTTGTGAGAGCAACACGAGAACACATCGTAGGTAGCACTGCATATTGGTTTCCCATTGCTGCTACAATAAATCACCACTAATGTAGTGGCTGGAAGCACAAACTCACAATCTTATAGAACACTGGAAGCTCTGAAATCAAGACATGGGCAGGGCTTTATTCTTTTCTGTCAGATCTTGGGGAGCAGATTTTCCTTGGTTTTCCCAGCTTCTAGAGGAGTGTCCCCATTCCTTGTTTTAACTTGGCCTTCTATTCCCAAAGCATTGCTTGTATCTGATAACTGTAGCAAGGGACAATTAGTAAGGGGAATGCCGCCAGATGTCCCCCAAAGTAGGTGCAGCTGCTTGAGTTGGTGACAAACCACTTTGCCTACACCCCTGGTCATCGCTGAAGGCTCTCAACAAACCTTGGTGAAGAAAACAGGTTCTAAAAAGTCTCCTTCATCTTTTGTTTCCAAAGCTGCCTTATTATTGATCTGTCAATGGGCTTCAGATGTCCACATATTATTTAAAATTGATTGCATTAGTGTACTTTGTTATTTTGAAAAGCATTTAATAGGTAAAATAAATATCAGATTTTGATATACATAGAGCCCTCAAAGAGGAATCATCATGCTGTTCCTAGGATTGTTTATCAAGAATCATAAACATTTGCAAATATCTAATTAACCTGTGTCGATTGCAACACTCCCTCGTTTGTTTTCAAAATAAGCATTTCAGCCACCTGTAGAAGTTGTTGTAGTTTGTCTGGAGAAAAGGCCTGTAGTAGCGGTGTGGGGGCTATACCCTGCTGTGACCCGGTGTGGCTGTGGTGTGAGGACACTGGAACTGTCTCTCTGCTCTGTCGCTGAAGACTTCATCTGGTTTGCATGTACTTTAGGGGAAACTGTGAATACACTGGCACAAAAGATGTTTGCCAACCAGGCTTTTTGGGATGTTGTTAATTGACTTATGTGAACTTTTTGAATTGCAAATTAATACCATTCTCATAACTGTACTGCTGGTATGTTTGAGATGGAAATGTCTGGAAGGCAGCAGTAACATATATAGGCAAATGGAGGAATTCAACAGTATTGTGGTTTGGGTCTGGAATGTCCCCCAAAGTCTCACGTATTTGAATGTTACAAGTTATCTATGGAACCATGTGCTGTTGGGGAGATTGGGGCCTAGTCGGAGGTGTGGATGAAAGGCATGTAAATTGGATTACAGACATGTGGTGGGGGTTTACCCCACCTCCCACACCTGGATCCAGGAGGGTCTGATCACTGGGCTGAGACCTGGAAGGGTATATAAGCTGCTTCCTGCCTTCCTTGGAGAACGAGTCTCAACCTGCCTTGATGTGGCTTTCTGTGTATGATGTCATGAGAATCTGCCTCCACCTCTGCCTCTGCCATGTGCTTCCATTGCTGCCAGCCACCCCTGAATGGACTGTGACCTTCTGAAACTGTGAGCTAAAATAAACCTTCCCTCCCCTAAATTTGTGGATGTCGGGTATTGAGTCACAGCAACAAAACAGTAACTAAGACAAACAGTAAAGTGTTACATGAAACTTTCAAAAAGAAATACAAAACTAGACCATGCTATTTGTCCCTTGTCTGACTGGGTATGGAAGTGAGTAGTGTACTCCATCCTAGAAAGAAAAAAGGGGGAGAGCATGTAGAGACATGAGGTGACATTTGCTACCAATTATGCTTTAGTCTTGAGGGCAAGCCTGGGAGCTGAGTCAGCAAATGCGATGATAAAGTTTGCTTTCCTCTTAAGATGAAATGTAGAATAATATTTGGTATTTTGAATATGGCCTCTGACTTGCTGGCAAAGGAAAAGGCAGCTTCGTGTTGCTTGTTTTCCTGTGCTTCCGTCTTGTTTGTGGTGTCAATATGCCGTAGCCTGTGACAGGCAGCTGACTGCTGGGGAGTCGCGGCCAAGGGACGATCCCAGCCAAGCCCCGGACTTCAGTTCAAACGCTCATCTCTGGCAGACAATGCCGGCCCTTGTGTGGACAAAGAACAGGACGGAGCTTTGTGTGGGGATGGTAATGACAATATGTTCTGAGATTCACTTTCTTGTTAATGCAGGGTTTGTGCTGCTGGCTCGTGAAGGACACAGTGTATTTACTGAAAACAGGGTCATATTCATTGTGTGTTATTCTGGAAAAATACACAATTATTCCAAAACTCAAAACCTTTCCTAACATTTCAGGATCATTACAGGATACAAACCTAATCCTTAGATTAGAATGTTCTGTTTAGAAAATTTCCCAATGTTTATTGTAATGATCTGAGACTCTTTGGCCCCCACTTCCCCACCATGTACTTGATGGTGGCCACCACCCCTACTCCTTATCCAAACGCTATTATCTTGGTTCTCCTTCTGAAATCTCCTTGTTTCCTGATGTGCTAACTGATACTTATTAAAGGTTTGTCTTTATATATCTCTTCTTACTCTTCTTATATTTCCCAGAATCCTTTTTTTAAAATCCTATGGTGCTAAGTCTCTTCCAATTTAAATAGTTATAAAATCTCTATTCCAAACCTGGCCTGGCTTCCTGAGTTCTGGTTTCCTGTTTCTCATCACCTGATTGTCTTTCTCCTGGATGTGAGATTTGATTTCAAAGTCGACGTGCTTCCCTTCTTCCCTCCTTCTGACAAAAATATGGTCCTTCTGATTTTTGAAATTTAATCTTTTTGTCAACACAAGTTAATTTGATGAGTACAGGGGCTATATTTTCTGGTTTGGTGGCTCTCTGCTTCCCTATTCCCTCTCCTCTCCCTTTCAAAGGCGTAAGCTCCCAACTCCTTTCACTGCCTGCCACAGCACAAAATTACCTGCCCACCTCGGTCACTCTGGCTCCTTTCCATTTTCGGCACCATCTCTACCATGGCTTTGATGCACTCTGTCCATTCATCCTCCCAAAATAGTCATCCTTCAATTAGATCAACTTTCAACAATTATTTCAATGACATAACTCTGCACAGCTGAGTAACATAGCATTCTCATGACTACTTTTTCTTTCTTCTAAAACTATTTTTCCTGAAGTTAATAAGTACTTTGATATTTTACTCCATTGTCTCTTGTTGCTAATTAAACTCCAAACTCCTCACCAGAAGAGCGTATACTTTCTAAGTGTTTAGGGACCATCCACAAATTTTCAAGTCCTCAGACTTTGAGTATAATTTCTTTTTTTCCCCTTCTATGGAAGCCTTATAATTTTGTTTTCTCTATCTATAATATTCTGAAATTTCATGGTGATGTGCCTTGATCTATATCTATATCTATATAGATATAGATATAAATATCTGCTGTTCTGGGTACTTGATATTTCAATTTACTAGAAAGTTATATCCTTTAATTCTAGAAAATTATCTTTTGTGATTTCTTTCTGTTTTCTTTACCTATATACTGGCCATTCCCTAATTTCTCCTCTATTTTACCTTTATTTATTGAACTTTTCTTCCAAAGTTCCTACTGAAATTTTTGTTTCTTCTATTTTTAATTTCAAAAGGATTTTTTCTTGATTTATATTTCTTTTTTTATACTTTCTTGTTATTGTTTCATGACGTCCTTTTTGAAAGATACCAATAAATAGCTTTTAAAAATCAGCTTGCAATAAGACTGCTTCTTAAATAGATTTACAATCTGTTCTTTTAAAATCCCACCTTTCCTCTCACATCTAGAAGAGCCTAGTGCCACCAGTCCTGTATCTTAAAGAGGGTGTGCATTGTGAGGTAGGCTTTTTTTTTTTTTTTTTTCATCTTTCTCCACTGCTGGCTTAGAAATCAGTTATCTCAGCTCTGCCAGCTCAGTCACCACTTGAAGTACTACCTGGCCGCCTCCTTTTAGTCTATATCCTCTTCTATCTATCTATCTATCTATCTATCTATCTATCTATTTTCATTTTCAGTTTTTAGAGACCACTTTATTGAGGTGTGGGTTGACAGGTATTTTAAAGAGCTGTACATTTGGAAGGCACACAACTCAGTGAGGTTTGGGGGTGAGCATATATCCTGAGAAGCCATCAAGGCCACAGGCATATCCATCACCTCTCAAAGTTTCTGGTCACCCCATTTATGTATGTACATGTATATTTTTGTGGGAAAAAAATCACTAAGCATAAGATGTACCTTCTTAGACGTTTTCAGTATACCATATGTGGTGTTTGTTCTAGGCTCTGTGCTGTACTGGAAGCCTTTACAACTTATTTGTCTTGCATAACTGCCATTTTGTAACATTTGACCATCACCTCCCTTTTATTCTCTCTCCCAGCCTCTGAAAATCACCATTCTGCTCTCTGCTTTTATGAATTTGGTTGTTTTAATTCCATATATAAATAAGATCACATAGTATTTTTCCTTCTGTGTTTGGTTTATTTTGACTAACATGGTGTCCTCCACATCCATCTCTGCTGTTGCAAAAGCAGAATTTTCTTCATTTCAGGGCTGAGTAATAGTCCATAGTAGGTATATATACATTTTCTTTATCCATTCTTCCATTAATAGACATTTAGGTTGTTTCCATATCTTAACTTTTTTCTGTACTTCTAAGAAGTACACTGCTATCTAAGTGAAGTTTCTGAGAAATCATAGTTAAATATTTTCAGTCTGCTTTTTTTAATAGCCTAAACTGGTCATATTTTCAAAGACTCCCCATTTCAGTAGTTTTTAATGAACACTGTATATAAAATAACCTATTATGTTTTTCTCAATCATTTTTCCATAAATGTATCCTTTTCTCTTGGTATTTTAATACTGATAAGTCTCTTTATGGGGTGAACATACAGAGACTGTTGTACTGTTAGGCACTGCACTAAGCCATACTAACATTGTTAACTCGTGTGTTTGGTACAGATACCATTTTTATTGCAAATCTAAATGGCCTGCCTGGCCAATCTGCTGACTTTTGTACCATCCTTGAATAACCTGGACTTTTGACTTAGCAAATTGAAAAGGTATCTTCCATTTAATGGATGAAGGTGAAATTAAAGTGATTTTTATTTTCTATGTAAAAAGCCAGAAAGGGACTGAATTTTATTTTGGCTGCAAGGAGGAAGATTTCTGACTTTTTATTGATTCACTTGATCAATTCAGCATAACATTGTTGGCGTGATGGGAACAGAGACTTCTACAGATGAAAAAGTGAAATTCAGGAACAGAAACATCATGCCTTAAGTGAGTCCTGTTCCTGCCAGAACTTTCCTTTAACATGGCTGGCTTCCTCCATCCTCCAGCACTCACCTCAGCAATCAGCTTGTAAGAAGCCTTCGGTCACACCAACCCCCTCCCTTCTAGCCTTTTTCGGGGAGCTTTATCCAGATAACTTCAAAGAAACTTATGCATTCCTCCATCACTGATATACACATCTTTTTTCATAAACAATGTGTACAAATTTGCATTCTGTTTCTCCCTTAATCTTGAACAGTCCTTTTAATATAATGTCTGTCCTTCTTTCGGCAGTTACACTGCTCCACAGTCGGCAGAGCTACAGCCTTTTTAAGGTACAGTCTAGTCCTGAGGACACGCTGTAATCACTTCAACTGAACTTGGGTACTTTTCGAGTCTTGATCACAATATTTGCATCATGGTTTGGGCTATTTCTACAAATGTCTGTTTTCAGTAATTATTTTTGTCATTTGTCTACTTTGTAGAGTTGTTAGGAGAGTCGGGTCAGATGATGGAACCTGAAGACACTTTGCCAGCAAGAATGTGCTGTTGACACATTATTATTTTTGAAACACATTCAATTATTTGTGTATAGTTCAGCTCGAGGAAAATTTTAATGGATTATATAAAATGACCTTTAATCTGGAACAAAAACCTAACAATTTAATTGATCTTTAAGATACAAATTAAATACAAGTTACCTATCTGTGAGCAATTAGAATTTTATTTATTTATTTTTTTTCCATTTTGTTCAGTGGGTTTAAAAAAACTCTCAT
Organism: Ctenodactylus gundi; assembly: GCA_004027205.1. NCBI lineage: Eukaryota > Metazoa > Chordata > Mammalia > Rodentia > Ctenodactylidae > Ctenodactylus > Ctenodactylus gundi. The sequence goes on from PVKB01001429.1 coordinate 87,169, forward strand.
TAAAAAAATACTTATTTTCCCCTAAATATTTTTTAACCTTTACTTATTTTTCAGTGCTATTAGGGTTAGAACTCTGGGCCTTGCCCAGGCTAGATATCTATTACACCCACAAGTCTTCTAAATACTAAAAAATAAATCAAGTTTATTTGTATTCAGTCCAATATAGAAATCATATTCATTTTGTGACTACAATTTATTTTTTCATTCTCCTGAACTTTGGGGTTTTTCACTTTTGGTTACTTATAAATGAAGCACCTGTGCCTATTCATGGTGAACATACTTTTTGGGTATCACATCTGAGGGTGAAATGTCTGGGTTGTAAGGCATATACCCCCCCCACCCACACACACACACACACACACACTTTTTGCAGTAGATATTGATAAGTAGTTTTATAGAGTGGAATGCATGAAAATTCTAGTTGCTCTATAATCTTGCCATAACTTAATATTGTCAACTTAATTTTAGCCTTTTTAAGATATGTAGATGTATCCAATGTAGTTTAAATCTGTATTTTCCTGACAAATAATGGTGAACACTGTTTCACATGCTAATGTTTTTTTTTTTTTTTTGATGTTTTCTTTAAAGTGCCTGTTTGTTTTAACCAGCTATTTTGAAAAAGTTGCTTATCCTACTTATTTGTAGTGGCTCTTTATATATTCTGAAGAGAAATCCTTGTCTCTAAGTGTTTGGTGGCTTGCGTTTTGGCTTTGCTCATTTGATGAAAAGTACTTACTGTTTAACAAGTCTGATTTGTTTATTTTTTCCTTATGTTAGCTTTTTGTTCTTTAAAACCTTTGCCTTTGCCCAGGTCACCTTCAGAAGGTTTGTTATTTTATCTTTCACATTCATATCTAAGATCTATGTCAAATTGGTTTTCTTGTGTGGTCCCTCATAGAATTTTAATATATCCCAAAAGTGGTGAGCACTGTTTCCCTCAAAGATCTTGGTCTTCACATCTATTGCTTTGTTTGACTGTAGCCATTGTAATTGTTCTTTTGTACTTTTCCTCTTCTTTGTCTTCTTCCTTTTTTTTTTTTTTTTTTTTTCCTTAGTCCAAGCTGCTCAGCCTGGCCTGAAACACAGAGCAATCCTCTTGCCTTGGTCTCCTCCCAAGGGCTGGGATGACAGGCCTGTACCACCATTCCTAGCTTATGTGGCGCTGGAGAATGGAACCCAGGACCTTGCAATACTAGGCCAGCTCCCTAAAGGCTGAGCCACTCTCCAGCCCTGTGGTTATTTCAATCAAACTGAGCTCTAAGTTAGAAAAAGCTGTGGAAATGTTATTGGGGACAGGAGCCTTATTTCTCAAGTCATGGCTCTCAAGTGTCCTTACACTTTTGAATCTATGTCCAATTCTTTCCTAGGGCAATTCTGTATGCGTAATGTCAATATGCAAAAGCTTAACCTGTTTACAATTTCAGGAAAATCAGAGACGAAGTTCTTCTTTCCAAAGCAAAAATTGTGCCAAAGAGAGACGGGCAATAAAGGCTATCGGACTAGGGGAGAGGGCTCAAACAGAGCCAAGCTCGTGTCTGCTGAAAGAAGAAGCAGTAGGAATTACGGGCTGAGGTGACAATGTGGAAAAATACTGTAGGATGTCGGGCCATCTGTGCTCATTAACTTGATCCAAAGGAAAAACACATTATTCATATCTTTATAAAATAGGTTGCAGTGGGAGGGAGCCATCCACAAGGTCAGGCTCCTCCTGTCCCACAGGAACTGGGGGGATAGGGGCTCTATCTTCTTTGCGATTACATTTCAAAGAGATAGCTCCCAGGCCTTGTATTGTAAAGCAGGCAAGAGGCTTTTTAAAAGAGTTCCATACATCTCAAAAGGGTAGAGAATGAATTCAAAAAGAAATACTTTTGAAAATACCAAGAAAATGGAGGTCAGGGGCTTAGCTGCAGGAGGAAGCATACCTAAAGTTTAGTCAAGCGAGAGGAATGTTAAGGCCATCTTGGTTACCCTCTACTCTGACGCACAGGGAAGATGTCATTAATAAACCCACACTGGAGTCTGTAATTGCTCCTGCATGCTTACAGGGAGGTTGACATTTTTGAGAGAGTCGTCGTAGCAAGTGTGCCAGGGCCCCGAACTGCGTTGGGACTGACCAGACTTGAGTCTGGTTCTTAATGAGGGGAAGTGAAACTGCTGGCTGCAGCCAGATGCTGTGTGAGCTTGGCACCTGCCTCTTGTCGGTCCAGTGGGGAGGCACTCAGACCCTCAGTGCTTCTGGGCTGTCCAGCCCATACGCTGGCCAGGAGTGAGGGGCGAAGGAGCTGTATTTCCTTCCAAAGTTTCACTGCAGACTCACCTGGACCTATCCCAACAGCTGCATTCCGGGGAATTTCAGCAGCAGCAGCACACCCAAGACTTGTGACTTTGTGGTTTTCCCTATTTGGGTTCCATTCTACCTTCTGTACCAGTCTTCACACACTGTTCCCTTTCACCTTACCTGGGCCCCTTGAGAAATTCCACGTGTAAGAGATTGTGATTCTGGGGATTTGCTCATCAACTTTATCTCCTTGTGTAGGGAAGGGAAGCAGGGCCCTGGTAAGGGACCAGGGGAGGAGCCAGAGAGCCAGTCTCGTTCTGCCGGGAGGCTGGGGCTGGGTCCTCACTGCCTGAGACCGTACCACACACATCTTTGTCCACGCTTACTTCAACACTCCAGAAGAATCTGTTCTGGAGCATTAACTCTTGGGACTATTTGTATATTTTTAAACCCACAAACAAGGGAAAGAGGGAAGAAAAAGAAACAGAAGGAGAGAAAGAAATCAGACAATAAAAATCCAAAATTCAAACATAGTCCTGTTTATGAGCACTGGGGTTTTTAGAACTGATTGAAATATAAGTATCTAATATGACTATCATTAGAGCGGCATTGGCCAGTCTCCTAGGGTGGCAGGGTGTGTCCAGGGATTTTCTTGACCTTTTTTTCAAGTCACAATGTGTTCTTTGGCCTTGTAATCTGGGTCTAGCCCATCTCTCTCTCTCTCTCTCTCCATTTCAGTATGCATTTTGCATATGCAGTACAAGGGAGCGATGAACAATAAAAAAAAGACAATGAAAACTCCACTACTCTTTATCTTGAAGGAATAGTTGGCTCCTTGTTACCCAAATGTGGGGCGAGGAGGCCACATTTAGAGCGCTAAGCCTAGAGTCAGAAGCCTTGGGGTTACACCGTCACATTGCCCCATTGTAGCAGTATCATCTTAGAAAAGTGTTGATCTCTTCTGAGTTTACTTTAACATACTGTTAGAAACAGCTCGGAATCATAGAGAGCTCTCTGAGGGAGTCAGGAAGATTGAATTAGAAAATATAACTGCTTTCCCTGGCAGTGCCTTGGCAAAAGTCTCCAGATAAAGCAAAGGATGCCCAGTTAAATATAAATCTCAAGCAGCAAACACTCTTTTTCATGTAATTTTGTAGAAATATTACAAAAGCTAGGTGTCGTGCACTTTTATTTTCTAAATCTGGCCCCACACCCTGGCATATTACAGGCACTTGGTAAACGTTTCCTCATTTTGACTTCCTCAGAAACTCATCTGTAAAGAGTTCCAGACACTGCCTAATTTATATGTCGCTATGCTGTGATTTGAAGCATGGGGAAATAAACAAAAAACTGTGTGTAGCAAAATTGGCTGCAATCTTGTTCTTATTTCTACAACTAAAAAAGCATAAAAATGGCAGAAAAATGTTGAAGATCTGCCTGATTACTATTTCATCTTTATAAAATGCTTACATAAATTACAGCCCTTCCCAAATGCATTCATTCTTATTTAGGAATTTAAAGTTATGGGCTGGAGGTGTAGTACAATGGTAGAGTGTTTGTCTAGCATGTGAAACGGCCTGGCTTTGGCTCTGACACCACAAAGTTTCTAAATAAAAATTTTCAGAAATTATGGAGAGTTCTTAATAACATAGAAAAGTGCTTACATTATTTTTAAGGGGAAAAAATCAGAATAAAAATTTGTAGCTAGATCTGGATTTGTGTTAAATGAAGACCCACAGAAAAACTCTGGGAGGAAAAAAGTGAGCACAACTGTCACCAGATATCTTGTTCACCCTTACTGCTTTATGTATTTCAACCATTAAGGGTACAAATACAAGCTTTTTCTAATGAACTTATTTATACAATTATTTTTATAGTAATTTGTCAGTTGTTTTAAGTTATGAATACAACTCCAAATGAGAACTGAGAGAAATATAATTTTAAAGTCTTAAGAATAGGAAAAAAAATAGAAATTCATCTTGTAACAAAACCATATAGTTGATCTTAAAAACACTTTCGTAGCTGGGTGTGGTGAACAGGAGGCTGAGGCAGGAGAGTTGCCTTGAGTTGGAGACCAGTCTGGGTTACCTAGTGAATTCAGGACCAGCCTGGATTATACAGCTAGACCCTGTCTCAAATCAATGAATCAATTAATCAATCAATTGATCAATCAACCAACCAACCAAACAAACAACATTTGCTATGAAATAAAACACTGACAATGTCCCCAAAGCACCAGGTTCTCTTCCCCAGTTACAACCCTCTCGCTTCCTCCGAGTTAGTGTTATTTACTTCCTTTTCCTTCATTTCAGCTTTATCACCTAAACTGAATCACTAAGATATATAATTTGGCCTGTTCTTGAGCTTGATATAAATGGAATCATATATTAAATGTATACTCCTTGAATTATGATGGAGTTATATCCTAACATAGCCATTGAAAACTCCCTAATCCAAAGATGTCTTCAATACACCTAATCTATCAAATACTACAGCTGAGCAACACACAATACTGTACAGGATTTATTGTCTGTCTACCCTGGTGAACACTTAGCTGAGTGGGAGTTTTGGCTAACTGTCACTGCCCAGTTTCTCAAAAGAATATCATACATATTGCTAGCCAGGGGAGAAAGCCAAGGTCAAGATTCCAAGCGCAGTTTCCATTGAAAGTATCTACCACTATAGCACCATTGTTAAAAGTAAAAATTTTAAAGTCAACTCATCACAAGTCAGGAACTCTCTGTATTCTGTTGTTTGACTTCTTTCTCCTGACATGATTTTTAAGGTTCATATTTCTTGATACTCTATTCGCTTATTCAGTTTTGTTGCCATATCAGTATTTCAAGATAGGACTATGCTTATTCTGCAGTTGCTGGACATTTACGATGATTCCAGATTTTGGCATTAAAAACCACTGCTGTCCTCTGTATCCCTGCCCACGTATTCTGGTGCTCATGTCCTCTGGAGCAGATTGCTGAGCTATTGGGAGCTGACCTTACTTTGTTCTAATGAAATTTATGCCCATCCATGATCATAAAGGGAAAATTGATAAAGATCCTTCAGTTTGGGCATCAGAAACTGGACCTTTTTGTCATTATTGATTTTGATTTGTGACAAATTCGTATTTCAAAAAACTGAAAAATCCAACAGTTTTCTTAAATGTCAAGGAAACCTGCTGTTATTCTAAATGCATTAAATTCTTCTAAATGGCAAGAATCAGTCTTAAGTCTTTTTATTTCAAATTAATAGCATCTAAATATGAAGGTCTGTGCTTTGTGACTCACTAAAATATGTGCCAATATTCCAAATGAGAGACATTTGCTTTTAAGTCAGAATCTGAAGTTTCTTTGAGCCAGAAGAGATTTTAGAGACACTATTTAGTTCAACCCTTTCATTTCATAAATCATTAGATGAAGGCTCTTTCTGATCAAATGCCTTCCCAAAATCATACTTAGCTTGTTAGTATAGCACTTCACACTGCCAACCTTGAGCCTTGTGAACTTTTCCAAAAAAACATTGTGTGATGCTACTTTTCAAACTAGGGCATGTGTGAGAGCCTGAGAGTGTTATTTTCCCATTGCCACCATCATGCTACCTGATATATTAATGTACCCACATGTGTCCTTCCTCTTGATTATTCCAGTATCTGATTACATTTTACAACAGTGATATGGCAAGATCACACTACGATGTGACAGTGGCAGAGCAGTCATGTTTCATAATATTTTGATACATATTATACCACGTAGTTGTAAATTGTTGAATTCCTGAAAGTCACACTCTCCGTTTACCATAACCATCTGTTGTTGGCTATGGAATAGGAGAGGAGTAGAAATGCCACTCTTTGGAAGCTCTAGCGCTGTGGCTCACAAAGGACTAAGATCTGACCTTGGTCTGGAATGGTATTTTTCTTGACCTATAGTAGCATGAGAAAACAAAGGATAACTTAACAAGTTTTGTCCTAAAATTTAACTGTTCGTTTTAAAATGACCATCTTTAATGCTAAAATTTGTCTTTCTTCGTTGGCTATGTTAAAATGTCCTTTTAAAAATGAAGTCATGGCTATGCATGGTGACACATACCTTTAATCTTAGCAACCTGGGAGGCTCAGACAGAGGATTGAATCTTGATTTCAAGCTGGGCAATTTGAGCGACTAGCATAACTCAGTCTCAAAATAAAACATTCAAAAGAAGTTTGGATGTAACGCAATGCAAAGGTGCAGGCTTCAATCCTCACTACCACAAAAAGTATGTCATGGTATTAATATCTAAAATGTCTTGGGGGGGGGCAATAATTATGATGGGCTTATTCACCATCACATATTCATTTCTGGTATAGTGCTTGGCATGCAGCAAAGAATAAGTATTTAATGAATCAAGTAAAAAAGTTAGCCTAGTTTCATTATCATTTGTATGTAAGTGGTAAAATGGACTTTTACTAATCCTAGGAGTCTAACAGTCTCGTGAGTGTTGTACCTAGTGTACTGTGACGAAACACTATCCCCAAATTCAATCTACTCATAACCTTAGAAAACAGCATCTTTGCAGATGCAATCAAGTTAAGATAATATAATGGATGCTAGTGGGCCCTGATTCAATGACTGGTGTCATTATAAGTGCATAGTTTGGATACAGAGACATAAAAAGAAAGCCATGCAATGACAGACACCAGAAGGCTGAGATTGAAGTGATGCAGCTACAAGCCAAGCAGTGTTGGGAACTACAAGAACCTGGAAAAGGCAAGGAACAGTCTTACCCAAGAGACTTCTGAGAGTGAATGGAACTACCAACATCTTAATTTAGGATTTCTAATCTCTAGAACTGTGAAGAAATATATTTGTGTTATTTTGAGCAACTTAGTTCATGGAACTTTGTTATGGGAGCTATTGCAAACATACTGAGGAGTCCAGACCCTAAACAAGGCAGGAGGTTGAGGGGAAAGGGGAAAATTTCTAGGCACTGATGGTGCTCCTATAATCTTTCCACTCTGAGGCAAGAAACAGAATAATCAGTTCGCTTATTTAGGATATAATTGATGATTGTAAGTCTTTTCTATTTTTAGACCTGGAAGAATCAAAAGTAAAGCTTTGGGATGATGTAGATAGAATCTTTGTTAAATGTAAATCTTGATGGAAAGAAATATTATTAGGTGCATAGAACAGGTCAGAACCAAAACTCTGTTTCTAAAAAGCTGGACATAAATGAATTTAAAACAAATTAATGTACTAATATTACAGGAATATTTAAAACAATTGTATGATGAACTTATTCATAAGAGAAAGAATAAATAAGAAATACTTATATTAACATATAATTTGCATATTAGATTTTCATATATCCCATTTGTCTAAACCAAAAACTATACTGTATACAAAAGAAGAGAGAGATTCCAGGCAAGATGGCAGCCAAGTAAGAGAGCTGCTCAATGTCTCCTCATCGATACACTTATAAAGTTGAGATTATAATTAAAAACTGTCTGTTCAATTTAGCTACGAGAGAAAGGAGCTCCCCAACAACTGAAAGGAGACCACAGGAAGGTCAGAAATCCTGAAGACACATTGGAAGTGGAGGAAAACAGAAGTCAAGGAAACAGACCCAGGCCCACTGAGAGTGTCCCGAGCCACCAGCATTCGCAGATGGAGGAAAGCCTGGAGCCCAGAACCCTTGACTGAGGTAGGCTTGGATCTGGGAGAAGTAGGAATTGACAGCAGCTGATTGCCCCATCTCCAAAAATGAGCCTGTGGGAAATACAGACTGTAAATGCACTGGGAGCTTCCCCTAGAAAAGGCCTCCTGGAGCCTAGACCATAAGCAGTGCTTGCTTATCATCCATAAAAGGCAATGATGTAAGCAGGAGCCATTTTTTTTCTAAAAAGAGCCCAAGCCTGAACTGCTTAGAGTAAAAAAAGCTCAGAAGAGCACATCAGGCTTTTGAGGTCACTCTTAAACACCGCCTAGGAGAAAAATGGCACAAGAGACAGTTGAGAAAAGAGAGAAAGGCTGTTGACCCCATGAACAGCCTGGGTGGCAGTGGTAACACCACAGGCCCTGCCCATGGAGGAGGGAAGTCAGGACAGTTGGAAGAGCTTTGCTGAGGGTGCTGGGTGTGATCATGACACCTCAGAGGCCATCGAACTATTAGGTCCTACCTCACTGCCTACTCCCAACACAGATCTCAGACAGCACCAAAGGTATAAACAATTTATTCACTGAAATCATGCAAGAAAAATTCCCAAATTTAGAAAAAGAAATTAATTTTCAGGTATAAGAACCTTATAGAACACCAAATAACCTCAACCAGCAATGAGACTTGCCACAACATATCATAATCAGAACTTCAGAAATATAATATAAACAGAGAATATTAAAAGTTACAAGAGAAAAACAGACATTATTCTAGCCAGGCAAACCCAATTGAATTACCACAGATTTCTCAATGCAAACTTTTAAGGCCAAGAGAGCCTGGAGCAAAATCTTTCAAGCTTCAAAAGACAGCAAATATCAACATAAGTTGTTGTAGCCAACAAAATTATCCCTGAAAACTGAAGAGGAAATAGTAAAAATTTTTCATGATCAAGAATCCCTAAAGAAATTTGTGACCACTAGTCCAGCATTTCAGAAAATGCTTGAAGAAATCTTTGAGACAAGCAGCACCAAAGAACATGGAAAAAAGGAAACATCTGAAGAGAAAGTGTAACAAAAAAAAAAAAAGACACCAATCATTTGATTGGTATCCCACTAAAACAATACCAGCTTTCTCATAAAATCTATGAAACTTCCCCACATAATTATTATTTTTATCATTATATTACCTTGAAAAACATACTAATTATATTCAAGATGGGGAATTAGCATGAAACCTTAGTCTGTGAAAAAAAAAAAAGAACTTGGGCAGCAATCAGTGGTGGTGAGGGTGTCGGGTGAAAGGAACCTGCTGAATACTGCTGGCAGGAATGTAAACTGTACAGTCACCACAGAGGGCAGTATGGAAATTCCTTAAAAGCCTGAAAATAAATATTTCCCTTGATTCAGTGATACCGCTTCTGGAAATCTTTCTAAAAGAGTTAAAAGCATCATATACAAGAGATACATGTATACCCATGTTCACATCAGCACAACTAATCACAGCTGAAATTGGAAGACATCAAAAACCCATCAACGGACCAATGTATGCATAAACTGTGGTATATATGTACAATGGAGTACTACTCATCTATCATGATAGATAACTATGGATGCAACTTGAAACTATCATGTTCAGTGAAGTGAGTCAGATGCAGAACATTAAATATCGATAGAAACCAGAATACAATTATATCATAGAACTAAATGGGGGTAGAGTGGTACCTAGAGGGGAGAGGGAGGATGTGGCAGGGTCACAGAGAGGAGTGGGAGAGCTTGTAATTTTGATGTGATATATATGTGCATAAAATATTTAAGTTCAATGTAAACATTATGCATCGCATAAATACATATCAATAAGAAGGGGAAAAAAGAAGAGTAGGTTATTTTTAGCTGAAGATAAAAAAGGCAATACCTATATGTTATATAAACTTCATTGGGTAGGTATTTTTGTTTGTACTATTTACTTTGGATGAAAAATACCTACATAAAAAATTCCATAAATACTCATTGAATGGATGTTCTAAGTAATTTACAATGTTAGGAGAAGGACGTGGGTCTATATGGCCTGTATTTCTAAACCTTCATTTTTGTGGAATACAAAACTTCTGTTTATTCCAGTGAGGTAGGATGTGAAAAAGTAAAAAACTATGGGACTCAAAAGGATAAACTAAAATTTGGAAAGCTATCATGTCTTATCTATAGAATGGACTACCTCTAATGAAAGTGGCAATCTAAACCCTTGATAGAACTCAAATTGTAACAAGTTTTATGAGAGAGGTGCAAGATTTTTAGAGACCATAAGGTTTCCTCCTGCCAGTGAACAGGGAACATATTAATTCAGTTTGGCCACCTGGGGCCCATTTAGTGCACTTGAACAGTAATTTGCTAAATGGGTCCCTCATAGTAAGAAAGAAGGAGTAAACAGTGAGCAATTTAGGCATGGTAAACCGCTAGTAGCTCAAGGGATATAAAAATGTGAAACTATAATTAGATCCCTTGTTCATAATGTACTAAATGTATTGCACTGTATATTGCATCTTCTGAGTTTATTTCTGAACACAGCTGAGCCCTTAACAATTCAGACTGAAACCACCTCAGCTATCAATTGCTGCTTCCATTAAAATTCCAACTGCTTATATTAGAAAAAAAATTCCAAAGATGGTTTCTTTTATCTTAGATCTAAGGATGAAAACAGGATTAACCTAGATGCAGAACATAGCAACTCAGTTATAAATCACATAGCAGAAAGTAAACTGTGACACTGAATTGAAAATCATGTCATCTTTCTCTAAACTTAGCTGTGAAAATATTTTAACAAGTTGGCATTGGGGTTTAAAACTTTTATATCTCATGTTTCTTTTCAGTCTCTTTTTGGCATTTTGAGATGGGATTCTTTGAAAAGTGTGGCTAGTTAGTACTCAGTATAAGTTTGTATATTTGGAACAATTTAAAGGAGAAGGCATTGCATGTTTTTAGGGTGTTGGCATATCTTCCTACACTATTTTTTAAAATGGGAGAAGCTGCTATTTCATGGGCATCTGGAAAAATTTCTTTTATCAAAATCTTTATTTAGAGACTATAGTATATAGTGTGGGTTTGCACAGATGATCTGGATGATATTATTGAATACTAGCAAGCTCTGAGTATAAGTTTCATTGCCTTTTATCAATTTATTTTAACTACAAGATTCTGATCAATCTTGGTTGATCTGGCATTAAGAGCTCTCTCCTTCTCCCTCTCTCTCATTTTCTCCCCTTTCACACCTGAGTTTAGTAACTTCAGGAAGGTCTGGAAGGAGAACAAAGGATAGTATTGTGAACCTTAGTTATTTGGCTCCCCTCTCCACTCTTTTAGTATCCTGAGAACAATGGAATATGTCATCCTTGAGATTATAGATTCTAGGTATGAAATCTGGAAAATTGTGTTCTTCACCCCCACTTTTTTCTGTAACGTGTGAATGTATTTCCTTTTCTTTAAAAAAAAAAATGAGGTACTTTAACACTGCCCTCTTCCCCGTTTGTTAACAGGAGTCCCTGATACCATGGTTCTGTCTGCCAGGAGTGTGTAATGATTCCCCAAACCCTTCCTACTCCAGTACTTTGGATAGCAACTTCTCTAAGCAATACTTTTTCTTTAAAAAATGATTTCCCTTTGGGGACTATGTTTGATTACGAATACCTTCAAAGAATAAATGAAATTCTTGGAGGATAACAAGAGGTGGAGCTGTGATAACTGTGTAAAGTTAATCAGAGGTAAATAAAGTCCAATGATTTTGTAGAGAGGACACTAATGGACATTGAGGCCAAAGGGTAAGATTTTGAAAGAATAGCACAGGAAATCGTTTTCAAGAATTTCAAAATTTAATAAAAACAAATCTTTTTTTTTGGCCTGGTGGCTTTTTTCAATTCCTCTGTAATGAAACTGTGGATAGCCTAAAGACAGGGGCTGGAGGAATGGCACAGCAGTTAAAACGCTTGCTGTGCAAGGCCCTGAGTTCAATTCCCTAGCACCACATAAAGCTGGGCATGGTGGCGCACCCCTGTAATCTCAGCACTCACAAGGCTGAGGCAGGCAGATTGTCCTGAGTCCAAGGCCAGCCTGGGCTACACCAATAAGCTCAGGACCAGCCTGGGCTACACAGCAGGATCGTGCTCTCAAACAAACAAACAAACAAGTAAACAAAACCTAAAGACAATTTTCCTTGCTTCACTTTTCAGCTGATCTCTCTTCCCTCACCCCCAATTTAAGGTTGTTAAATTTATGGATTTATGGTAGGCCCTAGATAGTATGCAGTTATAAACATTTAAAAGCCTCATATGTGGAAGTCCACATTTATAAAGCAACCAATAAGAATGGTAATCGAATTAAAATGTTTACTAAATTAATTAAAATAGTAAACTGTCCTACACCGGCCAACGATATTATTTTAATTGAAAAGGAGTAAGGAAGCTCACATCGCAAAGAAATATTGTAGCAGCAGAATATATATTTTTCAGAACGCCCAAAAGGAAAAATAACGCAAGACATAAATGAATATACAAAAAAGAATACTCCATCTCATATCCCACTGTGTCTCCATTCTAACGTCTCTTCCACCTTCCACTGCCTTCTGAGTCTTCGAGCGACTTCAGACTCCCCCATCAGTGGGGGACAATGTGACCCGAGCCCTCTGCTATCCTTCTCTCCCGAGAGGAAAGACAGGATGGGTTGAGCACATTCAACAACCTTCTAAGTTGGAATTCCATACCGAGCCGGTCTTCTCGGGCCCTTGAAAGAGTGTGGCCCACGCCGAGCCAGTGATCCTGGGGTGCTGTATCCGCCTCTCACACAATGGGGGGCGGCGAAGACCAAGGACTCCGGTTCCGTGTAGAGACCCCGAATGCCCTCGCTTCCACTCAGCAGGAAAAATAAAACTCATCTGGGCAGCGGGAGCGGCAGAGGGAGACCTACAAGTTTTACGAGGAACATTCTCCACTACGGAGTTCATCAGCAGAGGGCACAATACCCACTGACCAGTGTCAGGGGCTAGAGATAAGGCGGGGCAGAACCTAGGGATCCCTGGGGCTTGTAGTCCATCACGTTTCCCTCGGTATGTACTGCCCTCGAAGACGACCACAACTCCCAGAATGCATCGCGCGCCGCTTACCCCAAAGCCCCTCTCCGGAGTCCGCTCCGGAATCTCCCTGGAAACGACTCTGCCCCGCCTCCGTACGCACGCGTCACGTTTGTTTACCCCAAGACTCCGCCTCCTGCCGTCCTCCCTATCTCCCCGCCCCTCCCTGGCATGCCGTCATGCTGGCGATGCATATTCATGAGGCCCGTGCGCGTGATTAATATTCAATGAGGCGGGCTTCGCGGCCGGGTCGCCGGGCGGGGCGGGGGAGCGGGCGGAGCCTGGGGTGGGGAGCTCGCGGCCGGGGCGGGAGGGCGCGTGGGGGGGGCGGCGGCGGCGGCGAGGCGGGCGCGCGGGATGGGACACCGAGCCACCGACGGAATGCTTCGAATTGCCACATAATCCCCTGGAACGAGCGCGCCGCACGCCACTGGCGTCTCTCTCCGCCGCCGCCGTCTCCCACCTTCGCCTCGCCTCCTCCCTCTGCCGCTGCCCCCGGAGCTGGGGGGGCAGCGCCGAGTCCCGCTGCAATGGAGCCCGTCGCCGCGGCCACGGCGCCGCGACTCCCCGACCCGGGCAGGGAGGACCGAGCTCCGGCTCCCGCGGCGGCGGCGGCGGCCGGCGGCGGGGCGCGGGACGAGGCCCCCAGCGAGGCGCCGCCGGGGCCCCTGCCGGGCCGGGCGGCGGGCGCGGGGCGCAGGAGGCGGCGCGGGGCGCTCCAGCCGGCCGGCGGCGCCGTTGCCGGGCCCGGCGCGGGCGGCGGCGCCGACTCCCTCCTGCTGCGGCGAGGGCGGCTGAAGCGGAATCCGTCCGCCGCCGCCGCCGCCGCAGCCTCGCGCGCCCGGGGCGCCGCCGGCCTCCCCGCCGCCTGCCCGGCTTCGGCCGCGCTCTGCACGCGGAGCCTGGACCGGAAGGCGCTGCTGCCGCGGCACCGGCCGCTGCCGCCGCTGCAGCCGTCGGACCGCGACTGGGTGCGGCTCGAGCTCCGGCGCGGCTGCGTGCACGTCTTCGACCGCCACCTGGCCTCGACGTACCTGCGCCCGGTGCTCTGCACGCTGGACACCACGGCGGCCGAGGTGGCCGCGCGCCTGCTGCAGCCGGGCCCGAAAGGCGGCGGCGCGGCGCGGGTGCTGGGCCGGGGGCCCCGGCCGGCCGCCCCGCCGCTGCCCGCCGGCTGCCCGGCCTCCGAGCCCGGGAGCGCGTCCGACCGGCTGGACCCCTACAGCAGCGGCGGCGGCGGCGGCTCCTCGTCGGAGGAGCTCGAGGCGGACCCGGGCCAGCCCCGCCGCCTCGGTCACCGGCCGCAGAAAGCCCCGCGGGGCGCCGGCAGCCCCGACGGGGCGGCCCGCGAGAGCCCTCGGGAGGCGGCGGCGGCGGCGTCCTGCCCCGGCGGCCCCCCGGCGACCCCCCGGAGGGGCGGAGCGCCCGCGGAGAAGCCGCCTCTGCCGCCCGCGCTCTACGTGCAGCTCCACGGGGAGACCACCCGGCGGCTGGAGGCGGACGAGAAGCCGCTGCAGATCCAGAATGACTACCTCTTCCAGCTGGGATTCGGGGAGCTCTGGAGGGTGCAGGAGGAAGGCATGGACTCGGAGATCGGCTGCCTCGTCCGCTTCTATGCAGGTAGGGACACGACCTGCGCCGCGACGATGCCTGGCACGACCTAGGAGGAGTGGGTCTCCTTGCCCAGCCCAAGAGTCAGGCAGGTCCCGGAGTCTTTGTCTGGCCGTCTTCCTAGCTTTCGCGTACAGTCTGCGAGTTCTGGGCCATCTCGAAGGCGCACAGGTCGGAGAGGCGGGTGAAGGGGTGGCCAGTCACCCGGAGGACCAGAAGCAGCCACTCCGGAAGGGCACACTCCCCACTAAAGGTGTTGGTCTGGCCTGTTGAGTTTCAGACAGTTTGGGATTTCATGTAAACTATCACGTGTGAAAAACACCAGCAGAGGAACATGACCCACACAAATGCGCCAGAGCAGCCTCCTTACATATAACATACCACTGCCATGCGTAGATTGTAAGTCGTCTGTGCCCCCGTGAGCTTGTTCTTTGTCAGCTGGTGCTGGTGTTTGATGTCCCCTCTGCCATAGGTACCCACAAGTGTCCTCATTAGACGCCTGACGAGCATCTTTCTTTTCGGTGATATTTTTCCTGAGTGCTTGTTTGCTTTGTTTCCTTTGCAAGTTGGAGTCTTTGATCAAGAATAATTTTGCCTGTTTCTCTCTTTTAACCTTTGTGGCTGACCAGTGCCATAGGACTTCAAATAGAGTTCAAAGTAAGACTTGAAATGTTTACTGTCTCTTCAAATATTTCTCAGAGTCCTCTTAGGTCTTTCTTTTTTTTTTTTTTCAGTACCACATCAAATTCTTGACTAGATAGATATGACTAATGTAATGTTTCTCTTTGGGCAAAAGACTTAGCTGGTACTAAATTAGGTTTCTTCTGGTTTGGAGATTTAAGTTCTTAGTGATAAGAGATTGTAATTCAAGTTAGCAGTGAAGAATTTAATCAGGAGAATTAAACTTTTGCAAACTTTAGGTTTTAGGTTGTAGATAATGGTGGAAAAGTAATTGCGCTAGCAATTCTGCTAACCTGTGCTGTTCTTTCAAATTTAATGTGTTTGGTTCAACTTGTGTCCTAGTGGTAATCCAGTAACTTTAAAAGGAAGAAATCTTTACTTTCACATTGAGGTATGCAAGATGGATAGAAGCCCGGGTGAGATGTTCCCGAGTTTTACTGAAGGTTTCCTGAAATTCTTCAGTAGATTTCTGATGAATCTTTGTCTTACAAAGAAGACCAAATATTAATAACCACAATAGCATTTGCAGTATCTGAAGATGGTATCTCAGCTGGATGACATCCCTTTTAAAGTTTTGGACCTGAAAATTGTTTAATTTTGGAAGAGCAACTATATCATTTTGTCATGTAATTTGTAAAGTGCTACTTTACAGAAGCATTAACTGAGAATACTTTTTTAAACCATGAGAATGATAAATTATAACCAAACTCACTACATGTAGAGAAATAGATGTTAAACAAGTTATGTACAATAAGTATCTGAGCATACTTTAATACAGAAAGAGCTCTACATCCCTTGTTTTACTCATGATTGGATATGTTGATTACGATAAATGTCTGTGGGAAGAATTTTGGGTGTCACGGTTGTGAAATTTAAATGTTTGATTGTCTTTTCAAGAGTATAGAATAAATATACTAAGTGAGGATAAGCAGTGTTTTTTTTGTTTTTTTAACTGTAAAAAGCAAGATCTTTTTCTGGTTAAATCTAATTTCGGGTGTGATCATTTTAATTTTTTAATTGTTTATAAAAAGCAGTGATTGGTAACCTCGTTCTGAACACACTGCGTTATTTCTGTATGTACTGCACAAATACATGTATACGTCTGTGTATATGCTCATAAAATTAGCTAATAGAGTAGGAATGCCACATGCAGTATCCAGCCTTTCTTGAACTTACAGCTAGTGTATAGAGGTTCTGGGAGAAAGATGTGATTGTTACAAAGAAGTTTGATTACATACTTTGACTTTGAAAACAAAGTTGAGCTTATTTTAAGCCTCAATATATCAGGCATCTCTGTGCTGATATTCATTTACATTAGAACAAAATACAGTATATAATGAGTACACCTGACTTCAGCAAGGTTGTTTTGTTGTTGACAAACTGAAGGGTATTGCTCTGAGGTGATCTCAGGCGAATGTTGCCAAGATTTTATGTACAAAGTTTTGCAGCATGCTGAGGGATTCCTAGACATTATCTCTGTGCAACAGTGGAATATACTACAATCAAAAAGGAAAGTGTTACATTTTGGTAGTTTTTTTCCCCCCAGGAAAAGATTGGTCAATGTATGTTTGTTTGTTTTTTCGAGGATGCCCTTTAAGAAGGTATTGGAAAATGCTGTACCTTGTTTTTGTTATTATATATATGATTTACTTTGAAATGTATTGTTGTGTCTTTTTATTTGTGTGTGGATGGAGTTAAAGATAGCAAGGAAGTTGCTTTTGAGGCCTTTTAAATGATTTCTAATATTTAAATTAAGCTCATTATCTACTGCCTAGTTTTTGTCTGGTTTATCTGGCCAGCGACTTTTTTAGAATCACCTTTCAATTAAATTTTCGTTTTCCTAACCTGATTTAGGTTATTCTTTAAGGGCTTTGAAAACCATTTGTGATTGCTCTGAATAGTTAATGATTTATTTGGGTAAAAGGAAATGACAGTCTTTAATGAAGTAGAAATACTACAATTTAGAATAGTTAATGAAAATAATTTGAAATGTTACTGTATCAATCTGCAACCATTCTCTTATGGGAAAATTAAAATAGTTTTATTTGAAGTTATTTATGTGAAGTATGCTAATTATATTAACACTTAAGTTTCTTTTAAAATATAGTATCTTAAGTTTTGTCTGAAAGAGAAATTTTAGTTTTGAAAATGCAAGAACTTTGGGATTCCTTAAACCTGAATGAGCTTCTTTTTGTATTCCTCTGGAAGTCTGTCATTGAGCAATGGCACCATTAAACTATACATTGTTGACTATTCTGTACTACCTTTTGGATATGATAGAGTGAAGCTGTTTTTGTTCCAGGTGTAATAATGAGAAAGGGTATGAGGAAATGAAGAACCTGCACACTGCACCTTGTGAGCCTTGGCCAAGATGCTTGGATTGTTCCGGAGACAGTCTTAGGTCTTTTTGATGCCTTTTCTTTTTATCTTCCGAAACCCATCAGTCCTTAGTTTTCCACCTGGAAACAAGAAGGGGCAGTTCTGCATTAAGCTGTGATATTGACCAAGCAGGTTCTTATTAATATAATTACAGCAGTATTGAATAACATGGTTTGAACATGTGACCCCAATGTGTGTTTAAACAGGCCTTTTAAATACAAAGGATTTAGATTGATTTTTGTTGTTTTTATATTTCCCTTTTTATAGTTATATTTTAACCTGTTCTTTTATTTGTTTTTGATGTAAAGTACATGCTCCTTTTTAATTTTTTTAATAACTGGTTGGATAACATCTGTAACATACTGGATTTTATCCTCAAAAATTTTAGAGAGCCTTCACATAAATTATCTCATTTGTCCTTTCAGAATCATTACTAGGGAGGAGTTGGTGTCAGTCCTCTCTTCAGAAAGGGAAACTGATGCACAGAGATTTGATTCCTGATCTTTCAGTCATTGGCAGTGCTGAGAATAGAGAGCTAGGATATTCTGTTTTGCAATTCATATCACTTTCCATGAATTGATGCTGAATTTCATTTGCACTTGAATTTTTCACTGGGTCAAAGCATTCAGATAATAGCTATGTATGTTGGTAACACGGTGATATTATTCTCTAATCTTGAGTGGTATTTCATGTAAAGTGTAGATGATTCAGTTTTATCATGCTGTTTTTAAAAATATATAGAACCAAGGCTGGTAAATAGAAACTGCAGAAAGTACTAAAGTTTTCTAAATATTTTGGTTGCAAATATAGTGATACTTAGATTTAAGTTGAACAGAAATAAAGCTTAAGTAATTTTTTCCCTCTGATATTGGGGATGGAACCCAGGGCCTCACATGTGCTAGGTATGCACTTTATCACTGAGCCCCACCCCAGCCCTACATAATTATTTTCTTATTTAAACGTGTCTCACTTGTTAAACTGTAAATCTTAAAGAATTAACACTCTGCTTGAAAAGTAGATTGACTTTTGAGAGTGAGCTGTGATAATTTGATTCCTTTAAGACATAGCTTATATTTATGCTCATAAATAATAATTAAAGATACCCATAATTAAAGATAATATTTATCTTTTATTTTAAAACAAAATTATCTGTACTTTAATAATAAGTAGTGTTTTGTTGGTACTACTGTACTCTTGTGCCATGTTTGTAATTCATGTGGTACAGACTAAGTTCCTTCTGAATTGCAGTGTACTCATTCTTAAAATGGTATGGCTTTATGCTCATTAAAATACTGGTAGTGAGAGATAGTAGGCATAAGTGAGTTTATATAAAGAGTTAGGTTGAAAAGTTATCTTTTTCTATAGGATTGTTAGATGGGACTGGGTATGTAACTCAATGGGAGAGTGCATGCTTGGCATATATGAGACCCTAGGTTCAGTGACCCACTCTCAAAAAGAAAGAAAAATATTGTCAAACTGACTATTTTAAACAATTAGTTATCTAGAGGTAATGGTTATTTTTTGGTGTACGGTGTGTTATTTCTCATCACTTTTCTTAGAGCCCTGATTTTAGCTCTTATTAGCAACATAACATTAACTGTCATTGTGTATGATTCAACTGTGCAATACTTGGCAGTTTTGCTTAGCATTTGTTGAAATTGTGGAATTTTGTTCAGCAGCTAGTGATGCGCACCCTGGTTTTTCAGGCTATCATTCTGTTAGGGTCCCCAGGGATGTTAAACATATTCACAGAGGCGTCTCTTCCATAGCAGGTTTTGGATGTGCCGTATACTGTTAATGTCTTCTGTTTCAGCCAAGTGAACTTTGGATTTTGAGAAAGCAATTTTAAGTGTTCTTACAGTTAGCAGTGTCCCTTTTTTTTTTCAAAGGCATCTCTCCCTTCAGCTTTGAGATTAATTTAATGAGACATCTGTCAAATGAAGCATCTTAGATGTAATGATTTTGTTGTGTTGAGGTTTAGCATAGTTCACTCTATCTGGACAAGGGAAGGTTTTAATTGTACTGTGAAAATTGAGAGAGTTCCTGGACTCACTCAATAGAAAAACTATACTTGTAAAGACATGTGACATTTTTAAAAAGTGAAAGAGATGTTGTCAAAACGTCTGAAACACACTTGGAAAATAAAGCTTTTTTTTTTCCCCCTTTAAAATCCCACCTAAAACCCTCTCCACATTTATCTGGCAGACATTGGTAATGAGGGTTTTGAATGTGGTCTAATACCACGGTGCTTCTAGGACACATCCTTTTTATACTTTGGTTTTGTAAAGACAGTTTAATTTTTTTAAAAATTGGCCTTGTGGATTCTTTTTTTTTTAAGGAAGACAGTAAATAATGTTTAATACTGAAAAATCAAGAAATAGGCAAAACATTTTTAATATGGGGGTAAATATTTGGAGAAATAGTTAAATGGTCACTTCTCATTTCTCATCACTTAATTACCATTAGCATATCTTATTATTTTCCCCAAAATTATTCTTAATTAGCGTGCATTTGCAATGCATAGTAGTTGTATTCAACTTGAGGAGTGGCTGTCTGTAGGTTCTGCATCCGCAATATCTTCTCTTTCCACCTCACTCCCTCGCACCCCAAAATCTCCCTGTGTCCTACTGTCGCTATTTTGTTTTATCCTTCAAATTTACACTTTGGTTTTCCCCATATTAGACTATACCATATTTAATCTTTTCTTTGGAGACAGGGTCTCACTGTAAATATTTTGGTTGCAAATAGTGATACTTCGGTTTAAGTTGAACAGAAATAAAGTTTATGTAATTTTGCCCGTTGATATTGGGGAACGAACCTAAAGCCTCACATGCGCTATGGCGTTCAGGCTGTTCCTGTGCTCATTCTGGAGCCAAGGCTGGCCTTGGACTCACAGCAGTTCTCCTGTCTCAGTCTCTTGAGTGCTGGAATGATAGGTGTGCCCACCACACCCGGTTTAGGTAGTGCTGGGGAGTCTAACAGAGGTACCTAGTGCTAGATGCTGCTGAGCCATTCTTCCAGCCCCCATATTTAACCTTCTGTGTCTGATCCATTTTGCCGAGCATGATGGTCTCAAGGTGCCTCCATTTGCCTACAGATGACTCAGATTTATCTTTCTTTAGGCCACATGGATTCTTTAGACATATTAAGTATTAATATTTAAAACCTAAGGCTTTGTGGCTGACTGAATGAATTTATTTTATTTATTTATTTTTTTGAGTCAGGGTCTTGCTGTTTAGTCCAGATTGCTCCAGAACTCACTAAGGAGCTCAGGCTGACCTGGAACTCATGGCAATCCTCCTGTCTCAGCCTCCTGAGTGCTGGGATTATAGGTGTGCACCACCATGCCCAGTTTATGTGGTGCTGGGAAATTGAACCCAGGGCCTTGAGCTTGCTAGGCAAGAACTCTTTAACTGCTGAGCTATTCTTCTAGCCTGACTGACTGAATTTATACGAAATTTCAGCTCTAGTGTTTTTTTGTTGTTGTGGTGGTTTTATTTTGTTTTTTGTTGCTGGGGATTGAGACTAGAGCTTTGGCACTAAGCTACATTCCCAATGTTTAGTTTAGTTTTTTTTTTTTTTTTTTTTTTTTTGAGACAAAATTTTGCTAAATCACCAAGTTGCCCAGGCTAGGCTTAACTTTGGCATTTTTTATGCCTCAGCCTCCCATATTACTGAGATAACAGGACTTTGTCACCAGGCCCTGCCAGCTCTATTATTAGAAGATTTTGATAAATTAACCCAACGATCTGGAAAGAATTGGTTTTAATGTATTGATAAAAGAAATTTAAAATATTTGGTTAACTAAATGGCAACCCTTTCAAGTTGTGTGTTATTGTACTTTGTATCAAGTGTTAATAACAGCTATGAGTATATTTTAATTTTAGAGCCAGAATGGTTTTATTATGTTTCTTGAGTCAGACTGGTTAACTTCTCTGTAGGTTAGATATAACAAGGCATGACTGTCCCATGATGCTATACATATGCTGAAATAATTTTTTCCTTTTTTTTTGTATTTTTATACTTGAGAGTTTTTAATACACTCGAAATGTATTTGTTGGTAGAAGAAAATACCTTCTTAAAATGTCATTCTTTTATCTTTAGATGTTGTAGTAAAAACTAGGCAAGCTTGACATGGTAGTGCATGCCTGTAATCGCAGCTGAGGCTGAGATAGGATTGTTAAGTTCAAGCCCACCCTGGGCAATTTATCTCCCATTAGGGAAGAAAAAAAAAAAAAAGACCTGGTGAGCTAGCTCAGTGAGAATGCTCTGGGTGAAAGACATTGTGTATTTTATGTTTGTGCAAGTATCAATAGTTTAGGAAAAAATATTCAGAATTTTTGGCATGTACTTTTGTACTTGAAGCTTGGCTAACAGAGAGTAGGTCTCATTTCTAGCATCTAGTTCAAGATTGAACAAAATTTGAAATAATTCAGTTTTGGAGGTTTCAGTAACGAATGAGATCTATTTAGAAATTTGTAGTTTGAGATAATGTGAATTAATTTTTTCTTGTTTTCTTATTCTTTAAAAGCAGGAAGAGATTAGTGTTTATTGCTATTTCTTGTGACTCATTTGATGAAAAGCAATTAGAGAATAAATATTTTCATATACCTACCTGCCTCAGTTAATAATATGTTCAAGTGTTGGAGCTTTTTTCTAATATCAGGCATTTTTTTAAATATAGAGAAAGTATGATCTGCACTTCTTTTCACGGCATTCTATCTAGATTTTGCATTCAGTTCATTTCTGAAACATGGTCCAAAGATTCAAATTTTATACAAGAGAACTCTTTTATTGATTCTTGCTATATATTTCTAAGGAATTCTTTTTGTTTGTTTTTCGAGGGTTTATATTTTGAGAGTTTGAATGTTGAGAGTTGTGGTACTTTAGTGTGAAACAGCACGTTGTGATCTCTGAATTTGGCTACCATTTGTGCTTGTGTGTTCACGTGTGTACGTGTGCACATTAGGGGAAGTTGAGTGAAAATACCCTTTTTGAAAAAACAAAACGTTTGGGAAAGAGTTTGTACCCTGTTACCTCACTATCTGAAGTCGTCCTGTCATGTGTCCCCCCCACCCCCCCACCGGTTTTTCAGGCAGTCTTGATTTGTGGTCAGGCTGGAGCTGAACTCACTATGTTTAGCCCAGGTTGGCCTCATTTTTCTCATTCTAATCAGTGCTTTTGAGAGGTTTCATATCATTTGAGAAGAGCTTCCAGTGAAGCAGCTATACATTTTCATTGTACAGAAAAAAATTAGGTATTATTGGTGATGTTACTCTTGGGGGATTTATAATAGAACTGTGACACTTGGCTAAGGAGAGGTGTGATGCTAAAAAGTCAGTGTTGCTTTGTCTAGCACTTTGAAATTGAAATTTTTAGAAAAAATTGAATTAAAATAATTTTGAGAAAAATATAAAGCTAGATATTGAAAAATTTCTATCCAATTACGTATGTGTTGAAAAGATTTGGTATTCTTGTATTATTTATTACAAATTTTAAATAAGGTGTCATCTCACAGTTCATTTTGCATAACTTATTAATACAGTACCTACTCACAGTTCTACTTCTGTGTGACATAAACATTAACAGAACTCTGTTCAGTCATCTTTGGGCTCCTGTTCTGTGCTTATTTTGTAAGTCTGTGTCATGAAGTCTACCATTGCTTTGAATTCTCTTTCTGTCTCTAAAAAGAGAGAAATGAGGGAAAAAGAATTAATCCTGTTCCTGTTAGCAAAAGAGACACTTGTGAACTCTGAAAACACATTTCCAGATATTTTTAGGAGGCAATAGAATTTACTGTAATATTAATTTCTATTTTAACTTATCCTAAGCAAAACTTTTAGCTTCTTTTATGTAGAAGTTAATCTACTGAGTCAGTTAATTCCCCAGATATTACTGCTCATTTTTAATATGAGGAAAGGAACTTTTAAAGTATACACATACAAAAGGTTAGAGTTACACTGCAGCTGGCATATTGAGTGTGTAGGCCAGACCCTGAAGCAGAGAAGAGATTTCTCCTGGAGGCCTCATAGGTGATATGGCTGGGAGACGGCTGACGTTGTAAGTAACAAGGAACTGTAATTTGCAGATACACACACACACACACACACACACACACACTCACTCGCACATACACACACATTCATATTTCCCATTGAATGTTGAGGTGGGAGGTACTAGAAGGTGGTAGTTTTATTTATGGATGAATTGTAGGAGTGGTATAAATTGTATAAAATTCTGCTTTTAAAAATTCGCAGTTTATTTTGTTGAACATTTTTGAGGCGGATCTTGCTCTGCAGTCCAGGCTGGTCTTGAACTCACTAGGTAGCCGAGGCTAACCTAATGTAGTCCTTCTGCCTCAGCCTCCTGTCTCTACAATTACCGGTGCACAACATCACCCCCAGTCCATGCGGTGCTAAGGAATGGAACCCAGGGCCTTGAACAGGCTAGACAAGTGCTTGAACCACTAAGATATCCCACAGCCCCTTGAACATTTTTGTTCATATATTGATTGGTAATTTGTTGCCCTTGTCCATGTTTTTAAAACGTTTTTTTCTATTGATTTATAAATTTTTTAGTTTGGAGAAACTAGCTCTATTTTCCGAGTCACTAATATTTTCTTCTTTTGCTTTCATATACATCTTTTCCTCCAGATTTTGAGAGTCTGCACCATGCTTAGAGGGGCCTTCTGTACCTCCATTTAAAGAAAAACCTCCCCAACTTTCTTGTGTTATTTTATGGCATTTAAAAATATACTTTTACCCGCAGCCACACCAGCACTGATTATTATTTGACTTGTTGATGTAGGCCATTGTCTCTGGGGTGAGATGGTATCTTAGCGTTGTTTTGATTTGCATTTCTGTTATGGTGGGAATGTAAATTCCTACAACCACTTTGGAAAACAGTATGGAGATCTCTCAAAAGAATAGAAATAAATATCCCCTTTGATCCAGCGACACCCTTCCTGGGAATATATCCAAAAGAGACCAAAACAACATATAACAGATATATGTATACCCATGTTCATAGCAGCACAACTAACAATAGCAAAAATATGGAAGGCACCAAAATACCCATCAACAGACCAGTGGATACACAAAATGTGGCATTTATACACAATGGAATACTATGCATCAATAAAGTCCAATAGCATGGAGGCTTTTGCAGGCAAATGGAAGAAACTGGAGAACATCATACTTAGTGAAGTAAGTCAGAAGCAGAAGGTGAAACATCGAATGGTCTCTCTGATAGGAGAGACCCAGATCACAACACCTATGGAACTTAAGATGAAAGACAAAGTGAAAGAGGGGAGTAGGGTGGAGGAGGAGGAGGAAGGGAGGGGTTGGTAGGGGGAGGGATAGAAGGAGAGTGGGAAAGCCCTTGTCAACTTGACAAGATACGTATGTGCACAAAATGCTCAACTCCATTGTAAACCTTGAATTTTGCACATGTACTTAACAGTAAAATATGGGGAAAAAAAGAAATGGAACAAGACATCTAGGTATTATCAAGAAGGCCTAGGTAAGAGAAAATTATTCCATAGGCAAAATAAAATAAGAAAAAAGCATTTGGTCAATGGAATTTCTAGTGTGTGTGTGTGTGTGTGTGTGTGTGTGTGTGTGTGTATACATACTTTTACTAGGACCTATTCATTTTACAAAATATTGGGTTTTGGTATGGTGTTTTCCTACCTGTGTATGTATCAATCATCCATCCTGCCATTACTCTCTTTTATACCCTGACCGCTTTCTTGTTAACTAATAGTCTCTCCTCTGCTTTTGCGTCATCTTTTTTTTTTAAAGCTTCATGTACTAGGGAAACTATCTGATACTTGTCTTTCTAAGGCTAATTTATTTTGCTTAGCATTATGATATCTGGTTCCCTTCATTGCTCTGCAAGTGGCATAATTATGTTCTTCTTTGTGGTTGAGTAACATTATTGGGTATATATACCACATTTTCTCTATTCATTCAGCTATCGATGGGCACCTAGGTTGGTTCCATATTTTGGCTATTGTGAATTATGCTGCTGTAAACGTGGGTGATCGGGTATTCCTATAGTACACTGGTTAACTCTTACAGGTAAATACCAAGGAAAGGGTATAAAGCCTTTCAAGAAGTTTTATTCAGCTCAGTTGTCCATTTATTGACTTGTTTTTTTCTTTGGTGTGTTTTGAGTTCCTTATGTGTTTTAGGTATTAATCCTCTGTCGGAATAGTAGTGAGCAAAGATTTTCTCTCATTCTGTGTGCTGTCTATTCACTCTTTTGATTGCTTCCATTGCTGTGTAGAAACTTTAATTTGATACAGTTCCAGTTGTTGAGTATAGTTTTATTTTCCATGCTTAAAATTTTAATCTATCTCTTGTTTAAAATAGTAGGAAAGTTGTTCCTACTTTTGTTTTCTTTGGATACTTGTGTTCTTATCGATTATAGAATGTCACTCTTCCTCAGCTTGTCTTTTTTCTTTTCCTTCTTGGTAGGCAGAGTATTAAAATTAATGTTCTTGAAATCCCAGAAAAGATGAAGTAGGTTTTAGTGGGCAAAGGATTGGGGTACAGTAACGGATGTTGAAAACAAAAAATTCAAGTTAGAAATTTTCTTGTATTTGGTAAGCAAACTTTTAAAGTCTAGAGGTGAATTCTTAGTTACTAAGTTACCATAAGACACATATCATGCTACTATTGGATATTGTGGCTTTGTTTGGTGGAGAACTAAATCCCTCTTCTGCATACTTTTAGTTGTATTGTGGAGGTTCTGAGTCACCTCAGTAGTATATACTCTGGACTTGAATACATTAATACTTAAGGGAAAAATCCCCAACCCGTTACTCTGAGATACTAGTGAAATAAAACATGGAATTTCCCACTTAATTTAGATATTTATAAGTAACACTTCTTTCTTTCACAGTGACATCAGTGTTTTTGTTTGTTTGAAGAAACAAGTGCCAAAGAATTAAACTGCCTGGGCATGGTGGCATCCTGCTATGAAATTTGCAAGAAAGTGTGGCTTATATTGTTACTTAGTAAACATTTATATCATTGTTACCATGTGCAAGGTGTTATTTTAAGTTTTTATTAAATATTAGCTAATTTAATCTTGATAGCAACCGTATGAAATAGATGATGATGTCTCCCCATTTTTTTTTTTTTTTTTACAGACGACAAACTGAGTTATGAGCGGTTTGGTAACTTATTTAGATTTGTATGGTGGACAAGACAGAGATAGCAGTCACGTTCAGGCATTGGGTGACATGGGTAGTTACCTAGTAAGTGCTCCCCTTTGATTTGCTTAGTAGAGAAAACTTACCTCTAATAAGTTTCTGTAGTCTATTTGGGCACATCAGCACTTGGTAAGCAGACTTTGAGTTGGTTAAGATTCTGGACTTGAGTTACGGCTGTGCCATGAGCCCAGGTGCCTCCTTCCTCCTTTCCTTTGCTGTGGACAGATGCAATCTCTCCTGTTGCATGGTATTGTTGAGAGGATCAAGTGAAGTAACAGAGAAAGTGCGTAGGACTACAATGTTAAGTGTTACAAACCGTGGTCTGGTCACTTTGGGATATATGGTATCATTTTTTTCTTTTACTGGGAAGGGAACTGTTTAAGGATCTTTAGATAAATTTCGCTATGGTCTGCTTGATGGATCTGAAAAGCTGATTAAAAAAATTTGTCTGAAAGAACTTTGTGAAGTTCAGACTTGATATATGTGGAAGTGCTTTGTAAACTGTGAGATGTTATATATAAATATTGTGTGACTTTATTATTTTTAACAGTGATTGTCATGTTAATTAGAATTAATTAGGGTTCATTAAAGAGGATGGGGTACTCCATGGTTAAGCAGCAATGCTTAGTTACATGGAAGACTCACATACATTCATTTAATAATAACTCTGCTGTGTCCAAGGTGCTTTTGATTCAAAGGTGACTAATTAGAATTGTCTTAGATTCCTTGAAATACTTACAAATTTGCATTATACTTTGGGCAATAAACAAGCAAGTCAACATTTACAAAAAAGGTGAAAAATGTTTTAATGAAGGTACAGTGTTCACAGGTTACTATAATCGTCAAAAAGGAGAGACATATTTCTAACTCTTTTATGTGCATCCCTGAATGGCTTGAAGGACCAGAAGGAGTAGACTATTGGCTTATGTCTGAGGTCCTGAATTGTTTTAGTATCAGCCACAAATTTCTGGTTCTAGGTCCAGTCAGATTGAGTTTAGGGATATTTCTTCCAGTTTAATCTTTAAAATTTACCAAGTTTTTCTTTAGACAGCTATGTCTCTTTATCTACTTGAATTGTTTTGGGCTCCGGTTGATATGCTTATGTAACTAAGTTCAGGGTTAGGCCTGTATTAATTTTGCTTTTTGATACAGAAAATGCAGATGTGCACATGTGAGTTTGTACTGAAGCCTAGCAGTGGGCCTGTAGTAAAATGAAAGATATTCCCTTTTATTTCTTTTTTGAGGCCTTGTGCCATGTTGTTTTTCTGTGGATTTTTGAGGTTTGTTGGAAATACTGTGTTTTTATCTTCTGAAGGCCAGCCCTGTAGTGCTGTGTTATTAATGTTACATTTGAAAGATGAGGAACCGTCATGAGTTGAGGACATTTTAAGAAAAGGTTGAACATCTGTGGATCTTGATGGATGAAAACTATTTTTAATTTCTGGTGTTGACTAGGAAGAAATACAACTCTCAGGTGTTCATATAAGGAAAAACAACTTACTACTTCTTTATCAACATGCCTATAAAATCTGTACTACACATTGCAAGTTAAATCTTTGCTAATAAACTATTATGACTTATTTGTGTCTTACCACATAACTCTGTAAAATATTATCTCATGTAGTAATGTGGAAGAGAACACTGGAAAAAACGTCATTTTGTTTTTTATGTTAATTTTAAAACTAAATTACAAATATCAAAGAAAATTTCAGATTCTAATTACTCATACTTCTACTGCAAATGAAAATACTTTTGGTTCAGGCTAATCTGTATTCAAGCCAATTACCTGCCAATGTGTATTTTCCATCATCTATTTTCCATTTATGAAAAATTTTACAGAGACTTCAGTTAACTCATTAGAGAATTATTAGTATCTGACAAGCTGATTTTCTTGGGGGGTACTAAAAGAAATGCCAGCAGCAATGTAATCATAAGGAAAATAGTTATTGGCTCTTGTGATTATAAAGCAGAAGCTCAGTTATCTGTTGTTCTTTAACTAATAGAGTCTTAGTGTTTTTAACAATATCCTAAATACATAATGAAAGTTTTTTAAGGTGCCACATGAAAGTCCATTCCTGAGAGTAAGGATTGTCTTGCAGTTATCATCAGAATGCTTTGCTTTATATCCTGAATCAGTATATATCTGTTAATAGAGAAATGGAATCAGTTGTTGCCCTCTGCTTCTGTAAATATATATGTTAATGGCAACCCCACTTCCCAGTCAAACAACTGGCAATTTTGATAACTGACAATCTTGTTTCTAAGAAACTGATGATTTAACCCAGTTGGCATTAACTTCCAGATAATACTGATGGATAAAGAGGCACAGTAGTGTTCATTTATGTTTAAAGTCCAGCCACATTTATAAACTACGTATTTCGTAGATAGTCACTAAGCCAGAACCTGAGGACTGCAACCAACTGAAGTGTAAAACTTGTTATAGTATTACTTTGCCAGGTTTTCCTGGTATAAAATAGGTGATAAACCTCATGAATATCCCAGAGAGTACATAGAATGTTAGGATCAGAAGGAACCTGAGGGCATCTAGTCATAGTTCTTAGCTACCTTGGAAACCTGTGCTTAATACGTTCCTGACGGATGGTCATTGGCCTTTGCTTCTGGACTGTATGCTAGGCATTTATTCCTGGACAGTGTTGTGTGGCATCTTGCTTCTTGAAATGTAATCTGTGGACTGGCATCATGTGTCTTCTGGGAGGATGTTAGAAATGCAAATCGCAGCTTCACAGACTAGTTGAATGTCAGCATTTATTACTATTCTCAGACTTTTTACATGCACCATACAGTTTGAGGAGTGCCTAGTACTGGTTTAATTGGAATGAGAGAGATTAGAAGTTAGAGAAACTGTTGTGTAGTTTAGGTGAGACACAGAAGACCTAAGAGAGGGAGCAGTGAGAGGGAGAAGAGACTGATAATATCCTGAAACTCAGTGGCTCATTGACTGTTTGGATAATAGAAGCTCAAAGATAACGTGTTTGTGGTTTGGGTGATGGGAAGATTGTGGGTCTGCTCATAGAAGTAGAAAGTAAAAGATTTTGCAATGGTCATCATTAATTAACTCAGAGTACTAGACACTACAGATAGGATTTGGTGACATAATAGATGGTTTGTCTCTTCTTCTTGGCATTTACAACATTAACATGGGAGAACTGATTCGGAGAGGTATGACTTTGAAGTGGTGGTGTTTGTACATGTTAACCATCCATTGAGCTGGTAAATGGATCTGGTTTACCACTCAGCTTCCCAGTTTTTATGGAAAGCTTTGTTGTTTTCTGCTGTTTTCATATATATATATATATATATATATATATATATATATATATATATATATAGTAACATTCTAGAGATTAAAGAACATTTATTTAGTTTTCTTCCAAGGGTCTTTTTTCACATACAAAGTAAATGCTAACGTTGGCTATGGCTTTGAGACAGAAGTGCAGAAGTCTAAAGAGTGTTTATGTTAAATTTATGAAGCTTTCAGGATGTCTTAGTTACTTTTTTCTCTCTGTGACTCAATACCTAATATGTACAACTTTAGGGAGGAAAGATTTATTTTAGCTTACAGTTTCAGAAAGTCACAGTCCATTCATGGTTGGGTGGCTACAAAATGGTGAAGTCATGTGGTAGGGCTGCAGCTATTGCCAGAGCTGGAGCTTGTGGTCTGGAGACAGAGATCCTCATGGCGCTATGGCAGAACTGAGAGAAGTCTTGGGGGAAGGGCGGACCAGCATAAGCCCCTTCAGGTCAGTCCCCAAGCATTTGCTCCTTCCAGCCAGACCCCACTTCCCAACACTACACAGTGTCTATAGGTAAATGAGGGTTTTGGGGGACACTCCAGATCCAAACCACAACACAGGATGTGTTCTTTTGAATTTTTATGTTTTCTGATCTAATGGAGAGGAGATTTACATAAACAGTATAAACCTTGACATGATTTAATGGAAGCTTTTATACAATGCTATGGGAATCCCGAAGGCTTAAAAAAATCAACTCCTTGGAAAGGCAATGTTTTGGAAGTGCTTCCTGGGAATGCTCTGGAAATGTACCATGAGCATTGTGTAACATTGCCATCTTGGATACTAAATCCTAAGTCACAGGGCAGGATGTGAGTGAGGAATGGTCAGTATCCTGGAATGGTAAAGTATTAGATGATGAAATTAAAAGTGGTAAGACATGAAACTTAACAGGAATGCTGGGGCCATATTATATAAAACCTCACATGCTAAATAAGGACTCGATAACGAGTTAAGTGGGAAGTGACATGATTATATTTGTGTTCTAGGGTATTAACAATTGGAGAATGAATAGGAAAGGATCAACTAGAGAGTTGAGGGCTACCCTAGTGGGACATTTAATAAACATGTAATGAGTTCCTTTGTGCTAAAGCTGTCTGTTAGGAGTGGTGGTGCCTGTTATCATCTGGTATATGCTGCCCCTGTCCCATGGGTTCAGCCTAGGAGCAAAGAAGGAAAGAATAAGTACAGAGAACTACTTAGAGGTTAATGTGGTATAGTTATCATACAGATAGGGAAATAATCACTTATGCTGTGGTTGGGGTAGGTGGAAGTTGAGTAGATCAGGAGGAAGAGAAGTGGATGGGATAGGACATTCCTAGCAAGAGTATGAATGCCAATCTAGGAGCTCATGGGCATGGACTTGGGAGAATTGTTTGTAATATAGAATTGTTGGGTCTTAGTGTGTGGTGGTGGTAGACTTCAGATTTTCTTTTCTTTCCTTTTTTTCTTTTTCTTTTCTTTTTTCTTTTTTTTTTTTTTTTTTTTTTTTTTTTTTTTTTTTTTTTTTTTTTTTTTTTTTTTTTTTTTTTTTTTTTTTTTTTTTTTTTGAGACTTGCTCTGTAGCCCAGGCTGGTCCTGAACTCACCGTGGAGCCCAGGCTGGCCTTGGACTCTTGGCAATCCTCCTGTCTCAGCCTCCTGAGTGCTGAGATTAAAGGTGTGTGCCACCATGTCCCGCTTATGTGGTGCTGGGGAATTGAATTCGAGTACTTAGTGCTTGTCTTCGTGCTTGCACAAACTAACACTCACTATCGGGCCCTCATTATGGGGCACATGGATGAGTGCTTGCTCTACATAGTTAAATCATCTGTGTGAAGCCCTGTGGTGGAGAGCCTGGCAAGTGAAAGGACTTAGAAGGACCAGTACCAGTGTAGTTAGGGAGAATGAGGTCCTAATAGTGAGTGTGATCTGGTACCAGTTTATGCCTGCAGAGTGCTTTGTTCATCTTAGCTCCCCCTCCCTTCCTTGCACAATAAGTAAATATTCATTTGTGTTTTGAAATTGTGGTTAAGAGTAATAATTCCATTAAGTTTTCAGATCATCTTCAGATTTGTCTTTTTGAAGTGCAGGTGATTTGACTATTATTTTATAACTTCATTTTATCCTGTCAGTAAAAGAGGAAAAGAGAGGATTAAAATAACCCTGTCTTCTGTATTTACTAAACTTAGTACACGCTAAGAACATCACCTTCATTTATTTTTCTCTGGCTACCTTGTTCCTTTTCTTGCTACAATGACTGTATTCTTTGAGAGGCCATGGTGTGAAAGACATAGACTTCTTAATGGCTGGCTTCACATTAATTTTTACAAGAAGCTCTGTTTTCCTCTTTCTGCCTTATCCCACCCAGCATACTCATTTTCTCTTTCTTACAAAAGAAAAATTATTACCTCTCATTGAATGAGAATATAAACATTTTCTTTTGTGCACGCTCTAACTTTTTCTCTCATTTCTAGTGATAATAGGCAGTACCTAACATCAAACATATTTGACTGGGGAAATTAAACACCAATTCACCAATTATGTTTGCTTGGCACGTTAGCATCTAACTTCCATTTTAATGAATTTGAAATACAGCATTACAATTTTGTGTTCTGCTAAGTAGACATTAGATAAAATTATACGTTTAGATTTTTCTTTTACACATTTTATCTATAAGGTAGAGATGTCCCAGGGTCATTTGTACAGAAAATCAAACAAAATAAATTATTTTAAAAATAAAGAACAGGATTATAGTTATTTGCTTTGTGTTGGAATAGTGAAGGTTGAGCCCAGAAAAGCTCTGAGTTACATCCCTGGCCATTTATTTATTTATATATTTATATTTTTAGGCAGTCTTGCCAGGTTGCCCAGGCTAGCCTTGGATTTGTGATTCTTTTGCTTCAGCCTTTCCAATACTTATGATTACTGGCATGTGCCATTACACTCAGCCAGTTAGGTTGCTCTTTATGTAGTTATTACTGAAGCTGCTATTCCAGGAATTGAACCCAGGGCCTTGCCCATTACTCAGCAAGTATTTTATCACATTTCTACATCTCTACCATCCTCCTCCCTTTTTAAAAAATATTAAAAACAAGGTCTCAAAATTGCCCAAGCTAGCTTTGAGCTATAGATCTTCCTGTATGAGCTTCCTGGGTAGCTGGGATTATAGGTATGCACTGCCACGTGTCACCAGGCCCAGCTTCTTGGTGTTCTTAATCTTTTAAATCACTTCTCTACTTTTGAGATCAAGAGATAGTAAAAAGAAAAGAGTGAAAATATTTTTTTGCAGTGTTCTGTTTTTTACTTTGGGAGACAGGGTCTTGCATTGTAGTGCAGGCTGGCGTTGAACTCTCTTTATAGACCAGGCTGCTTAAAACAGGCAGTCTTCTTGACTGCTCTTGAGTGCTGAGATTACAAGTGTGTGCCAGCACACATGGCTAATTTTTTTCTTTACAATGGAAATATTTTAAAATAATTACGAATATAGGCAATAGAAGCATTGAACTCATGTATAAATCAACAGACCAACATCAATAATTATCAGCAAATAATCTCTCTTACTTCGTCTCAAACCTCTTCTGTCTAGGTTATTTTGAAGCATATCTGCGACATCGTTTATATCCATACATATTTTAAAACTTAGTATCTCATAGTAATCTTTTACAAAATCCTATAATTTTGTTAAAAATTAATACAGTTCATGTTTTCCAATAATTATCTAATGTTCAGTTTTTCAGTTGTTTATGTTGGAATTGTGATACAAATATTTTGTGGGGTTTTTTTTGTCTTTTACATTTCTTTTAATTTTAGATTTCTCTTTCCTACCTTTCTTCTCCTTTCCTTTGAAGTTAACTTACATCTTGCAAAACCCAGATATTTGTCCTGTTTTGAGGCTATGTTTCTGCCATGGTGTTAGGAGTAATACTCACTGAAAGTTTGAGTGTATAGTTTGGTGATTTTTAGAAAATTTTTTGAGTTTTACTTTTTATTATTTTTATAAAGAGGATGAAAGCTGGATGTAGTAGTGTGTGCTTGCAGTCCCAGCTGAGGCAGGAGAATTAGTGGCTGACTGAAAGCTCAAAATAAAATATTAAAAAAAGTGGTAAACTGGTCGTCTCAGGTCATATGTCGCTCACAGACCTCTTTGTCTGATGGATATAGTTTTAGATAGTTTAAAATTGCTGGGCCTGGTGGCACATGCCTTTAATCTCAGCTGCTCTGAAGGCAGAGGCAGTTTTATTGTCAAGTTTTGAGGCCAGCATGAGTGATTTAGCAGGACTGTCTCAAAATAAAAAAGTCTAGAGATATAGCTCATTGCTTCCTGGGTCAGTCTCCAGTATCATTAAAAAAAATCAAATGCCAATAGCCAAACTTTATAAAAGTTTCTCATAAGAATCGAGATGCTGTTGTTTTTGCTGCTGTTGCTTCTTTAAATAGTCTCAGAGGCTCTTATGAGGGGATTACATTAGAAGGACTTACCTTGGGGCGCCTCTGGATGTGCCTGGGGAGCAGCAGCTTCTTCCCTCAAAGGGCACCTGCCCTCTTCCCCCCATATAGAATGCTTTATCCATTTTGTTGTCTTGCCAATCCTAGTGAGTTAATGGGTTGATTGATGAACCCTGACTTAGAGCAACAGAAATTGTTTTGTGTAGTGATTTTTAAAAGTTCTGTGCATGATAGTTTTTATTTTTTGCTACATGTTTTCCTGCAAGATGGTGTTTTTATTGTGTAAGAATTGGTATTTATTAAGATAGTGGTAGAGTGCCAGTTGATATTCCTCTTGTGCTCTGTACATCTGTCATAAGATTTATTCAGTGTATTTTTTGAATTTATTCTCATGCCCTTCACCATTTGCAGTGTGGAAATTGTTGTTAATGTTATGTTATGTGTTTAACAATGCTTGGCATAGTTAGGGACTTGATAAATTCTCGATAAATAAGCAAAAGAGGAGAGAAAATTATCTTAAACTTTAGAGAGAAAACATCATATAGCATACAGCCATGTTTGAAATTTAATTGGTACAACTACCCCTACTTCTTCCATTGGTATTTGCTGATGGATGATGCCTGTAGGGGCGGTGGGTAGCTAGTAGTAGAGTCTTTACCTAGTGTGCAGGAAGCCCTGGATTTGATTCCTAGCATCACCTCAGAGAGAGATGATTGTTGTCATAGTGTCTTATTAGTAAAACATACTAAAAGTAATTTTTGTGTAAACAATCAAATATTTAGCCCATATATTAATAACATGTGAGCTTGGTATAGGTTTCCTAATATGAAATATGAGTTTATTTGTGGGTTGAAGAACATATTTGATAATTTTTGTGCTATTCTGAGTTTGGAGTTTGAATTTCTTCATGTCGTTGATGTCTTGTGTTAAAAAGGACTTGTTCCAGTTACGGAGAAGTGAAAAGTGCAGCGTGGGCAGAGCTCATGAAGTCGGTAATTAGGAAGCATACCTGATATAAATTAATCATGTTTTAAAATTGAACATTTGGCTATCATAGTTATTACTTAAAATAACTGATTTTAATTATCTTAATGGTGTTATACTAATGTAGATTTAAACATTAAAATGAGATCTCTATCTCTTTTTATTTGGCGTAGATGTTAAGTTCTACCCGAACTTTTTCTTGCTACTGACAACTTTTCACAAAATGGGTTGATGATTTACCATGATTAAGAAAAGAAAATATAAAATGTGTTACCACTAGCATATTCTAACACAGTGTAAATTCCTAAATGTCTGGTAGCGATCTATAAAAATGGATGGTCTCATACTTCCTGTAAGCTAATGTCATTAATCTAGAAACTGTTATACTCTTTTATTGTGAATTAAGGAAATAGACCATTAAAAGTAAGATGTTTCAATTTTAAAGAGTCCTGTAGTGGCCTTTGTGACAGTGAGAAATGCTAAACTCTTAGAGTATGTGGTATCTTCACATAGGTATGAAGTATCGTTGGGAAGAGCTGTAATGATGGAAGAAATAACTGTTGTTTTGAAAACTAGAAGATTCTGATAATATCACTCTTCAAAGTGCTTTATATTTTTCAAAGCATTTTTAAATCTTGAAATGATAATAAATGAACCAAATGTATGAGAAATTACTGTTTAAAAGTCTCATTTTGCTGTGCCCCAGGGTGCAAGTCTGTAATCCCAACATTCTGGGAGGTTGAGGCAGGAGGATCCCAGTTTGAGCCCAGCCTGGATAGTTTAGTGACTGTATGACCATATCTCAAAATAAAAAACAAAATGGTCTGGGGATATAGCTCACTGTGATGGGTCTGAGTTTGATCCTCAATTCCAAAAAGAAAAAAAAAGTCTTTTTTTTTTGGTGACTGTATTAAAAAAATTTTTAGTTGTAAATGTTAACTAATTTTTTCTACCTATGAATCTATGATAAGAGTCTTTACGATTTCGGGTAAGAATATGATGTAAAAATTTGAAGCAGAAATACTATACTATCTTCAGATAAACTGTTTCAGAAATGCAGAAATAGTCTGGGTCAGAAATACTAACTCTAGATTACTGACTGCTTTTCTTTCATGAGATTCTAAGAAGAAAACTACAATTCATGCCTTGTGAATTGTTTTATATATTAGTGGAAGAAGATGGTTGGAAGAAAAACTTAAGGAGTTTTTCCCATGAAATGTTAGTAATTACCAGCTATTGGTTAATAGTCATGGTTTATTTATGCAATTTGATTTTCAACTTTCTGAGTGTTGACTATAATAGCTGCGACCTTTGGAGAGATTATGTCAATTTGAGGCTATTAGGAACTAGGCCTGGATTAGGCATTTAGGAACCAGCCTAGATTAGAGTGTGAATGATTTGTGGGCCAGTGAATGAGGAAAGAACACAACCCCCCTGGATGTGGGAGGCCCAACTGGGAACACAAACTGTATAAAAGGAAAGGAGAAGATTGTTACAGCTTTTTCCTCTGGGGAGA
This sequence comes from Ctenodactylus gundi, assembly GCA_004027205.1. Taxonomy (NCBI): domain Eukaryota; kingdom Metazoa; phylum Chordata; class Mammalia; order Rodentia; family Ctenodactylidae; genus Ctenodactylus; species Ctenodactylus gundi. Next base: position 124,313 of record PVKB01001429.1, read on the forward strand.
GACTGAAGTTGTTGGGACTTCCTTCCTGTTTGTGATGTCATGAGGAGCTGCCTCCACCTCTGCCTCTACCATGTATTTCCTTGCTGCCAGTCACACCTGAGTGGACTGTGACCTTCTGAAACTGTGAGCTGGAATAAACCTTTCCTCCTCTAAATTTGTAGATGTTAGGTATTGAGTCACAGTAATGAAAAAGTAAGATAATGACCTATGCAAATTGCTAGATAATCTCATTTGAAGGACGAACTTAAATAGCAATTAATTTAGTCTGATTTTTTGTCTACATGATTTTAACTTTGAAATATATTTTCTTTAAAAACTTTTATTAAGCTATTTTAAGCTCGAAAATAATATATATAAATCTATATCTCACAGATTTGCTGCATCTAATATCTTGCTGCATTTTCTTCAGATGTGAATTTTAAAAATTATGCAAATGTCTGTACCTCATAGTCTCAACTACCTGGCACATGCTTTATGAGATTTATTCCTATATACCTTACGTGTGTGTGTGTGTGTGTGTGTGTGTGTGTGTGTGTATTTTGGGCTGTTCTAAGTGAGGGCTTAAATATAGCTAATACATAGTAGTATGGTTTATTTTAGGCATTTTTATCTTGGTTCTAGTAAATTTTCTAGCTTTTATTAGTTATAGTAATTAGTATTTAATGTTAATAATATTTAATATTAGTTCTGTATATTTATTTGAATCACTTTGTTTAGTAATCCATATCCCTTGCAGATAGTGGTGATTTTCTTTCTTTTGGGTATTATAAATACAATTCTTTTTTGTCACATTGGCTAGGCTTTGCAATTTAGAGTTGGAAGAAAACAGGTAGAATACTTTAAAGTTTCTTTCTTACTATGAGTGTGATATACTTTACCATTTAATTTCTTTTGAGTAAAATACACTTTGTAAGGTAAAGAATGTTCTGAGAATTTTAACGTCATTACAGGAATATTGATTTTTAAATTATACTTCTGTATTATGGTAATATTATGGCATTGAGATAATGAACTTTTTTTCTGTAGCCAGTGTAATGTGATGAATTATATACATAATTTTTTTTTTTTTTTTTGAGACAGGCTCTTGCTCTGCAGCCTAGGCTGGTCCTGATCTCACTGATGTAGCCCAGACTGGCCTTGGACTCAGGAAAATTCACCTGCCTTAGGCTTCCGAATGCTGAGATCACAGGCATGTACCACCATGTCCAGCTTTCTGTGGTACTGGGGAATTGAACTCAGGGCCTTGCACTTGCCTCAGTGCTGTGCGATTCCTCTAGCCCTCTAGCTTTTTTAAAATGTTGAATGATTCATGAGTTTTGGAGACAAAAATGATCTTGTTGAATTTAATTAGCTAATATTTTATTTAGTATCATTGGTATCATAGAAGTGAAATTGGCTTAAACTTTCTTTCTTAAATAGTTTCCTTGATTGGCCTTAGAAAGTAAATTGGGGATCATTCCTTTTTGTTTTTTTCTGGAGCAATTTGATAAGTTATCTGTATGTTTCCTAAATGTAGATTTCTATTGAATTTTTTGTCTTTATGTTTATTGCTTTTGTCTTTATTCCTAGCTACTTGTGTGACCTGTTGCTATTTTGTGTGTGTGTGCGTGTGTGCGTGCGCCTGTGTATGTATATATGCTGCTGCATTCTGTTTCCTTCTGTAATTCATTAGCACATTTTCTTTTTTGCGGCATCTCAAATAGGCTGCCCCTTTAAGTTTTAGATGTCAAGCTCTTTTTGAGCAGAAATCCTAGGCAGAAGAATGAAAAGAGAAAACAAGAATTCAAATACAGTGAGAGGCTAGGGGAAGAGAGAATTTTTTAGAATTGATTTTTGTGTCCATTTTACTTCATTTTATTTTGTTTTAATTTTTGAATCAGAGTCTTGCTCAGTAGTCCAGGATTACAGGTGTGTGCCACCACACCTGGCTTATATGGTGCTGGGGAGTCGAACCCAGTGCATTGCATTTGCTAGGCAAGCACTCTAGCCAGTGAGATACACTACCAATCCCTTTGTGTCCATTTTAAATGTTGTTTCTTGGGTACCCCTAAAGTGAAAGCTGCATTAAAAACAAACAAACAAACAATCAAAAAACCAGTGTCAGCTGCTGTTTGATTTTTGAGTATTACATCTCATAGGCCAGTGATTCAGAATGAATCTTGGGTTGTTTCTTAACTGCACATCTGAGAGCATGGTAGGTTTTCTTAATCATAAACCTAGGAGGCAGAACTGGTATGAAAATATTTTTAGTGTTATTTTTAAAGAGATAAGTGTGAAATATACAGAATATTTGTGGGAGGAAAATAGCCTTATTTTTTTGAATACTCTCTAAAATTAATTGTGTATGGAAACTCCTCAAGAAAGAAAACTTGAAGGTGCCTTGGAATTTGACCTCTAGGTAAAAGATAATTTGTATTTTTTCAGAAGGGTAGATTAAATTATTATACCTGCCCTACTTCTTCCTGAGATGTTTGTCTAAGAGTAAGAACAAAATCAATTGAAGAGGGGAAGTGGCTAGCATGCAGAGGAGACTCATCTGGCCTGGTTAGTCCAGTCCAGCTCCTTGGAAAAGGCTTTCGTTTGTATGCTGCCTAATTATACTGTAAAGTAAAAGACCAAATCCGTCAAATAGCCAGGCCCTTTGTGTAGTTCTTGAATCCCTTTAATTTCGTGGCTGCATAGAAGCTTTATTCAGAGAGTTCTTAGTCCTGCACTATCTTTCCTATCTGCGTGCCAGGCCCTATTCAGAGTGTTCCCATCGCAGGAAGTTCTCACAGTCATTTGGGGTGGCTGGAGGGGGAGGGGGAAGATGAGGGGAGGCAAAGGACTGTTTGGATCTTTTCTCCTCCCTTGGTTTCCTGCTCTGCCCCTTAAAAACAAAACTCCAAACAAAGGGCAAACTCAGGAAGATGGCGTAGAGGAGATTCTCAATGATTCAATGGAGTGATAACTCCTGGTAAATAACAGAAAATGTGTCTACCCCTGGCATCTGTTTACAGGGCAACCAGAAAATGCTTCATAGGTTGGATGGGAGTAGGAGCCTTGAAAGGCTAGATGGCAGTGTGCACCAACGGCTTTATGTCCTTCAGCTGTATACACTTAGAGGAATTCAAAATTTATTTATTTATTTATTTTTGAGTAAAAAATAGCTCTTGGAGTATATTAGCAGTGAAGCTGGAAGTTGGTGGTAAAGCCAGGGTTCCAGATATTATCTTTTAGATCCAACTGGGAAGAAATAGAGGCCAAGGAATGCTGTTTCTCCCTTCCACAGCTTTAAAAAAAATAAGTATTATTTTAAGTCCAGTTGAGAACTTTTTTTTTTTTTTTGCCAGCAGATGTAGAATTATTTCTTAGGTTCTTAGGTTTTTCAGTACATAAAAAGAAGATCTGGAATGATTTTCACTTTGTTTTGAGACGCTGGTAATGGTTGGTAGATTATCTCCTGAGAGCAAATAAATTGTGTACCAGTTCTGAATTGCTAGGATGTTGTCTTAGTTAATAGTAGTTTGTTTTTTGTTGGGTTTTGTTTTCCTTAAAAATCTCTGGAAGTGAGTCTGGCCTGGTGGTACAGGCCTGTAGACCCAGTGCTCTGGGAGGCCAAGGCAGGTGGATCACAATTTTGTGCCTAGCCTAGGCAGCTTAGTAACTTATTGACATATTATCTCAAAATCAAAACTGTAAAAGGGGGAAAAAATGGACTGGATGTAAAGGCTTGGGGTTTATCTCTACTATCATAAAAAAATTTTAAAGTTTTGAGAAGTGGAATAGAGAAGTTATTAAGGGGATGATCATAGTTAATCGATTCTTCTCTTATTGCATATTGTTTCTTTCAAAATTTTGAGGAAATAGGGGATCATGTCAGGTGTCTGATCTTTTTTTGTCTCCATATATCCTTATTGAGGCTAGCCATGCTGTTAAACAAAACAAATTCAAGCCCTTAAGTCTTTGTAAAATCTTCAGTAGAAAATGAGTGAAATTTGGGTGAAAATTAAGTGAAAGCAATGTAGATACAGTTGCAAGTTGTGCCACATTCTCTATCGTTAAATAAATTTAAAAATTAAAAAGGTCCTAAAATAACTGTTTAAAGGTTATGACAAGAATATTCCTGAATTTTGCAGCTCTTGACTATTTGGATAGGAAACCAAGAAATAGAATGGAATAAAGACAACAGAATATTCAATAGCTTTCATTGACATAATAACAGAATTTTTATCTTTTTGTTTTGTGGTGAGGTAGGACTGGAAATGAGTTGCAACATTTTATCATTTAATTACATTTAGGCACCTAATTAGGCAAAGCTTTTTTATTTTTTTGAGACAGGGTCTTGCTCTGCAGTTCAGGGTAGTCCTGAACTCACTATATAGCGCAGGCTTGCACTGAAGATAGTACTCCTGCCTCGCCTCCCTAGTGCTGGGATTCTACATGTGTATCACCACACACAGTTTAAATGGTGCTGGGGAATTGAACCCAGCACCTTGTGCTTGCTAACAGGCACTCTAGCTGCTGTGCTGCATTCCTGCCCCCAGCAAAGTTGTCTTTTCTAGTGTAGGAAAGTGATAATAAAAATGTTCTAGTAAGGTTTGAAATAGATATTATACTAGAGGTTTTCCAGCATGCTAGTGAAATAGGTATTAGAGTAAGGCACATCCAACTGGAGGCCTTGATGGCTTTGGTGCAGCTGACCACCATTTCATAAACCTGCTTAAAACATTATGAGGGTTTTTTATCACTTATTTTTTGTAAATCAGTTGTGCAGTTTTCAGGTGTGAACTTTGTAGAAACAATGGACTAGGATAGAATAATCAGAGTGTTATATCCTCAATTAACAGAGCATTATTTGTAGTTTGCATTATAATTGCCAACAGTTGGCCAGAAGAACATAAAATTGGTTTGAAGGTTTTTTTTTTTTTTGAAATTAATGTATCAGTGTTTAGTTCAGTGGAAGTGGTTGCAGTTCTTAGTTCTTAAGGTGTTTGAGTGAAAATTTTTAACTAATTTTGTACTTTGCTTCATTCTTGAAAATAGTTTACAAATCTTCATATTACCAAACGCATGACATAGAAAAGTCCTGGTTGTGAATTAAAGGCTGTCTTTCTCTGCAAGGATAGTTTATGTTTGTGTTGCCTTTTTGTAAATGTTATAATAAAAATATATAAAAATCTTGGTTATTGTCTTAGTTTCATTTTCATTTTGGGGACAGAATACCTGCCATCACAAATTTAGGGAGGCAAGATTTAGTTTAGCTCACAGTTTCAGAAGGTCCTAGTGCGTTCACGGTTGGGTGACTGTAAAAGGTGGACATACATTGTGGGCCTGAAGAGCTCTTCATGACATGGAAGAACAGAACCAAGTGCTGGAGGGGCCTAGAGCTAGCTCACACCCCTCTAGTTCAAGCCTCTAGCATTTGCCTGCCCCAGCCAGGCTACACTTTTTAACAGTACACAGTATCCCTAAGTGCATGAGGCTTGTGGGGGGTACTCCTGACCCAAACCACAACAGTTAGTATACTCATTAACTATACTAGATATTTTACACACTGCCCCAAATCCTCTTCATTCAGTGTGGTCCTGACAAGCCCAAAACGTTGGACACCCATGTATTACATTAAGTTATAAAAGATAAAGAGGTGGCATATTTACATGTTATTTTTGCTAAACATTTCTCAGGCAACCCTCTTAGTCACTTTTTCATCTTGAGAACATAGTATCTGACACCACAGCTTAAAGAAGGAGAGGTTTATTTGGGCTCACATTTCAGATGTCTCTGTTGGCTCATGGCCCATCAGCAAAGGCAAAAAGGCGTGACAGAGGAAAGCTGTTCACGGCATAACATTCAGGAAGCAGAGAGGTAGAAGAGCTGGGGCAAGAACATTTCCTTCCAGCCTGCATCCCTGAGACCTATCCTTCCATCGTGGCCGCATCTTCTAATAGCATATGAAATCATCAGTAGGTTAATCTGTTGATGAGTTTAGTGCCTATGAAATGCAGTCACTTTCCAAATACATGAGGCTCTCAGATTTAAACCATAACCCCAGTGTTTGGTGTCCCTCATTCATGTTTTGCAATATATTTTTCTTTATCATTAGTCATAGTTGCTAGTGAATATAACGAGTGGGAAATGATCTCAGCTGTTATGTATCTATCTACTTTGTAGCTAGATATGGTGTGATTATTTTCATCGTGGGTATGGTTTATATAAAGCTCTTAGATTGTAAACTCACAAAGTATGGTTCTTAGAGTACCCTACCTAGAAGGGGCGCTATGCTACTATTGGCTTTTCAGTCTCATATGAGGATGGAAGCATTGTAGAATCAGTGCCTAGAGGTGGTATGCCCATACATAGGAGTGCTGATTTTGTTGAGATTAACATTTAAGCAGAAGTAATTAAAATTACTTTTCTTTATTCTGAAGTTGTGCTGTTAACACATTTTTCCTGGGATAGTTGCTTTTAAAGATACCAGTGATTTAGTATAAATTTTTGAGTACCCATGCACCAGACGCTTGAAAACAGAAAAAAGAAAATAATTTTCCCTGTTTTGAGTGGAATGTTTTTATATTAATGCCGAACTTCTGTTTTTCTTACAAAATTTGTAATTTTCACTACTATGAACTCAAATTTGCAATTTGAAGTTACAATGTGTATATTTTTTATTTTTAGGTGTATTGTTGAGAACACTGATTCTCAACTTGGGGTCATTTGGGTAGAGGACAGTCATGCTACTAAATATCCCGCAACGTATACTGCAGCCCTTCTACAAAAAAAAAAAAAAAAAAAAAAAAAATCATCAGGCCTATTCATCTCTTGCCTGAATTTGAATTTATTATAATGACCTCTTAGTTTTTTTGTGTCTTCCTGTTTCTGCCCCCTGCACCCCAATCCCAAGCTGAAATGATCCTGGTAAAACTGAAGTCACTCTTCTCTAAACCTTCCAGTGATTCCTGTCTTGGAGGAAAAACCAGAGTTCTTAACATCTAGAAAAGTACTTGGCTTATAGTGGGCAGTCAGCATTTGTTGAACAAATGAATGCTTTTCACTTTTCTTTTCTTTTCTTTTTCTTTCTTTCTTTTCTTTTTGGACAGTGCTAAAGATTGAACCCAATGCCCTGCATATACAGGGCAAGCAGTTTACCACTGAGCTAAATCTCTAGCTCTTTTTAAAAATGAAATTTGTTTTGAGGCAGGATTTTATTAAATTGCTCAAGCTGGCCTTGAACTTGTAGTCCTTCTGACTTACCCTTTGAAGTAGCTAGTATTATTGCTATGTGTCATCATTCCCAGTTAGTTCCTAGTTTTAAAAGACAGAAACTGAGTATTAGAGAGGATACATTTTTTCTTTTGAGACACAATTTAGCTCTGTAGTCCAAACTGGTTCTGAACTCACTACCTACCTGTGCTGGCCTTGAATTCATGGTAATCCTCCTGCCTCAGTCTCGCAAGTGCTGAGATTACAGGTGTACACCACCACGCCCAGCTCATACTTTGCTGGGAAATGAACCCAGGGCCTTGCACTTGCTAGGCAAGCACTTTATTTGCTCATTATGTCCCTACCCCTGAAAGTGTGGTTTATGTAAGCATCACCAGTTTGTATTTGGCCTGTATATATTTTACACTAAATTCATTTGTATCTAAATTGCCTATGTTGGGCTTGAATTTTTGATTTTACTGCCTAAACTTCCTGGAATTCTGGGTTTACAAGCATGCACTATTGCATCTTCTTTTATTTTAATAATAATCAAAGTAACTATCATTTGTTGAACCCATAGAATGTCCTAGTCCTATAAGCTATTTAGACAGTTGGTATGCATTTTTGACATCTAGATCTTGTTGCCTGGCAAATGTCTGAATTCTCTACTTTATTGCTACAAAGAATCTGATCAGTTCAGTATCAGGAGTTGTACTGGGGATGCATGTAGGTACCCTGATAAGGAGTGGAACTGTATAAACTCATTAGTTGCTGCTTGCAGCATAAACAGTGAAACAGGAGTGTACATGCCCGACCCAGGTTACCAACTCTAGTTGAACTTCATCTTTCTTACTCAGGATATGATGTGGCATGGCTGTTGTTGACACCTTCTGACAAATGAGACCAATAATAATATGGTTTCCTCAAAGATATGATTTCTAAAAGTCTGATCATTTTTTTTTTCTGTACAAATTTGATTAGAAAAGTTGTCTGTATTTTAAAGATTTCTTATGGAGAAAGAGAAGCAGTAACTTTTGGTCCAGAGAGGTTAAGGCTATTGCTTTTTCTTTAAAATAGCTTTTTTTTTTTTTTTTTTTTTTAGAGTTTGGGTGATTATTACAATAGGCTGTTATCTGTTCCTGATCCCACAAAGGGCTGTGTGATAAAAACTATTTTTTATATCATGTGACTAGTCTTTTTCATTCCATCCCTCTTGTCGTGAAACTGCAGCTGTTCTTCAGATTTGCTGTGCTCTCTTCCCTTTTCCAGAGTGGGGAGGGTGCCGCTATGTGCTGTCTTAGGTACTGGCCTCTCAGCTGGGCCTGAGGTTTGCTCAGCTGTTCTTGTTCTGCTATGGCATTCCTTCTGTCCTTGTGCAGCAGGCGTTCCTCCATCACCTGTTTTGTCATTCTAGCAGACTTTGCTTAGAGATAGGACTGATGGAGTTTGCTGAGTATGAATGCTGGGGCAGCAGCAGTGCACAGGAATGTATGCAGAGATCCAGTCTACATGTTTGACCTCTCTCAGAGGTGTGGGGGCTTTTGTGTTCAAGCTTTAATTTTCTAAGCTTTTTTTTCCTAATATGTCATACAATGTGTTTGATATCATAGAAGGTTTTCTAGTAACTGTAGGTTGCATTTTGTAGCTGTGCTGAGAGAGAAAAAGGCTAAGATATATGGGAGGTGTTTGAAACCACAGTATTAAAAATAGGCCCTCCCTGTCTGAAATAGTAGAAAGTAGGATCACTCAGTTATTGTATTTAAGCTAACTGAAGCCTAAATTATAAACCTGTTATTAGTTTATAGAATTACAGAAGTAAACTACAACCTACATTCAGCCAACCAGAGACAGGTCATTGTGTCTAGTGCCTGTCAACAAAAGACAACAGTTCACTTCTTACTTGGGTGGAATCAAATTTAAGCATGAATTTAATTAGTTTTTAATTCATTTCTTATTATAGGGCTATATTAATAGTGTACTATTTTATCTTGTTTCTCAGTAAGGCTGTTGCTTCTCTGATGTTTTGAAAAACTTGTGCTCTAATCTTTCTCTTAGCTCTTAGTGCAGGTTGACCTAGTACTACTTCTAGCCATGTGTATTCTAGCATCTGAGGTACGTGGAAAGGATGCTGATCCCTAAAATTGGCAATGTTGTGTGCGGGTAGGGTGTACTCTGTTGACTTAAGAGTTTTGATTTTAGCGGAGAGTACCTGATCGCTTTGGTGCTTGCTTACCTTGGGTTGTCCAGTGTTGTCTGGTTTTAGCTTGTAGCTGGTGTGTGGCTTGCCCTTTAACCTGCTTAGAAACCTGTGTGAACAGATCAGCCAATTGAGTATTTGGTACAATAGTCTTTCCATCTTGCCCATTTGGCTCTGGGCCCTGAATGTATTTGTTAGTTTTTATGAGCAAGGTCTTTTACATTTGTGTGTTTGGGGTTGGAAAGAAATCTGTTCGGCTTGTTTTTAAGCTGTGTGAAGTTCCAGATTACGGATACCTTAAAATAAAACCGTACAGGTTTTATTGTGAGTGAGGCAACTCACATTGCCATTCAGTGAACCAAGTTTCATTGTAAAGTTCATCATTATTATTGCTAATCAGAGAGTAGAATTCTTTTCTTGTTGTAATGGTAGCTTTTTTTTCTTAATCTTAATGGTGTTTTTTTCCCAGATATATCTTTGGCATCTAATAATTAATTACATAACCTTTAAAAAACCAAGTGAATCATCTCATTCATGATTGGTAAACTGACATTTTCAAGATAGGACTGGGCAGATGGAAAGAAGATCATTCAGCAAGTAATATTTGGGGCATCCTTTTGTATTCACCCCGTGCTATGTGACAGTGTTCTCTTCTTACTCCTTTTCTTTAACTTTTCTTTTCCTACCCACTTTCTTGCCCTCCTTCCATGCCCCAGTTTCTAATGTAGATATTTTCTTTGCTGCTATTCCATGTTCACCTCCTTCCTTCCTTTGATGTAGCTTGTAAACAAACGAAAGGCATTAACTCTACATTTCTTTCACATTTTTATTTTATGATCATTAGATTATAATATTTTCATTTTTTATTAGAAAACAAAGGCAAAATCTTAATTTCTGAATATATTTCTAGGTAGTCAGAGAAAACCCATAATTATCAAACAGAAAAATCAGCTTTTTTGAGATAAAGAGCCTGTGGTATCTTAATAGAAACTATTTGGTGAGTTGATGTGAGGTAGAGGTATACATCTTTTTGTTGAGTTTATAACATTCCCTAGTAAACCTATTACAGAAAAGAAATGTTCAGCTAATGACCATACTTGCATTATATATCATGCATGAACTATTCAGAGTGTTCTGAAAAATGACATCTCTTCCACCTCTTTGAGCATTCCTTTCTTTAAAGAAATAATGAATCAAATGCACAGTAACTTGTCACATGGTGATTTCAGTGAAAGGAAAAATCTTTGTGTGGAAAGGAGATTCTAAACTAAGAAAAGGGTAGCTTTTGTGTCTGATTCCTCTGTAATATTTATAGGACCAACTCTGATGTTAATAAAAACAAGATTCATAAAGAAATGTTTATTTGTTGAAATATGTAAGTTTACTGTGTGGGCAATATCGAGAATGTAGAGAACAGCCTATATAATAACTTAGAGATACATTTTTATAACTCTTATGAATACCATGACAGAAAGTAGTATGGTAGGATCCACTTAAGTGATTGGAGACTATACAGAATGATCATGCTATTAACTGAGGAGATTGCTGCAGAAAGAGCCTAGGCAAAAAGAATTGTCTTGAAGCTTTAAATAAAAGGTTTGGAAACTAGGTAGTCCCAGGTACTCAGGAGGTTGAAGCAGGATTCCAAGTTCTAAGCTAGCCTGGCTAATTTAGCAAGATCCTGTCTCAAAATTAAAATTAAAAATACTGGAGATGTAGCTGGGTGGTAGAGTGCTTGCCAAACACGTGTGAGGCCCTGGGTTGAATCTCCAGTATTTCAAAACAAGACTTTTTTTTTTTTTTTTAGGATGAAAAACATTGTGAATCACTTGCGAAATAAACTCTTCAGTCTTAAGTCCCTTTTTACTTGCAGAAGTTCTGTTGTGTTTGGAGCTTAAACTCTTGAATTTATTCACAAACATTTTCTTGAAAATGAAACTGAGAATGAGTGGAGAGGTGGGAAGACTTAGGTGTAAAAACTGTTCTTATCTGCATTTTTGGCTTAAATGCTTCAAAAAATCTCTTAATCATATAAAATATTTATCTTAATTTTAAGATACTTGAAAATGCAGTCTCATTGATAATCTCATTTTCTCTTGGCAGTGCTTTGTCAGCTAAAATTAAGGACCAATCAGAAGTGTCTTGAGTTATATTACTCAAATTAATTTTGCTCAGAATTGGTGATATCATAAAGTTGTTGCAACTGGTGGTTTAATGGGTTCTGTTAATAATAGGTCTTGTCTGGCCACTGAAATCATCATAGCATCCTTCCCTTCCTCTTGTTCTGTTGCTTCTTTGGAAAATTGAAAATTGAAGAGCTGGGAATGAAACCTTTGACTAGTAAATAATTTCAGCTGCAGACAAATAGATATGATTTATGAAGTAAGACAATGATGTAATAGTTTTTACTTAATGATAACTTAAGTGATTGAATTTATTATTCTTAATAGCAGTATTGATGTTTATTTAATAAATTATATATGCTATGAGTATTCCTCACTGTCCAGCAAAATAGAATTTTTTAACTGAAATTTGATTTTCTAGTAAGGCCTGGTGGTGCACACCTGTAATACCAACAGTGTGGGCGGCTGAGGCTGGAGGCTTGAAAGTTCAAACCTATACAAGGTAATTCAGTAAAATAGGGAGACCTTCTCTCAAACTAAAGGTGGCTCAGTGGGAATTTTAAGAATTAAAATTATTCTTTAATTTTATCCCCTTGAGGTTTTTGATTAATTCAGGTAGGTTGCAGCATGTTCAAAGAAAATGTCATTGTATGCTAATAATCTGCTTTAAATTAGTGACTCATTTTCTTATTTTACCATCAGAGTTACAAAAGAGATATTTGTAGTAAAAGGTTCTTAGGTTTTTACCTAAGAACTGGAAACATCAATGTTAAGAAAAGATATCTAAAACATAGTAGCTACAGTTTAGCACCACTTGGCACTTAAATCCATAAAATCTAGCAATCCATGGATTGACATTGTCAGTTAATGCTTTCTTCCAGAAATTTTACTAGTATGAATCTGTTACTCATTTTTTGTTCTGTAGCATTGTTTCTGCCTCCAAGATATTGCTGAGTTCCCTGGCTGCATAGTGACACTCTGCTTCTCTGCAGTAACTTGTTTCTTTCACTGTTCTCTGAACTTCCTTTTCTTCTCTCCTTAGCTTTGTATGCTTCTGAAGTAATTTTAGTGTCAAGAGCATAGTGCAGGCTGTATTGTACTGTAGCAGTGCCCTCTGACTGTTTGGAGTTCAGGAGAAAGCAGAAGAAGGGTTTTCCTCTAAGTTGAGTGGGGCTCTGGGTGCTTGCTGTCTTCAGCTCTAGGCCTTTATTCAGGTACATGCATCTCTTATGCTGGAAATCATGCCTGGCATCTTGCGTTCTAGCCAAACCACTGGCATCTATCCACCATGCATTGGAGCAGAAGGAAGTCTACGACTGCTGTACAATGTCAGCCAGTCCATGGCATTGTGACAGTGCACTGTGTGGCACGGTCCTCTACCATGTATTCTTTCCTACTACTTTGTGGGCAATTTGATGTCATGCGCCTGTCCTCTGAATATGTGTCTTCCCCAGAGGGCCAGAGATATTTTCCTACTGGGCAGACTTGGATTCTGTCACTCTGTTAATGAACCTATGAAATTGTTCAACTAGCCTTTATCCGAAGCAGAAAACAACACAACACTAAACAAAAAACCCAACAGCATCTCTCTTCAGTTGTGTTATAGACAACCGGTTCTTTCTCCCCTTTCATTTATTCTCACTGCCATCTAATTCAAGTTCTGCCTCTGTCTTATTATAGATGTAATTTTCTTGATGATCAGCGAAAGGAGAATTAATATTTTTTACCTCTTGGATTTTGAGGAGGAATTAAATAAATCCTTACTTGTGAAACTCACAGAGCAGTTTGCATGCACATGGTAAGCATTCAGCAGATACTAGCTTTCATTATTATTAGTTATTGGTACATCCGTTAATGTTTTTGTCTCTTGTCTCTTAATTACTGATATGAATGGACTTAACTTTGGTGTATCAGGCTCTAAACCATAATAATATAGTATCATAAACTATGAAGATAAGGACATATGGATCAATAAAATTAGTTTTCCAACAGCACTGAGAAACGTTAAAATAAGTAATATTGTGGTTGCATTGGATTAAGACAGTAAAAACCCACAGTTCCTACTGCCACTTCAGAAAGTCCTAGAATTTTGAAGAGTAAGCCCCGGAGTGGAAAGAAGAAAACCATTTGCAGCATGTGTGTCTGTGTGTTGATTCTTTTCTCTTTATAAGAAAAGACACAATTCATACATAGCAAAACTCAGTTTAGTGTTTGGAGACCTTTAAATGAAATGATTTAATAGTTTGAAATCTGACTCACCTGTACCATAGGAATCAAGTCCTCGATAATGACTCATGAGAATTACCACTGCAGTAGAACTTTAGAATGCATGGGTTGAACTGTCTCTGGAAATATTTACATTTAATTACATTTCTAAATAGGTAAACAGGTAACAGCTCATGGAATTAGTGGTATGTGTTTGGAGGCATGAGGCAAGAGATAGAATGACCTGCTTTAATGTTAGTGAAATTATGCCTCCACTTTCTTCTTTGGCTTGGTAGATTTCCATAGCATAAAATAATTAGGGAGTGGCCCATTTTAATCTTTACTCATGAAGTGGTTTGGAATGAAGGATGCTAATATGCAGTATTTGGCTGAAACTAGTTAACCACATACTCTGTAGAAGAGAGAGTTGATGTGAGGGTTGAGTCATTTTAAGGATTATAGGCAAGTCATGAGGATCCATTAACCCTTCTCTGTCCGGAAAAAGGCAGTGTGGCTAGGCATTTCTATAAGTTTGTTTTTATCGACACTCAACTTCCTTCTCCCCCTGCATCTCTCTCTGAGACAGGGTCTCACTCTGTCATCCAGGCTAGTCCTGAACTATGTAGCCCAGAATGGGCTGGAGCCTATGGCTATCCTCCTGCCTCAAGCTCTCAAGTACTGGCATTACAGGTGTGTGCCTCTCTGCCCAGCTAGTATCTGTTGTTGGGGGAATCCAGCTCGGGTCCTCATACTTCTTAGGTATTGTGGTTTGGATCTGGAATGTGCCCCCAAATCTCTCATATTTGGATGTATTGATTGTCTATTGGACCATGGCTATTGGGAAATTGGAGCCTGGTCTGGAGGGGTGGATTGCTAGCATGTAGATTGGATTACAAGTGTGTAGTGGGGGCTTACCACACTTTCCATACTGCAGAATTACCACTGTTCTACTGCAGTGGTATTTCTCATGAGTCATTATCGAGGATTTAATGCCTATGGTACAGGTGAGTCAGATTTCAAACTATTAAATCATTTGATTTAAAGGTCTCCAAACACTAAGTTGAGTTTTGCTGTGTGTGAACCCTGGAACAGGACCTGTAAGTGTGTGTGTGTGTGTGTGTATATATATATATATATATATATATATATATGCTGCTACCTTCCTCTGGGACCAGATTGGACTTGACGAAACTTGGTTTCCTGTTTGTATCGTCATGAGGAACTGCCTCTGCCTCTGTCTCTGCCGTGTACTTCCACTGCTGCCAGCTGCCCCTGTGTGGACTGCGACTTTCTGAAACTGTGAGCTAAAATAAGCCTTTCATCCTCTAAATCTGTGGATGTTGGGTATTGAGTCACAGCAACGAAAAACTAAGACACTAAGCAAGGTCTTTAATCACTGATTTATACCCCAACCCCACACCAACCCTCAATTTCTATCTTCAACTTTCCAAAGATTAAAAGTTTGAAAACTGTACTATAGTGAAGAAGCCACAGCCAGAAGATTTTCACCTATCATGATTGTTTAAAAAAAAAAAAAAACAGCTTAAAAAGGCATCTCCTGTCCTTGTTTCTCCCTCTCCAACAGTGTGAGTAGGCATACTTGAGAAAGGAGTTGAAGACAATGGGGAGGTTCCAAAGACTGTGTGAGACATGACCTTTGAAGCAGGAAGTAAAGCTTGAACTTACACTGAGAACAACTGTACAGTGATATCATTGGCTGATGATAGAAGAGACTTTTACAACTCCATGGAATAATCGTTTAATAAGTTACATTACTCAAAATAACAAACAGTACTGTGAAAGGCTGTATAGTAATTGTACTTATTTGGGATGTATACAAAAAATGAGAAAATAATCTAAAACTGTTCTCTGAATATTCCAAATTGATCTTATTAAAACTTACTTAGATCATATTTCATTATCTTTAAATATAATTCTGCTAAATTTTGTTACTGGTATATTGGAAATATGCATCTGGGAAAGATGCTGCTAATGGTGTTCACCTGCATTCAGTGACCGTATCAAGCAAGTATGTGGGTGGCGATGAGAAATTTTATTTTTACTTAATGAAAAGAAGGTAGAAAATATTGAAAATGAAGATAGGGATTTTAAATCCAAGAAACTGGATTCTCCAAGGAAAACAATCACAGTTTATACTTTAGTAATCCTTTAGGTGTTAGTAATATAAGTATTGCATATGAGAAAAGTAAGATATAAGTAATTTAAAGAGAAAAATAAGAGAGCTGGTAGAAGAAAAAAGAGTTACAGTTGTTATATCGTCATCAAGAAAATTGGTTTAAATGCTGTGTTCTATGTTGTGAAGGTGAAGGACATCATTGATCATTGATCATCAATGTTGGATAAGAGACAAACTTTTGAAAGTTTAGTGTATCATGTATAAAATGATTTACTATTAGTGACAAAGATATATTGAGGCCTTATCGTAATTCTGCAGTCTACAAACAACATTTTATATAACATTTTGAATAACATTTTATATGTAAAGCTTCAGGACAATTTAAAGAAATGAAATCATTCTACCTGAATGGAAGTTGCAGGTAGAAATAAATCTGAAGCCAGACCAGTGGCATAGGTTTATAATCCCAGCATTCTGAGAGGCTGAGGCAGGGGGACCACAAGTCTGAGCTCAGCCGGGGCAATTTAGCAACACCCTGTCTCAGAATCAAAAATCAGAAGTGGATAGGACTTGTAGCTCTGTGTGAAGGTTCTGGGAATAATCCTCAGGACCACAAAACAAAATTTTAATGGGCCATTGAATTTGAATCTTGTCTAAACCTTTCAGTATTATGAAGTCCAAAGTCTAGAGATGGGAACAGTCTGCAGAAGATTTTATTTAATTCTTGTTTTCTGCTAGACTATTTCACGGAGCTTTGAAGCATATTATTTTAGAGGAAAAGATATTGATTACAGTTTGAAACAAATGATTTCTGACTTTGAATTAGAATAATTAGCTCTGATTGTGAAGAGGAGAATAAACAACAATAATTTAAAACAAACAAGCATTCTGAGTTTCCAAAATGCATCCTTTAAATATTCATGGAAATGTCTCAAAGCTGCTTTATCTTAGATAAACCAGGAAAAATAGTCTGTTTATCCTTTACTATCTGAAACCAGTACCTCTTTAAGAATATTTTCTTAATTTTTGGTTTATAAATAATTATAAAATAATAGAGTATTGTGGAAAACAACTTTATTAAAATTTCAAACAGGCATTTCAGCATAAGCAAACACCTATTCTTATTTCATAATTTCCAAGTCTCCATTCATAATGAGTAACAGTCTTTAAATTTAACTGTTCATCAAGTATTATGCATAAATTTAGAACATCTGTATTGTTAATGTTGATTCCAAATTTCAGACATTGTGGCTGCCGCCACCACTGCCTCTTTGCTTCTTCTTACTTCTTCTTCCCTCTTCTTAGGTTTTTGTGGTACTGAGAATCAAATCCAGGGCCTTCACACTGAGATGCATCCCCATTCAGTTTTTATTTTTGATTTTTGAGACAGTGTCTTGCCAAGTTTGCCAGACTGGACTTAAATTTGTGATCCTCCTGTCTCAGTCAGGAAGATTTTTTTGCTTCTTACTCTTCTAGCATTTGCATTCATCAAATGCCATGCTTACAGAATGTTTTGAAATCATAGACAACACATTTTTTTTTGAAGAGATGAGGGACATTATCTTTGTTCCGTAATTGCAACTCATTTTTCTGACTAGGCTTGTGTGGTCAGGCTAACTGAATATTTTAATCTCCATGTCATGTTTTTCCTTTTTGTTCGGTTCTCAATGTATGTAAAGTTGTGATTTATCACAAGTAAATTTTGACATACTAACATTGTGCCAGATCAGTGAATATTGTCAGGTCTTTTTGTCATAACGGAGAAGTACATGTTCTTTTTGCCAAAAACATTTCGAGGGGACAATCCTGTTTTTCTTTGTATTTTTATTTGAATATGTATGCTTATTAAAACTTTATTTACATGTTAATTACATACAATTTAGGGAATTTGTGTCCATACAAAATATTGTATGATTTAGCTCTTTGTGTGAATGACGTCTGTAAGAGAACACTGTGTTGACAGAGCACACAACAATGGGAGAGGAAGCTGTGGGAGGGTCAGAAATCCTGAAATCACATTGGAAGAGGAGGAAAGACGCAGCTGGCTCAGCGTGGCCCTGAGCTGCCGGCACCCACAGACCACAGACAAAGTCCAGAGGCCAGAACCTCAGCCCAAGGTAACCACAGACCCAGGTAAGTGGGAATTTTCAGCAGCGGGTGGTCCCACCCTCTGAAACAACAACCCGCGGGTGTATGTACTACAAACGCAGCATGTGCTCCTCCTAGGAAAGGCCCCGGGTTCCCAGATCAGAAACGGGGTCAGCAGTCGTCTCAGACAGTGACTTCAGCAGGAGCCATTTTCTTTCCTATGCACCAGAGACAGTCAGAGACAGCAGAACCATGGGGAAACATGGTAACAAATCTCATACAAAAAGACCTAACACCCCAGAAGTTGGTATCATGGATGCTGAAATTGCAGAACCCAAAGAAGAAATGGGCAAAATGATGGTAACTTCTGGGCCCAGATAGTGAATTAAAGCCGGAAGCAAAGCAGGAAACAAAGCAGGAAATAAAACAGACAGCATAAGAGCTACAAGAACACTTAGCTAAGCAAAAAGCGAGAGTTGAAAAGCAATTAAAGGAGACCAAAGAAGAAATGAGGAAGCGTGGTTACAAGTCTCCTACAAAAAGACCTGATGCCCCAGAAGCTGATCTCAGGGTAACTAAAGATGAATATGGCAAAAATGATGGCAACTTCTGGGCCCAGAAATTCAGTGAATTAAAGCAGGAATTAAAGCAGGAAATAAAACAGACAGCAGAAGAGCTATACCAACTCATAGCTAAGCAAAAAGAAAGCCTTGGAAAGCAACTAGAGGAGACTAAAGAAGAAATATACCAGAAGATAATGGAGGCAAAAGAAAAAAATTGAGAAGTACACAACAGAGATATAGAAAAATTGAATGCAGATATTCAGGAAATGAAAAACATGCAGGAAATAATAAGCAACCACTTTAAACAACTTCAGAATAGAATGTCAGACCTAGAAAATAAAGTGACTAAGCTGCAACATACAGGCCGTGAAGAACAGAAAGTAAATAAAGAAAGCGAATCATTACAACAGTTGATAGATGATTCAAGGAGAAACAACCTCAGAATTATGGGAATCGAGGAGAAGACTGAGGACAAAACAAAAGGCTTAAAGGACATGTTTAATGAAATAATGGAAGAAAATTTCCCAAATCTAAGAAAAGAAATGAACATGGAACTTTTGCAGGCATATAGAACACCAAGCAACTTTGATCAGAAGAGATCCTCATCATGACACATCATAATTAAAATTCTAGAAACCCAACACAAAGAGGAAATACTAAAAGCGGTAAG
Organism: Ctenodactylus gundi; assembly: GCA_004027205.1. Lineage (NCBI taxonomy): Eukaryota > Metazoa > Chordata > Mammalia > Rodentia > Ctenodactylidae > Ctenodactylus > Ctenodactylus gundi. Next base: position 143,478 of record PVKB01001429.1, read on the forward strand.
AGAAAAACAGATGGTGACCTACGAAGATAAGCCCATCAGGATAACTGCAGACTTCTCAGTCCAAGCTCCAAAAGCAAGGAGATCATGGAGCAATGTCATCTAAGCACTAAAAGAACATCAGTGCCAACTAAGACTGCTATATCCAGCAAAATTATCTTTTAATTTAAAGGGAGAATTTAAAACTTTCCATGACAGAGAAAGCTTATAGGAATTTGCAGCCACTGAGCCAGTATTGCAGAGAATACTTAAAGGAACCTTAGAAAGAGAAAGGGAGACCAGTGACACCAATGACCCCAGAGGAAAAGCAACAACAGCTAGAGGAGAATGAGCTGAGAAAAAAGTATGTTAGTAATCAGTGAAATCTGAGTAAGTTATGAAAGTTAAAAAATTCTGAAATAACTAAATTTGCCTTCATATCTGTCACTTTAAGTATATTTATGTGGTATAGATTTAAGTTCATTTAATGTAGCAATGTGATATCATTTTAGCTTTGTTTTGTTGTAGCAATTCACTTATTAGGTCTCTAATGATTGATGTAAAGATAATGCTGTGAATGCACAAATATGCACCTGCTAGTATTCAGCTGAGGCAATTGAATTTTATTTTGTTTTCTTCTTTCCCGAATTTACTGATCTTTTGAACTACATGTTTATAGTTATTTTCTAATCAGAACTGGTGGGTAAGGCCAGGTTTAACAATAACAACAAAGGTACGGGAAAATATGGGAAAAAAACTTTTGGTGAATATCCCAATAGAGGGATTGGTTGGATTCAGAGAAGCGGTATCAAGATTTAACTACTGCAAACTAAAGAGGAATAGGAAGCTGAGGTAGAGTGGTGACTTAAGTGAAATGACTTAGGTGCGGAAGATTAATATGTTAAACACGGTATGGTTTCTCTGACTTGGAAAACCCAGAACACAGACATTCTTTGGAACCATATGAAGTGATAGCCGGAGCCAGGGGAAGGGATTGGGAGGGGGAGGTAGAGTAGGAAATGGGAAGCGATTGTAAAGTCGATGTGATACGTAGATGTACGAAACACCCAAATTCATTGTAAATACTATGTATTACATTTGTATATTAATAAAAATAGTGGGTAAAAAGAAAAAAAAAGAGAACACTGTATTGTACTGTGTTGCATACTTAAAATATATTGGTTACATGGAAGTTCTTGATTTTGAGAATATTTATGTTGTGTAGATTATCTTCATGTGAAGATTTGTAGTCTGGATTTCATGCGCCTGATTAAGCCCATCACCATCATCGTTATCATTAGATTTTAAAGTGCTATTATCTTGCTCTTTGAGCTCATCTTCTATTCAAAAGAATGGATACATAAACTGTTATATATCCGTACAAGAATATTTCTGTTTGTAACAGTAATTGATTTTCTTTGTTCTTAAAAGACCGCTAAAAATTATAAATAGTATAGTTCTTATAAATGAAATTGTTCAAAAAAGAAATTCAAAAATACTCAAATTGTGTATATTGGACCTTGATAAGATTATACATTGTGTGTGTTTTTTTTTTTTTTTTTGTCCTCCTTCCTTGTATTTATTGTTCACTGCAGCTGAAATAAACTATTCCTGTTTCTCTATGAGACTTCCACACTGTTAGGCATATACTGAGAGATGGCAAATTACAAGGGAATTGGAATCAAGTCAACTTCATTTTGAGTCATAGTCTTCTACCAATACTGGTGTTGACCCAGTGCTCTCCAGGGAATTGAATCCAAGTAATGGTTTTTTGACTTAGGAAAGTCATTTGACTTCTCAGCAGTTCATTCTTACCTACAAATGAATTGCAGAGTCTTATGTTTAAATGTAACAGTTGTTACAGAGGGGACTCTTCTTTTGGCTTTTACTGTATTTTTATTTTTATTTTTCCCGTGGGTAAATAAAACCATGGTACATTTTGATCCCAGCCCCTTCTTTTAAACAAGCATTTTACACACACACACACACACACACACACACACACACACACACACTCAGTGCACACGTGTAAAATTACAGTCAGTCTGAAAGTTGTCTTGAGAATTTATAGTGTCAGTTGAAATGATTTAACAACAGTTCCATTTGTGTTCTTGATTTCACATTTGGAAAACTACCTTATCAACCCGTCTACATTGTGGGACAGGGACAATTCTAAAGGTTTTCTGTGTACAAACAAAACCAAATGTCAGAGCTAATGAATAACAAAATGAAATACAAGCAAATAACCTCACGCAACCCAATAAACAAATTTAAAAAACTCATCTTGTTTCTCATTCCTGCTTATCAACTTCTTTTTCTCTTCCTTTTGTAGGAAGAAAAATAACCTATAATCTCTATTGTTACACTTAAACTTTTAAAATTTTCTGAAATTACACAGTCTAATTTTCAGCCCTTGTCTATAACAGATGTTCTTCCCAAGGTCACCAGAGCCCTATAACAGATTCTTGTGAGGTGTTTTCTTCACTTTATTTTCTTTTTAGTTTTGAGAGAGGTTCTCCTTCAGTCATGAAATTGCCCAGGCTCACACTTGTGTCTCTCCTTGCCTTATCCTCCCAGGTTGCTGGAATTATACAGTAGACAGACACTACAACACCTCATTTGTGTTGTTCTTATCATTGCTCTGTGTATAGTGTCTTCCTTCTCCGATCTTCTTCTCTAATTCTATATTATTCTAAAATTCAATCTTCATGTTCTTTTGCTAAAAAATACTTAATATATTCATTTCTGACGAATTGATTGAAGTCTGTCTGTATGATGTCCCTGATGGAATTTCTATGTTAACAGGATGGGACAAAGAGAAAGAAACAGCTAGGGGTTTTGTTTTGTTTTGTTTTGTTTTTTTTTGAGGGAGGGGTGGTATTTTTTTATAGAAATAATCCAACCTTCGATAACTGAGGCATGACTTCTGTTATTTTATTTACCATATTTTGTTGTTATTTTAAAATATTTATTAGCCTGAGGGCTTCTACATTGTGTCTTTGATATTTTTCCTAGAACCAATAGACCATTGTGACATAGGAGACTTTAATACCGGGTTTTTGATGGTTTTGATAGACTAATTGAAAAAACCTTTTAGGAACTTAAAAATAAATAGTGTTGGAAATGGTTAGCTTGAAGAACATACTTGGTAGCCAGTAATTTTTGGATGTCATATTGTCTGTTTTTTTTTTTTTTTAAATGTGTAGTGGCCTTAATTTAAACCGAAAGAGGAAATGTAGCCTTCAATGAGAAGGTAAATTTTGTTGAACTGAAAGTGAAATATGTGTTGAAAATGTTAAGAATATCATTGATTCATTGTTTTCAATATCTGATGTATCATGCACTGTGGCAGTTTTGTTAGGGCCTTGTTTTGCTTTCAGATGTAGATTTCTAGTCAAGATTACATATTTTTAGGACTGTATTCAAATTAGTCTTTGGAAAATTTTAATGTGCCTTACAAAACTTTTTGTGTTAGGTTTTTGGTTTACTTGTGGCAACTGGGGCTCATTCCTAGCTCATTTGTGTGTTTGATTTTGAGACAGAGTCTTGATTAGGTTGCCTCTAACTTGGAATCTTCCTGCTTTAGCCAGAGTGCTGGGATTATAGAGGCCTATGCCACTTGGTCCAGCTACTGAATACGTTTTATTTGTATGATTATGATACATAGTAATTACATCCATCTTGGAGGTATGGTTCATATGTGTGTGTGTGTGTGTGTGTGTGTGTGTGTGTGTGTGTGTGTGTGTGTATATATATATATATATATATATATATATATATATAGCAACTTAATGATTTTTTTCTTTCCCTTCCTTAGCCCACTACCTTCCTCTTTCACCATTTCCCTAGGTCCTCTTCTAATTTTTTTCTGAGATGGGGGGGGGGGTCTTATATTGCCCAGGTTGGTCTCAAATTCTTGGACCTGAGTGATTTCCTCACTTTATCCTCCCACGTACGTAGATGGGAGGACAGGTGAGCACCATCATACCTGACTACAAAAGTGTTTTATTACTGTTACTCTAGATAGCACATGGGCTTGCTTATCAAGGAAGTAGTTAAGCATGTGGGGTAAATGTTAGTTTAGTGATTTAATGCGTATAACTTGATGTGGTATAGGTTTAGAGTCATACTTGGCAGTTTACTTAGACTATGCCTTGGAAATAATTTCAGATTAAACTTTCTCACTTCTGTGTTTCCTTGAGGTTAGCTATGAGCTTGTATGTGTACATCTTTAATTTAGGGAGTGATAGCTGCTGTAAATGAAAAACTCAAAGGCTATTTAGAATTTATAATGACTTTTATTGTATTCGTGTGTAATTAGACCTTATTGTGCTCCTATTTAAAACCTTTCAGGGGTTTCCCATTGCACTTAGACTGAAACTCATGCTTTGCCAGGCTGCGTGCTCCTGCCTGCTCTTGGCCTTATCTTCAGCCCCTCCTTCCCCTAATCACATGCCGTCAGCTGCTCTACTCCTGAACATGCAAGTTGACTCTTGACTTAGGCCTTTGTACTTATGGTCATATGTGTCTCTAATACGTCTCCTTCGATGTTCTAATGTCTTTTTAGTCTCAGGATCATTGTTATCCCTCAGAAGTGTCTGTTACCAGTTGCTCTTCTTTTCTAGTCAGTTGTTCCACCATGTTGCCTTTGCCTTTCTGTTGGTTCATTCATTGTTGTTTCCTCTGTGCACAGAAACACATGTTAGGTGCTTTGTGTAGGGGTGGGGGGATGTTTTCTTACAATTATTCTCACAGAAATGAAGTGACTAGTCAGAATCAACTTGTGACTAAAGAGGTACTGATTCATACAATTACATGTTTAAATTACTCAGTAATTGATTTATCTTTTCATTACATAGTACAGAATTCAATTATGGTAGAAATAGATACTGTCTCTTGTGGCTGGAGCTGGTATGAAGATACAAGATCTTGTTTTAGATTTAATTTGTCAGATCATGATTTCCTTTTAGTTAAGACAAATAGCTAATAATTATCATCAGTTCATGTGGTTTCTTTCTTTTTTTTTTTTTTTTTTTGATTCATGGATGAGGCAGGATTGTGGCTTAAGAGCACTGTGAACCAGAGATCAGGAAACTTAGGCTCTGGTTTTATTCTGCCACCAGTAGCCAACTTTCCACATGAGTCTTTGGCTCTCAGTTCTCTACTTCATAAAATAATCGGGCTGAATGAAGTGATCTCCAGGGTCTGTTTCAGGCTAGAGGAATGGCACAGAGGCCCTGAGTTTGATTTCCCAGCACCACATAAAAGCCGAGCATTGAGCATGGTGACACATACCTGTAAGCTCATTATTCAGTAGGCTGAGGCGGGAGAATTGCTGTTAGTCCAAGGCCAGCCTGGGCTACAGAATAAGACCCTGTCTCAAAAAAACCCAAACCCTTTTTACGCCCCACACCCCCAGACATTTTTTTTTTTTTTCAAGGCAGGATTTCACTTTGGTAGTTTAGCCTGGTCCTGAACTCACTATGTAACCCAGGCTGGCCTTGAACTCATGGCAATCCTCCTGCCTCAGCCTCTCAAGTACTGGGATTATATGTACACCACCACACCCAGTTGATGTGGTGCTGGGGAATCAAGCCTAGGCACTGTGCTTGCTAGGCAAGTGCTTTAACCACTGTGCTATTCCTCCAGCCTGTATCTTCTTTTCAACAGTGTGCAATTACATAATTCGGGGCATAGACCAGACATTTTTGCACTTTTGAGTTGTAAGGACTCGTAGTATGTGTGATAACTGTTCAGCTATCATTAAGCTTTTACAAGAATAGGAAGTCAAGTTTATTTAGCTGAACATTAAAACATCTGAAGAATTTATAAGTTCTTTTATTTTACACCACTGGTATGTGTTTTGTTTGCATATGCTGGCAGCATTTTTGGTGGCTGGATTCCCTCATATTTTATGATGCCATTCCAACCTCTTGATAGAGTTATGTATAACACATTTTTAAACACAAATGGAGTCCTTAACAGAGTGCAGTCTGTAATCTTAACTTTTTGGATTATGTGCTTACGTGAAAAAAAGCATGCATTTTGAGATGATGAACAGTTTACTCTTGTCAATTTGAGAACCCTGGCTTTAGAATGTAAAAGGCCTTAGGTTATGTTATAGTTTGGATCTCTGAAATGTACCCCCAAAGCCTCATGTATTTGGATGTAGTGGATTACTTGTGGTTACCATGTGCTCTTGAGAGGTGGGACTTGGTTGAAGGGAGCAAAACATTGGTATTTGACCCAGAAGAGGTGGGATACCTGGAAGGGTAATTGTACCCTTCTTCCCAGACTTGACTTCTACCACAGCCACTCTTCCAGAGTGTACTATGTGAGACCTTCGGAAACTATGAGCCAAAATAAATCTTTCCCTCTGTAAGTTCTGGATGTCAGATGTTCTGCTCCATCAATGAGAAAGTAACTAAGATAGAAACTGGTACCCAAGAAATGGGGTCATTGCTATGACTTTACTCAGTGATGTAGTTCAGGAGTCTTTCAAACTGCTTTGCAGGAGAAATTTAGAAAGGTTTGAAGATGCTAGCTGGAGAGGCCTTAGAATTCTACGAGTTGAGCTTGTTCAGAGATTCTGGTTTGAGCTCAGGAGACTAGAATGGTGATAGAAGTATGGATTGAAAAAGCCTGGCTCAAGAAGTTTCAGACGAGAAAGAGGAATTTATTGGCATTTAGTCAGAAACCATTCATGCTGTGCTGTAGCAGAAAGTGTGTCAGTATTTTGCCCATGTTCTCTGACTTCACCTGAAGCTGAGATTAAGGGCCTTACTCTGGTGGAGGAAATCTCAAGGCATCCCAATGTTCTTGCTGTTACTTGGATACTCCTTGTAACTTTTAGTAGACAGTATCATGAAAGCCAAAAAAAAAAAAAAATGGTAGAGAAAAATGATAAAAATATTTTCAGTTTTCCCAGACTGGAAGGGCCTGCAGAAATGTGGCAAATGATCATGGGGAAGTTAAAGAGATTAGCTTTAGAAGGAAGCCAAGTACTTGGAAGCAGGACTACAAAAAAGATGCTTAGAAGCAGTGTCAGGAACCCATAAGATCTCACTTTTTCACCAATAAAAGAATGGAGAGGCAAGGGAGCTTGCTTTGAGAATAATACCCTAGTGAATTTTGTAGAGGTAAAGAGAAAAATGTTTGTTGGAGTTCAACCATCTAAGAACTCAGAGGCCTCAGCTGCGATTGTACAAAAGAGCTAAGCTACTGCTCAAGACAGTCGCAGACATTAGTGACATTTACGCAGTCCTGGCTTTACAGGCATGCAGAATGCAAGAGTTGTGTGGTCATGGAAGCTTCCTTTCAGATTTCAGAAGAAGGCCTTGAAGGCCAGACAGTGTGCCCCTGGGAGAGCAGTGCATGAATTTGAGAAGGAGAAGCCTAAGGTGCAGTGGAAGTCATGAAAACATGGAGAAGCCAGGAACATGGATCATCTGTGGAAGAATGCTACAGGCTGTGAACAGAGACAGCCCAGAGGCAGTGTTGTAGGGATAGGGGCACCTTTGGAGCTCACATCTCATCACAGTTTACCCCAGGTGCTGGACACAGAACTACATGATTTAACCCTTTCCCTGTTGAGTTTAGAACTTGCTTTGGACAAATTGCTCGCTATCCTTCTATTTCTCTTCATGGAATGGGAATGTTTACTCTGTGCTGTTGTAGGCTGGAAATTTTTAACTTTGATTTTTCCCAGGAGCTTATAGCTGAGAGTTTGCCTTGCATCTCAGAAGAGACCTTGGACTTCGACTTTTTTTTTTTTTAACAGAGTTGAAACTCTTAAGACTTTGGCAACTCTTAGAAAAGGGCTAGATGCATTTTGCACAAGGAGGTGGGCATGAGTTTTTTTGGAGAGCAGAGGTGGGGTGATGTGGTTGGGATTTGAAAAGCTCCCAAAAGCTTCATGTACTTGAGTATTGTAGTTTACCTTTGGATACCATGTGGTGCTGACAGGTGGGGCCAGGTTGAAGGAACGTTGGTACTTGACCCAGAAGGGGCAGACTACCTGGAAAGGTAATTCTGCCCCTCACCCCAGACTTGGCTTCCTGCATTCCATGCCGTGAAGAACTCCCCTACAGCTTTGCCTCCTCTGTTTGCTTCCACCATTGCAAGCCTTCTATGAATGGACTGAGTGAGACCTTCTGAAACTATGAGCTAAAATAAATCTCCTCTTTTAAGTTGTAGATATCAAGTGTTCTGCCCCAGCAATGAGAAAGTTACTGAGCTTAAAAATTAGCTCTACTGCTTCTTGCCTCTTTGAATTTAGAAATATATAACTTTTCTGAGTCATAGTTTCCTTATGTTTCATGGGTTTAATATTTTGCCTGGTAGGATTTTTGTGAGGGTATAATTAGGTATGGTATGTAGAGTATTTTATAAATTCTTAATAATTGGTGGTTTTCAGAGCACTGTTCATGTCTTGCTTATCCAGTCTGCTTCATAGGTCTACCCATGAACAGTAGATAGATGTCTGTTGTGTTTGCACAGATCCTGCTTCTCCTAACTTGTTTGGGAATGCTTTGTCTTGTTCCTACTTAAAATACTTCTGTAACCGTGGGCATTACCTTTGCTACTGGAGCCACATCAGGCACTTCCTGCCCAGGTGACTTGTTGTAGCCTGTTTTTGACTCTAGTCTGAGTATTCCTGTATGATTTTTTGCTTTTCTTAGTGGCTTCACATGAGAACTGGTATAGTAGAGGTAACCAAAAAGCTCTACCCTCCCCGTCATAGGATGATTTTGTGTGTGTGTGCATACCAGACAAAAAGAATTTAAATCTATATTTTTCAAAATGTGTGTGAGTTAAAGGGCAAACTTTCCTTCTATGTTTTAAACTCTACTTTCAATACTTGTATGCTAACTAGAAAAAATTCAATGAAGAAAACTTTTATTTACTGTACTCTCTTAGAAACTACTTGTGGTCATCAGATATTAGTTTGGAGTATATTTAGGAAATTTTCAGCAGTGAGTTCTGCTGATTGGAGTGGAGATCCCTAAAGAAACTAAGCCAACTGACAACTGTTTTGTGAGGAAATGCCGGTAAATCCCATCACAAATTATGCTTGGAGGTGGTTTGGAGAGGTTCAATGACTTGTCACTTTTTCTTGTTGTTGTTGTTGTTACATCCACAAATTTTGTGTTGACTTAAGCCTTATTAGAATGAAATATTTTTAGTCATACTTATGATTTCATGCTTTTTAGATACCAAAGGAATTTGTTTTTGTTATATATTTAAACATTTTGTTCCCTGTTTCCATTATACTTCACCAATGCTCATTTGCTGAATTGGAGGATCTTTGCAATTAAATGAGAATCTGACTGAACAGTTGTCCCTTATCATGATTTTTGTTTGTATTTATGAGCACATGAGCATGTGGCAGGCTTCACGAACTAGAACAAATGATATTCATGGAGAGAGACCAGGAGCCTTACGCATAAACTAATATTTATATATGGAATTATAGTAATATGTGAGATGCAAGGAATATGTTGTAATAGTTTTATTTGATTATATTTTAAAATCTAAATCTAGTGGAACAATTCAGGATTGGCACACAATATCATTGCCTAAAAAGATATGACTTTCTATAAAGGATTGAATACAGTTGTCTCATGCGTTCAGGAACCTCTGCTCTTAACCATAATTGGGGTATGTTGAAGTCCCTTGTATGAAATATTTTTAGTATTTACATGAAACCTATCTATATCTTATTGTAAAAAATTTAAAATCATCTCTGGATTACTTAAAACACCCAATACAATGTAAATGTTGTGTAAATAGTGTTTTTCTGTCTTGTTTATAGAAAAAATGACAATGTATATAGTACACATACCATTTCTCCGCCCTAAGTAGTTTAAGAACCTATGGATATAGAGTGTTGACTGTAATTACAATGGAGCTTTCTTTTTCTGCCATTTATATTCTTGCTTAAAAGTATCTCTAGTGTAGATTGAATTTATATGAATTCAGCCATTTGCACATCATCTTTTGTATTAACTATACATTGCTGTATAAGTGATTTTAAAATGAAGTAATTTATAAGAATAATTTTAATAGTGTGTAGTTTTATCCTCTTCACTGACTTACATAGTTATCCTTAAGTATGATAAATTTTCCTATAACTTATTTGAGGGTAAAAGTAACGGAATAATGACTTTCAGTGTTTTTAAAGACGGCAGAGCAAAGAGCAGTGTATTAATGCTAGTAATTTTTGACTGATTGAAATCAGATGCTTTTGGAGCAGAGGACTTTTTGTGGTCTACTTTTGACATTTCTGCTGGAGTAAAGTGAATTATTTACTATTATAATGTTTTAACACCTAACTGTAATTTAGATTGGTACCAGTTAACATAAGTAAATATGTGATGAGAGTTTATAAGAATCTCTATAAACAGTTTAGAGGTCAGTAAAACATTATTTTCACTATGATGGAAATGTGGCACACTAAAACTTAGTAAGTTAATAGTGTTTATTTCCAGAGTTTAAAAAAGTAAGCCATTTATAGTTACTATATTTTGGTTTTTATTCTATAAAATTTCTTAGATAAATGCTATAGTGAATGGTTTTTGCAACAAGAAGCTGTTGTACTATGCACATGAAATGGATATCTTTTTTGATCTGTGAATAGCACCATTATCAAAGGGACACATGAAGCCTTGATGAAAGCTTTCCTTTTGTTCTTTCTTCGTAATGCATTTTTTTTTTTCCTCTTAGGCAGCAGCTACTGGTTTACATTTAGGACACAATCTAATAGCTTGTGTCTTAATCTAATTAAGTTGTCATTTTACATAGTATAAAATGGGTGACTATAGGTATGGTGGTTCCCATAATGGAGATTTTTTTTAAAAAAAGTTTTAACAGTTGTCTTTTAGGAAACTCACATTCTGTTAAGTTTTTCTGGAACTCTAATTCAAGGGCCTGAGAATGAAAAGAAAGTTGACCACATTAAGGAGAAATGCACAGGTGACTCTAGGCCTCTGCTGTGGTTTTCAAGGTTGCTCATCTATTCAAGACAGTGGGAAGAATTTTGAAGTTGAGTCCACTTTCCTCCCCCTAAACTTTGTATAGACACCCACACACAGTGGGATATCTATAAATCAGTGATTCTTATCTGAGCTGATTTTGCCTCCTTGGGACATGTTACCATATCTGGAGACATATTTATTTGTCAAAAGTAGGAGGATGGCTCCTGGCTTCTGTTGTCATTGGGCAGCTGTATGTTCTACAGTCCACAGGGTAGTCTTTTTCTGGAGGAATTATCTGGCCCAAAACTAGTAGTTTCAGTGTTGGGAAATGTAATGCAAGTGTTGTCACCCTTGAAGATAGGAACAGAGGAATGAAAAAAAAAATTCAGTGTAGTATTATTAACATAAAGGAAAATCTAAGGAAAGACAACAGGGACCAGATTTTTATTTTGGCAAATTTTGTGGCCTTGCCCACTCCTTTTCTTTAGAAGAAAGAAATTTAGGGGATCGATTAGTTTCAGTGGAGCTAACTTGCTTCAAGTGAATGATATAGATTCAGAAACTGCTAAGGCTGTGCATTTATTTGTGTTCAGATGAGACAGGAGTCTTATACCAGTAAACCTTGTTAGTTTGCAAAAGAGTATATAGTTGCTTCCCACATGTGTTAGCATCATTGGCTTATTATTTTTCTGTTGTTTCATTCAGGACTAATTTGGCTGTTTAAGAGTGAATTGGAACATACAAATCTACTTTTACTAATACTTCAGTCAACAGAAGGTAATAGGAATCCTTTTTGAATTTAGTAATTGTGGCTTTCTTTTTTGATGTAGTTGCTGCAATTGAGAAGCTGAAGCATGATCTGTTCAGGGCAAAGTGAATTATAAAGTTGGAATATATATATATATATATGGAAAAAAGATTAATATAGTGTAAATATAGAGGAAGGGAGAATAATCTGAAAACTCATTATTTATAACTTTGAAGGGAAACAAATCATACTTCCAAAATTATGTTGTTAAAAAATAGGAAACTAGATAATTGGTATGTTTTTCTGTTTGACTCTCAGTTTTAAAGGGCTCTAATTGATGTATTGTTTAAATTGCTCCCTAAATACAGTGTTGGGATGTTAGGGAGGGAGCTAAGCATGCATGTGATAGCAGCTCAGAGATGTGCAGTGCTTCTCCCTGAAACAGTTACAGTGCAGCAGCTGCCAGTGGTGATGTCACAGTCAGCAGATAAAGAGCCATTTAAGATTCTTTATCATCATCATCAGAGAACAGGGAGAATCTGTGGAAAATCTAAAGCGTGAAGATTCCTACTGTATCCCATTGTTGTGTTGTTTTAAAGGTTAGTGTCCTCAATGTTTAATCATTTATAATTTCTAAATTATATTTAATATCTTCAGTGAAAAGAGAGAATACTAGTTATAGAAGGAGAAGCAGTTAATTTATTAAAGCTGAAACACCATTGTGTTTGGACAAAAAGAGAAAATAGTGCTGGTTTCTACCTTTATTTATACAGTGACTTTGTACACATAGCCACCATATTGTATGATTTTATTGGGCAATGTTTACCTACCTCAGTTGTAACTTTTTCTTTAGTGGTGCTAGTGTTCGCATCTAGGGCTTCATAAACACTACGCCAGTACTCTACCGCTTAGATATATCCCTGGCATCTCAATTGTAAATTTGATATACTGTTTGTAGACTTGCAATATCTGTAGATGTTACTAATGAGTGAGGGAAGGACAAAGGCATTAGTATAGACTTCAGTTCTGTGTGGAACAGACACGGTGGGGGAAAACCTTCTCTACAGGCAGGAAGAGCTTAAATTGAAACTAATTTTCCAAATGCCAAAGGCCCTTTCCATCTGCTGACCTCTGACTCCTGGACTGTTTTACCAAGATTTTGGTATGTATCTTTTTCTGGATCACTGCTTTTCATGCTGGATTTTGGGGTTCAAGTAAGAATTAAAGATTGTGCTTGACAATTTCGTTTTGGACACGAAGAGACTATGTCATTGTTTGATGTGACAGAAAGGGCCATGCAGTGATGAAGTTAGGTCATTAATTGCATTATATTTAAGTATTTTCTATAGGAGCCAAGTGCTTGATTACCAAATGTGCTTAATCAGTGATTATATAATATGGACAGTAATAATAGGAAAATCCTAAATGTATCTCTTGTTACATTCTTTAACTATCATCCTGCCTCACTTAGCTCTGGCCACCATTAATTTCTTGTTCCACAGCAAGCTTACTTAGATAATGATAGCCAGGCATGCGGCCTCCTAATTTACCATCTATTTTGCACAACCAGTGCGAGAGTATCTTTGTAGGAGGAGCATTCTAAATGTAGATACCTATAGCCAATGCTTAAAGGGAAACATGAGTTTGTAAAGTTTTCTTCAATGTCTGAAGAGTGACACATAACTTAAAAGATGAGCGTTACTTTTATTTCAAGTTCTTGTCAAGTGAGCTTATGAGTCGAATGCCTCTCATTTCTTGAACTCCATGTTCACTTTTTTTGATACGCATTATGATCATCACTGTCTTCATGTTAAAATCATAATTCTTACTATCTCTTGATTTTGTTTGGTAGTTAAGTCCATGAAGTCAGACTGCCTTGGCTGCATTATTTCCTGACTGTGCCATTGGATTATTTGGTAACCTTTCTGTGCCTCATTCATCCCATGTTTATTGTTACTTTCTTTTTTCTCACAACAAACATCTCAGTTAAACATCTAATTCTCTTCAGCTTTATTAGGGAGAAAAACCATCATCAGCAGTTTTAAGTATGTTATTTGCAAAGCAAATATTGTTCTTAGTACAAGCTGTACTGGTGGGCCAAATTCAGAAGAAAGATCCTGGTGGCCCTTCCATTCAGTTTTCTCTGGCTTTTCCCTACTGAGCAGACTCTTCTTGAAATCTTCCAATTATGTCATGCAATTATTTATATTTGCTTCTGTGCTTTTGGATGGCTTATGCTAACCATATTTAGCATATATCCTAATTTATTATATGATTAAAACTACTGTTTGGTCAGTTAAATTTTAGAAAGCTGGTAGAAATAAAACATGACATGGTCAAAATAATTCTTTATGCTTTTCTTTGTTCTTTATTTTATATAAAGCAGGAAGCTAGGTTGCCTTGGCATCATATTTAAGAAACCAAGAAGCAAATAGCAACAATTTTTAATTTAATATTTTGAACCTAGCAAAATTAGGAATGGAATTGTTTGTCTTGCTTCTGAACCAGGGTATAGGTTTTTATCACACTCTCTTCTATTTCACTTTCTCCCCAAACCTAATTAATATTAGTTTTTAAAATTGAATCATTTGTTTTTCTCCAGATTACTTAGTTCAGTTCTCAGAGAAATAACTTTTTTCTTCATATTTCAACAAGTACAGTTAGTATTACATGTTTGGCTGGAGCCCATTATTCAACAGGAGAGGCAGAGTGCCCTCCATAGAGTAGGGAGCCACAGCACCATGGCTTTACTGTATCTTTTATCCAGGAATGGAGCTCTGTGGTTAATCTGGGGTTGGTTGAGTGGAGCATGGTTTAGAGTGTTTTCTCTGTTCAGAGTCATTGGCAAGTGTATCCTGCCAGAAGAGAATATTTCTGGAGGAATGGCACAGATGTTAGAGTACTTGCCTATCAAGTCTAAGGCCTTTAGTTCATTTCTTCCCCTGCCCCACATAATCCAGTATGGTGGCGCAAACCTGTAATCCTAGCATTCGGGAGGCTGAAGCAGAGGATGCTGTGAGTTCGAGAGCAGCTCGGGTTACATAGTGAGTTGAGGACTGGCCTGGATTATAGAGTGAGACCCTGTCTCAAAGGAAAAAGAATATTTCCAGTTTTATCAGACTTCAGTTGCACAGTACTCATCTAGTAGCCTCCTGTCAAACCATTGTGTGTCAGCTTTATTGTATTTGACTGTTTTCAATAACGCCGGTGAAGAAGTTATACCAATAGCATTTTTTTTTTCTGTGAACTTGAACCTTCCTAAGGCTAATCAGAGAAGCCCTTTCATGTTTGTTTTCTTTAAATTCTTTTCATTGAATGGTTGTTTCAGGGAAACAAGAGATGATCATCTTACTCTATGAAGGTATTGTGTAGTTTGGCAGTCTTCCTTTTCTGTATGAGCTGGATCCTAGGGGTGTAGGAAGCCAGGGTAGTGCGGCGGGACCTGGGATAGTGAGAACAGGGAGGTCTGACTGTTTTCATGGGCATCCAGGACCAGGCAGGACCTGCAGAGCAACTGTGATCCCATAATAATTACCAGGGCAAGTCTGACATGAAATCAGCCCCTCCCCTCCTCAATTTGTATTGGAATTGTGCCTTCTGGCAAAAGGTAAATGCTTTGTATGCTATTTTTTGCATCATTTTTATGTGCTCTAAGTATACCTTCAGAAATAGATGAAGAAGTGATTTTTTTGGTAGTGCTTGTTGTCTTTCAGTCAACTGAAGTATGCCAGCATAGGTGGTAGTTTACAAGTTCTTACATCTCATTGTTGAAGAACACCAGTTTGAATTTGAAATAACCGTATCAGTTCATAGTCCCACCAGCATGTGAAAGGGTTCCTTTTTCTTCTGCATCCTTGCCAGCATCTGTTACTTTTAGAGTCCTTGATAAAAGCCTTTCTCTGAAGGGTAAAACAGTATCTCAGTGTTGATTTGATTTGCATTTCTCTACTGGCTAAAGATACTGAACATTTTTCATGTATTTGTTGGCCATTTGTACTTCTTCTGAGAGCTGTCTGCTCATTTCAACTGACCATTTTCGGGGGTGGATTTTTATTGTAAAGGGTCTGTTTTTCTTCAGTTCTTTGTGTATTCTAGTTACTAGCCTCCTTTAGGAAGAGTCGGTGGCAGAACAACTTTCTGACTCGGCAGGCTCTGTCCACCCTGTTGCTTCCTTTTCTATGCAGAACTTTTTAATTTGATAAAATCACAGTTGTTAATTCTTGGTATTATGGGAATCAGTGTAGAAATTTCTCAAAAAAACTGGAAATAGATATTCCATTTGGCCAGTGATATTTCTTCTGGGTATCTTTCCAAAAGAATTTAAAGCACTATGTAACATGCATACCAGTAGATAAAAGAAAATGTGGTGTAATATATGTGATGGAGTGCTATTTACTGTGTCATAAAGACAGGTAGATTTGTAGGAAAATGGATATGACTTGATAACTTAAAGGTATCAAGTAAAGTGAATCAGACAGAAATTAAATATTGCATGATTTCTCTAATATGAGAAACCTAGAGTATAAATAAGTAATAGTATCAAACAGGTTAGAGGTTGGGAAGCAGGATGAGTGAAGGGGTGGAGAAGGGCAAGAAAAAGGAAGGGAAGGAAACGTGAAGCCTTTGTCATGTATGTGCACACGATTCTGTGGTTCAATGTAAACATTATAGCACATATAAATACTAATAAAAATAGGGGAAAAGTAACCATATCAATTCCTGAATAAGGTGCAGCTTTTATTTGTGATTCTGGATGGATAAAGCCTAAAAGAAAGAAGTTCACATGCATTACAGAAAATGCTTTGCTTTGGTTTGCTGTAGCTCAGTTTTTGAAATGTGGTTCTTCTCAGTTATCTGTGTATGGGATACAGGCAAGCAGAAGCTTCCAGATTATCTTCCTCAGTGCCATCATTGTTTCCCTGCTGTTTGTCTGATTGTCTTTAATTACTATATATATTTATGAACTGGTCTACACCTCAGAAACTTGACAGTGCACTAAGTGATTATTTTAAGGCATCTGAAATTTCACCTATCATTCTTTCCTCTGTTAGCATGTTTAAAAGTATGCAGTAACTTCCTATTCAATATTTTTTATTTACCTGTACTTTTATGGCTTTTTTTTTTTTGTGAAGGGAGCCATTTCTACCAAGTTCGTCCTCCCTGGGTTAGCAAATAATGGAAGAGTGAAGAAAACCAGACTAAATCTGCCTTCGAGTTGGATTGCTTTATTTCCCATCACTGAAGATGTTGATGTTAGGGCAGGGAAGCTCATAAAGCTGAATTAAACAAAGCCACATCAAAGCTTTGTGTGAAGGCAGTGAACCAGACCGGGAGAGCTGTACTGATACTATTTCAGATGAACACAGGTTCAGGAGTGGAGAGCAAGATGAATTAAAAAGATATTAAGGAGTAATTATTTTTGGTAAGCACTACTGAATGTGCCTTGTGTGTGTGTGTGTGTGTGTGTGTGTGTAAGGCTTTTGTTGTTTTCACCGAAGCAAACAATAGCAGTGAACATTTTCATGTGAATAGATGGCATTGTTGTCCTGAGGGAGTCACTGATTGAAAAAATCTCAGATGACTGCGCATGGCATTGTGCCCGTGCACACATGCTGTGTGTGTGTGTGTGTGTGTGTGTGTGTGTGTGTGTGTGTGCGCGTGCACCATATCCATCAATGACAGACTTGGTTGTTTTGGCATGAGGGGAAGATAATACCTTTGTTATTGAAGAATCAACCACAAATACATCTTAGATTTTGAAAAATAACTGATTTTTAACAGAATTTTCTGGGCTGCCTTTGCAGGTAAAATCCTGATACTTCTTTCTTCCATGACATTAGGGGCAGATTAGGAAAGACCAGCAGCAGTGGGTGGAGGGCAGCTTCATTCTCTGAGTTTTTATATATAGCATAAAACCTTCTGCACTCTGACGTCTAGTATGTAGGTTCCATAGCTGTTGTTTTGTTGTTATAAATTATTAAAAAAAAAATTGAGCGAAGATTTTGCTATGTTGCTACATTAGTCAGCTTTGCTGGGACACAGTGCCTGACCCGATTTGACGTAACAGTTGTTTCAGAGGTTTCGTTGCATGGGCAGTGGCTTCATGGCAGAAACGTCATGGTGGAGAGGTGTGTTACAGCAAAGTACTAACTTTATGGTGGCCACCAGCAGAGCCTGGGGAGGAACATCAGTGGGAGAGATGTGCTGCAAAGACATGTCGCTGGTAACCGAGCTCCTTCAAACTGGACCCTGCCTCCTAATAGCACATTCAGCTGTGAAAGCCAGTGTGCGTGTGGTGATTATTGTAAGATCCCATGATCCAGTCACTTTTTTAGGAGTCTCTTAATCCAGTCAGTTGATGGTTAAGATTAACTGGCACATATGCCCAGGATTGCCTCAAATTTGTGATCTTTCAGCTTTCCAATAGGTGTGATTACAGATGTGGGCCATTCTGCCTGGCTGGTTTCTATAGTTTTAAACTCTACATTTCTGCTCTGCCTGGCTTTTCTTTATGTTACAAATTCTGATGACCATTTGCAATGTAGTCTTTAGTTCTGTAGCAGTAGATATTCTGATTGATGAAACAAACTTTATATATACGTGTGTATATGCAGAGACATGTACATAAATACAAGGAAACCAAACATAGAAATTTTTGCTGCTTTGTATATCGCAACAGCTTTAGTGGGCGCTCATTTATTGTGGATGAAATTCTATAAGTACACCTATTGGCTAATTTTTAAAAAATAAGTTATGCACGAGGCTGGTGATTTTATCAATTTTCAGATGATGAAACAGTAGCTAAGAATACTGGAAATATAGATTGCATCAAAGGCAAGACTTTATAAAAAAGAAAATTTTAAATGTAGATACACCTGCCTCTTTTTTGTTTGCTTAAAGTATATCCAGTGCAAACAGAAGCTTAACTGAGGTGACTAGCAAAAAAGACCTTTAAGTGCTTGGACTTTTTTTAAGTCTAAAGACTTTAAGTATAAACACTTCTGTAATATCAGAAATAGCAGTCATAATGTGGGAGCCAGTCAGCCTGGGACCTCAGTAGTGTGTGTTGACATTTTTGTAAATATCATTTATTATACTTTTATATACTTTGCTTTGACAAGGCCAGATGAGTTAAGGGCTGTTCAGAAAGGATTGAAGTAAGTCTGCCAAAAGAATAAATTCTTGCACATATATAAAGTTCAGTAATCTGGAATAACATATGATCCACTAGGTTAGAAAAGCCAAAATTTTGTTGTTAACAGGATAACAATAACAGGGTACTTGAAGACAAAGAAGGTGTGCTCACACTCCTGGTGCTGGCATACACATAAATATGCTGGTGGTAGTAAAGGGGGGAATGACACAGGAAAAGTAGTTAAAAGGCTTTTGTTGTCATTGGGTGGGACGTGGAGAACTAAAATCAAGAACCTGAGCCTGGGTACTTGGGAACAGAGGGGAAGGGGTAGGTGCAAGATATGCTGGGAAGATTCTGTAGGACACAGACAGCAAAGAGGACCGAGTGTTTAAAAGAGGCCTCAGGTTTTAGAGTTCTCAAGTCTGGGAGAAGGATGTGTACTATGACAGAAATGGGACAGGCAGAGGATTTAGCATGGAGGAAAATTGGATTTTATTTTGGAGTGCCGAGTTGGGAAGCTGGCAAGAGATGTGGCAGAAGTTGAGTCAGAAGAGCCAGGAACTTTGAGTGGCTCTTCTCAGCAGTTCCCAAGACAAGCAAAGACAGGCATGGTTTCATTGTGCCCTTATAAATGTTTAGTAATTATTGGTTATATGTAGTTCTTTTAAATGTTGTGGGATGACTGAAATTGCTTGAAAACAAACTTTGCTCAGACACCTAGTTTTTACTTCCAAGGAAAAAAGTCAGTAATGAGACCTGCCTCTGTAGGTGGGGGAATGGAGGACAGCAGAAGCCGAGGTAGGCCTGCTAAGCCAGTAGCAATCTGAAGCCAGGGCATCTCTTGAAATGTTATGTAGAATTCCATCCTACTTCCTAATGTGTGTTTGAATGTGGTTTTATTTTATTTTATTTTTCAATAATTTTATTGTGGTAAAAAAAACTCACGTGACATAAAATTCAACATTTTTTGTAATACATGAATTCCAAATTCTGTAATTGAATGAGATTTTAAAATATGAAAGTATTTGTAATTACTTTCAACCCCAAATGAAGGGTTTCCCACCATACTTCCTTGCGCTTTTGCTTGGCTTTTGTTTCTCCTGCATGGGGATGCTTTGCTGCTGAGTCTGTTTGAGCTATGAAGGGAAATGTCATTTCCTGCTCTCAGCATGACAGCTCTTGCTATGGCATTGAATGTTCTTACTGTTATATCCATGATATTTAGAAGAACATTTCACATTTCTTAACTAAATATTATGAGATGCTGTTAGGAAAGTTCAGAAAGCACAGCTTCATTTCAGTGGCACTTAGGTGGGGCTAGATTTCTGACAACGCTAGAAGGAACTTCTGAAGTGACTGAGAACTTTCATTTTCATAGAACTTAGCACTCCTTTGAAAATGCTAATGAATAATGACATATGTTGCCAGTAAAGGATTGGGAGTTTGTAGTTAATAGGTGGATTTGAGGCTGGAGGAGTAGCTCACAGTTAAAGCACTTGCCTAGCAAGCACTAAGTAACCAAATTCAGTTCCCCAGCACCACATAAGCTGGGCATGGTAGTGCGCGCCTGTAATCCTAGCACTTGGGAGGCTGAGGCAGGAGCATCTTGGTGAGTTCCATGCCAGTCTGGGTTACGTAGTGAGCTCAGGAGCCAGCCTGGACTACAAAGTGAGACCCTGTCTCAAAAAAAAAAAAAAAAAAAGATGGATCTTAGAGAAGGCAACCCTAGGTGAGTTGGATTAGTGCTCTTTTTCTGTTTTATTACTGATTACTGACCTGCTAATTAATGAGTACACTACTTTGTCCTAGAGTTAAACATTTTCTCTTTTTGAATAAAGAAACTTAAAAATAACCTGTCTTTTTTTAGTCTGGATATATTCTCCAAGTTTAAGCATATGCTTTTCTAATTGGATAGATTGAATCAATCTCCTCTTTCTGCCATAAGTGATCCTTTCCCTCTGGGTGCTACAGAAATAGGAAACTACCCTCCAGGGGAGTGTATGATACTGACTGAGCTCTATTTCTAGGCTTGGAGAGTTTCCCATCTTTCAAATGCTTGAGCCTAAGGGCAGTTTTTTGAAAAAGTATTTTTCTCAGACATGACTCACTGAATCTCTAATGATTATTTTTCAGTAGCAGAGTAAAACTAGTTTGCTATCACATTTGTGCTGCAGGACAGCAATATGAAACAGTTGACTATTTCTGATCTTCTTTTAGGATAGTTTTCCGTAAGTTTTAGATGTCGTTACTTTTTCCTGGGTAAAATAAATTCTGATTTTGATATCCTTTCCTGACTCAATCACTTTTGCTCTTTTCCTGCTCTCTTCTAACTTTCTTCTCACCTTCTAATCAGTCTGTTCTGATAACTTCTTAGAACATTTGCTTCCATAAGCCCAATGTAAAGGAGTACCTGTTGGTACGTAAGATCTAAAACATTGTTTCCTTTTTAGTGTTATGCTGAGTTTGCATTGAAATTCTAAAATAATTCAACAACCCAAAAAAATTTTTGTCTTAAAATTCATTTTTCTGTTATTTTTGGAAAATATGGGTTTCCCCTATATTTAATACATTATAGTGGCACACAAAGAAAATACACACAATTAAAAATAAAATGTATACTGTGGAATATTGATGGAAGCATGGTTTTTTAGGAAAATGCCTGTAAGGCTTATCAAGTGATTGTAGTTACAAGGAGGTGATTGTCATCACGGTAAGTCTGCTTAGATGTTTCCATAAAAAATCAGTTCTGAAAAATTATTATGGATCTAGTTCTAACTTTAATGAATAATCAAAGCTAGGTCTTTGCCACTTGTTGCTGAGGCATCTTTATTGTCAGCTTGCCTACTTTTTGGAATCATCTCGTTTTAGCTGCCATATATCCCACTGAAAGCACTTGAGCGCCGATTATTTAGCATTGGCCATTCCTGACACTGACTGGACCCTTGTTCAGACAACCTTCTATAGTACACTCCTCAGCAGTTCCATAATAACCATACTTGAATTTACTGAACATAAAGCTTATTAGGAAAAAGGTTGGCAAATTCTTTTACCTGAAGGGCTAGATAGTAATTTAGACTCTCTGTGCCAGATGTAAGTCTCTGTTGCATATCCTATTTTTGTTGAACAAATGTAAATTCCATCTTCAGAAATTTTCAGAATCCCTTTCTGCCTCCACCACAAGCACTTTATTGTTTTTTCTTACTCTTCAGACTTTGTATGTGACTCACCTACCTTGTAATTTTGTCCTCTAATCCAATCCCTCATTGTCTGGACTCTTGCCAAACTGCTGCTCTAAAGCTTCTTACTAGTTTCTGCTTCTAGTTGCTTATCTAAATTGCCCTTTAAAAGTAATTTTCTGGCGGTCCAGCATTATTATGTCATCTTATACTCAAGATATGTTAATGACTTCCTTATTTTTTTGTGAATGAACATTGACATTTGCCCTTTTAATTTCTGAGAAGTTATTGGCTTCTCATACCCTGGACATTTTTCTTAGTAGTTTCCTCTGTGAGCCTACAGCGTATAAAGAGATTTAGATTGTGACTAATTCTTCTACAAGTCTAGAACTTTTGAATAATAATGGATTTTTTGTGGAAGTATATTATTAAAAATGAACAAACTTATAAAACTTCGAGTTAGTAGTTGGAACCTCTAGTAATGAAAGATAAGTACCAAGTATCTGTCACAGTACTTTGTAAATGTATTGGTTTAGCTTTCAGTTTAGTTTTCAAAACAAACTAAGTAGATGGCTCTGTTGTTTATGCCATTTTACAGGAAGAAGACTGAGACAGAAAAATGGAGGGATTAAATGGCAGTCCTGAGCAGTCTAGCCTCAGAATCCTTGGCTTGGTGTTGTTTCTACAGCGAATCTGATAGGTTAGCGAAAACCTTCGGACCTAGTAGAAAGGAAGGACTCCTTTAAACAAAGCTTTAACCTTCATTCCTTTCATTGCCAAGGTTTTAGGTCTGTTTGTTTATTGTTGTTTGGCCAGATAGTTTGTTAACTTGACTGTCCTTTGCACATGAAAGTATTTGAACATTTGACATAGGAAAGAGTTGAATGTTACCAGAATGGAAAAAAAATTCAGTTCTTTTTCTGGAGTAGTCAGGTACATCTAGATAGAATGTGCTGGGAACTGTCTCCATGGGCAAAGACAAGAGAAAGTATCTGAGCATGATTATTCATTGTGAGAATTTGATAAAAACATCAATGGAATACTGTTTTGGCCAGCCATCTCCTGAAAGAAATAAACTTGCAGTTGTTTCTGAAAACTGCTGCTGATTAGCACTTTGTTTGAAGATTGCATACTATCATCTAGATTGTTAATTACTCGGGAAGAGAAGTTCTATTTTTTTCATTTATAATCCAAACTCAGATTTCCATTTCTTAGAATTCTATTCACAGGCAGGCTATCTATGAATGTTGACCAAATAAGATACTGCTAGCTCTGCGACTATTTTTTGGTACTGGGGATTGGGGATTGAGCCCAGGGATTTCACACTCAAGCTACATTCCCAGTTCTTTTTCTTTTCTTTTCTTTTCTTTCTTTCTTTCTTTCTTTCTTTCTTTCTTTCTTTCTTTCTTTCTTTCATTTTCCCAAGACAGTGTCTCCTAAGTCCCTAAGTTGCTCAGGCTAGGTTTGAATTTGCGATCCTGTGGTCTTATCCTCCCAGAGTGTGAGGATCACAGACCAGCTGTCCTATTTTAATTGAATAATAATTAACTTTGATCTTAACACACTTGTTTCTGGTAATTCCTCAGATACTTAAGGTAAAGAAAGTAGATAAATAAAATTGACGCTTTTCATAGATAAATTCATATTGATTAGATAAGGAGAGACAAATTAGATAAAACACTTTATCATAATAAAACATATCTTAAATCCTATTATCAAACCATTTATCCCACACTTTTTATTGAGGTCACTCTGTGTCAGATATTGAATGATCTCTGGCCTAAGTGCCGTTATTGATATTTAGGATACAACTCTGAATAAGAAAGCGGTGTCTCTTCAAAGCTTATATTCTAGTAATGAACATAGAAAACAATACATAATTAGATTACAATGTATTAATAGTAGATGTTGTGAAAAAGTATGGCAGAACAGGGAAGGGAAGGGAATGGAGGAAGGGCAGGTCGCAGTATTAAGATCTGATGGTCAACATAGGCCTTGTTGGTAGTTGAGCAAGAGCTTGATGGAAATGGGGAATTAGCTAGTCACAAATGAATTGTAAGGTTTGTCACCTCTTACCGTTGTTCGTGTTGTGGGCAGAACTTCATTAATTTGAGTCCTTGGTTATATTTTTATATCTTTGATTATTTCAGCCTTCCTTACATTAAATGACTAATTTTTTAGCTTGTTGGTAGGTGAAATTATGAGGAATCTCAGGATAAGTGTTGCTTGAGATGAAATTTGATTATGGCTCAGTGGGAGGTGTTGCATAAAACCTGACAACTGTTAAATTGAAAACTCATTTGTTGTGAGGTATTGGGCTGACCAATGGGAAACCATGTGGGACTACTTATGTTTGTTTCCTGTTACTGAATGACTCTTAGTGCATATCTGAAAAGGAAAGAATTAGAATCTTAAGTATTACTTGGAAATACTTTTTACTTGGTGAATACTTTTTCTGAGTTACAGACTTTTCAAAGGCTACTTCATTTCTTCATTATAGCAGTTGATTCTTGAATCATAGCATCTATCAGAATTACCTGGAGGACTTGTTAAAATACAAATGACTGGGCCCCAGTCTCAGAATTTCTTTCTCAGTAGTTTGGGGGCTCCAAACGTATGTTTCTAACAAGTTCTCATGTGATTTAATATACTGGACCCAAGGTTAATGCACCTCCATAAACTTCAAAAGTTGGTATTATATTTCCCAAATTATTCAGGAAAGGAGTTAACTTGCCAGAAATTTGAACCCAATTCTATGACTCCTCATCTCTTTTCTCTTGTTGTGTATCTTTCTTAGATTATTATTTGGAAATAAGCAAAATACATCATCCTTTACTTCTTGGTATTCTTAGTTGACTTCTAAGGTACTTTATGCATAAGCAAACTTAGAACTCTGAGATAGCTTAAAGGTGTTTGAGTCACAGAAGTCTCCACAGGACTCATTGCTCTACTTTTAGGCCACGTTAAATGATTTGGTAAGAAAAGAAAGATCCATTAAAGAGTCCTTGGGAATATCTTGAGTTAGTTATTGAAAGCTTTCAATACATTATTATGATACTTTATAGGCTTGCTATAAACTCCCATAGAAATCATATTCTCTTGTTACTGTTTATTTGTTCTTTCAAGGTTGCTTCAAAGTTCCTATTTTGAACTCTGGCTGAGCTATCTGGGTGGTCAGCATGTGTTTCATTGGTTCATTGATGAAATCAGCTCTGATAAGAGCTAAGAACACAGATGTTCTTAACAACCCTTGTGCAAGTAGTTGGTACCTATTCATTTAAAAGACAAGCAAGAACTCAGAATTAGCATATCACAGTCAAGCAGTTGTAGTAAGGTCAACCTGCTTCACAAGCCAACTTGTTTTAATTGAATTAATAAGTAGTATAATTGACTGACTTGAATTTCTGATTCCTCTTCTGGCCATGGAGTATTCTTCCTGAATAGATTCCACGGAGAGATTTTTAAGGTAAGAAAGAAAAGAATTAACAGTGTTGGATGATCACCCTTGAGGAAAGGAAAAAAAAAAACACTCTAAAGAAGTGGTAAATACTTACTGTATGAACAGGAACCTAATAATAACTTTTTTTTTGAGACAGGGTCTCACTTTGTAGTCCAGGCTGGTCCGGAACTCACTGTGTAGTCTAGGTTGGCCTCAAACTCGCAGCAACCAATCCTTTTACCTTAGCTTTCTGAGTGTAAGGATTGCTGGTGTGCATAACCACCCCCAGCTTATGTGCTGCTGGGGAATTGAACCCAGGGCCTTGCTTTAACCACTGTGGTAATATTTTATTTAATGTATGTTATTCAGGTT
The DNA here is from genome assembly GCA_004027205.1 of Ctenodactylus gundi. Lineage (NCBI taxonomy): Eukaryota > Metazoa > Chordata > Mammalia > Rodentia > Ctenodactylidae > Ctenodactylus > Ctenodactylus gundi. Next base: position 169,300 of record PVKB01001429.1, read on the forward strand.
ATATCTGTTTGCTTTTATTTACTAATAGTAGCTACAGTTGGAAGAGATACTTTGAGAACTTACAGTCTGTTGGCTGGGAAACTTCCAGAGATGGTTATAAAGACCTCTGAGATGTTGTAGTATTCTCTGTATGGAAAACTTCATGCTTTTGTTTTCACCTGTCACAAGAGGGACAGATGCATTTACAGACTTTTCAAGCTGTAAAGGTTTTCGGGGGTTTATCTATTGGGATAGATACTTTACACTGGAGAACCAATGCTGAAGGATGTGTTTAAGACACGAAGCTCATTGAAGGATGATTGGAGGAGATGGAATGGCAGTTTGATGGTCTGTGTTCTTCCTGCTGTGTCTTTGCTGTGGACATCTGTCTCTCCATTTCTTTGTTTAGCTCTTAAGTCACATATTTTGTATGGTAGTTTTCTGTAGCCATACAGAGAAATCATAATTCTTTGACATTATCTAATTCATATTTATATTAAAAATACAGCTGAGAGTTTTGCTATTTTTGTCTCAGTGCTTATGAATGGAATTATCTCTTAAATATTCATAGAAGAACTTTTACTCTCATGGAGAAATGTTAACAGCCAGGATACCAACATAAAGTGGACAACTCATTTTCTTTATGGTTGCGTAGTATTCTATTGTGTATAGATACTACAGCTTCTTATCCATTCATTATTGATGGGCAAGTAGGTTGTTCCCAAGATTTAGCTATTGTGTTGCATTTCTGTATACATGGATAAGCCTGTGTTTCTGTGGTATGCTGGCTTTGTATTTTTTGGGAACATGCCCTGTAGAGCAGTAGCTGGATCAAATGGGGTTTTTATCCTTAGCTTTCTATGGAATTTCCAAATTGCTTTCCGTAATGGTCGAATCAGATTGCAGTCCCTTCAACAGTGGAGAATTGTTTCTTTTTTTTCCCACAGCCTCACCAACAACTAACGTTTTTGATTTCTTAATGTATACCATTCTCACTGGGATGAGATGAAACCTAACCATTGTTTTTTTTTTCTTTTTGTATTTCTCTGATGGCCAGTGACGATGAACACTTTTTTATGTGCTGTTTACCAATTGTACTTCCTCTTCTGAGAAGCTTCTTTTCATTTCAGCTGCCCATTTTTGTTGTGGTCATTTATTTTAGGAGGGTTTTTTTTTTTAGTTCTTTTTATGTTCTAGATATTAATCCTCCTATCTGTGGGTTGTCTCTTCACCTTGTTGATTGTTTCCTTTGCAGTGCAAAAGCTTTTTTGTTTAATATAGTCCTATTTGTTGATTCTTGCTGATATTTTTGTGCAGCTGGCATTCTATTCATAAAATCCTTCCCTATTCTGGTGTCTTCTGTGATTTTACCTATCTTGTCTCCCAGTAGTTTCAATGTTTCTATTTTGATGTCCAGTTCTTTGATCCATTTTGTTCTGATTTTTTGTGTGTGGTAACAGATATAGATCTAATTTCATTCTCCTGAATGTGGTAATCCAGTTTTCCCAGCACCATTTGTTGAAGATGCTGTCTTTTCTCCAGTGGATTATTTTGGCCCCTTTGTCAGGTGGCTGAAGGTGTTTGGATTTGTTTCAGTATCCTCAGTTCTGTTCCACTGGTCCTCTTGTCTGTTCTTGTATTAGTTCCATGTAGATTTAATCACTGTTGCTTTGACGTATATTTTGAGGTCTGGGATTATTATTCTTCCAGCTTTGCCCTTGTTACCTAGGATTGCTTTGGAAATCCTGGGTCTTTTCTAGTTCCATATAAATTCTAAAATTTTTTTTCTAGTTCTGTGAAGAATGTTGGTAATTGGATTGGTATTACATTGAATCTGTATAGTAGCTTTGGAAGCATGGCCATTTTAACAATATTAGTTTTTACTATCCACAAACATAGGAAGTCTTTCCATTTTCTAAAGCCCTATTCAATCTCTTAAAGGTTCTGTAGTTTTTCTACATAGGTCTTTCACTTTTTTGGTAAGGTTTATTCCTAAATATTTCTTTTTTTTATTTTTGTTATTGTTGTTATGAAAGGGGTTGTTTCCGTGATTTCCTTCTCATTGGATTCATTATTGGTGTATAGGAATGGTTTTGTAGGAATTGATTTCATAACCTGCTACTTTGCTGAATTTATTTATTAGTTCTAAGAGTCTTCGGGTGGAATTTTTGGGTCTTCCATGAAGAGTATCATGTCATTTGCAGATAGGGATATCTTATCTTCTTGCCTTCTGCTTCTTATTCCTTTTATTCCTTGGTCTTGTCTGATGGCACTTGTCAAAAGTTAAGCATTATTGAATAGTAGGGGCGACAGTGGATGTGCTTGCCTTGTTTCTGAATTTATTGTGCCTGCTTCCAGTCTTTCTCCATTTAGAGTGATATTGATGAAGGGATTGTTGTAAATAGCTTGGACAAGGTTAGGGTCCTTCTTTTCTTATTTCCTTTGTAGTCTTTATCATGAATGGGTGTTGGATTTGTCAGATCCTTTCCCAACATCTATTGAGATGATCATATGATTTTTATCTTTGCATCTATTAATGTGGTATATTACATTTACTGATTTGCATATGTTGAACCATTCTTGTATCTCTGGGATGAAGCCCACTTGGTCATGTTATATAATCGTCCTTATGATTTGCTGTATTCTGTTGGCAGGAATTTTATTGAGTATTTTTGTATTTATATTTATTAGAGATATTCGCCTATAGTTTTCTTCTTTTGTTGAGTCTTTTTCTGGTTTTGGAATTGAAGTTATGTCAGCTTTGAGAAATTATTTTGGCAACTTTCTTTCCCTTTCAGTTTCTTGAAAGAGTTTGGTGAGCCTTGGCATTAAATCTTCCCTGAACTTCTTGTAGAATTCTGCTGGAAATCTATTAGGTCCTGGGCTCCTCTCAGTTGGAAGTATTTTTGTAGATGGATAGTTAAGTTTTTGAAATAACTTCTTGTAATTCTTTGGATTTCTGTGTTGTCTGTTTTAATTTTTCATTCCTAATCACATTGATGTAGGTTTTTTCTTTCTTTTTGTGGGTTTAGCAAGGAGTTTATTGATCTTGTTTATCTTTTCAGAAAACCGACTTTGTGCTTCTCTTTTTGGCAGTTTTTAAAATTTAACTTCATTGATTTCTGCTCTGATCTTTTTAATTTCTTTCCTTCTGTTGGTTTTGGGGTTGGCTTGTTCTTATTTTTTGAGGGCCCTGGGTTGCACTGTTAGATTATTTATTTGAGATTGCTCAATTCTTTTTATGTGTGCATTTATGGAAATTAATTTCCCTGTTAACACTGCTTTCATTGTGTCTCAGAGGTTGTATTGTGATGTCCTGCCATTTTCATTTGTCTTTGTGAAGTTATTGATTTCCTCAGTGTTTGTTTATAAGTGTTCAGCTTTCATTTGTTTCTGTTGTAGTAATTTCTAGCTTTATTTCACTGTGATCTAACTGAGTACATGGAATTATATCAGTTTTCTTATATCTGTTTAAGCTTGTTTTGTGGCCTGAATATGGCTTATTTTGGAGAATGTTCCATGAACAGCTGAAAAGAATGTGTTCTGTCATTGGATTAAAAACTGTAAATGTCTGACATCTTTTTCTTCCATAGTGTTGTTCAGATTTGCTATGTCTTTGTTGATTTGTTTTTTGTCTAGTTGACCTGTTTTCTGGGGAAAGAGGAGTGCTAAAGTCCCATACTATTGCTGAGTTGAAGTCTATCATTTTTTTAAAGTCTGGTAGCTTTTGTTTTATCTAGTTGGGTACACCATTGTTCGGGGCATAAACGTTTGTAATTGTTAGTTCCCCCTATTGGATTGTTCTCTTTACATAAATGAAGTGACCTTCTTGGTCTCTTTTGAGCAGGTTTAGTTTAAAATCCACTTTGTCAGTGAAGAGTATTGCTACTGTTGCTTGTTTTCATCCACCTGTTCAGTGGAATATAGAACTCCACCCTCTCACCCTTGAATCTGTGTTTGTCTCCATGTGTAAAGTGTGTCCTTTGCAAGCAACATACGGTTGCATTGTATTTTTTAATCCAGTTAGCTCATCTATGTCTTTTAATTGGTGAGTTGAGGCATTGACATTTAGAGTTATATTTGACGGGTGAGTCTTGTCATTTTGCAACTCTATGAACATTGATTTCTTTTGTTTACTTGTTTTTTAGATGTTCTCTCTGTTAAAGGTAAGCCTACCACTGGTTTGTTTCTTGTTTTTGTTCTCTGTATCCTTATGTAGAAGACCCTTAAGAATTTTTTGTACTGCTGGTTTAGTTGTCATAAATTTCTTCAAGGTTTCTTTGTCATGGAAAGTCTTTACTTCATTGTCAATTTTAAATGATATTTTTGCTACATGCAGACGTCTTGGTTGACAGTATTTTTTTTCTTTTGGGGCTCTGAGGACTTCACTCCAGGCTCTTCTGACCCTTAGAGTTTGTGTTGAGAATTCTGTTACCCTGATAAGTTTGCCTTGGTATGTTACTTGCACTTTTCCTTGTACAGTTTTTACTGTATTATTTTTGCAATGCATGTCTGTGACTTTTATTATAATGTGTCTAGGGGAGCTTCATATCTAGTAAGTGTATGCCTCAGTCATTTGTGTGTCTGTTTCTTTTTTTATGTACAGAAGTTTGCCATTATGACTTCAGTGAAAAACTTTCTTAATCGTTTAGTATTCATTTCCATTTTTCTCGTATTCCAGGTATTCTGAGATTAAGTTTCTTTTTGAGATTAAGTTTTTTTTTAGTCACCTATAATCTATTGGAATCCATTTCCTGCTTGATGTAAGTGTTGTTTGAACATTGTTAAGAGTTGGGCCTGTTATTTCTGCCTTGAGTTCTAAATCAGATATTCTCTCCTCATTTTGAGACATTCTTTCCCCAAACTTTCTAAAGAGATTTTTAATCTGCTGATGTTCTTTGTCTTTTCATATTTTTGGAATTTTTAAAATGATTTTGTCATTCATTTTCTGTATTGACTTCTATAACTCGGCCAGCTTTGTGTTTGTTTCCTCTTTATGTTCTTTGGTTAAATCTTTTTAAAAGTCTTTAGGTATCTTGTGTAGGTTGCTGTTTGAATGTATCTTTTCTTTTTCCAAGTGTAGGAATTTTGGATCTTCCTTGGTGGGCTGGGGGCTTTCTGAGGTATCTGGCCCCCTATTTTCTCATCTTGCTGATGTGTCTTTGCCTTGTTGTGGTAGCTCTTTATACAATCTCTGCTTTCTGGTCATGGCGGGTATTCTCTGGCCATGCAATATGCTGTCTGTGTCACTGGGGAGGGGTTCTTCCTTACAGTCCCCCTATTCATACTTTCAGACCTGACGGTTGCTCCTTGGTCCACTTTAGAAAGGCTTTTCTGCTGTGGCTGAAGCTGCCAGTTCTGACACCTTCTGACCTTCAGGGGCAGCAGAAAATGCAGTGTAGGTTTCCTGGACATACAGGGGATAACACGGGTTGTTACAAGTGACCAGGGTGTCCCTAGCTTCATTATGTGGTCTTCAGTCTCTGACAAGACTGGGCCAAGGTGCGCTGTACATAGTGTAGTGTGTTCTGGGGTGCTCAGCTTCTCAGTGTTGGGTCCCAGCCCCAGTGGCTCCAAGCCATGGGGAGCGCAGTTCCCCACCCTGGCCCAATAGAGTGCTGTGTTCCTTTTTGTGTTCCTACTGGCTACCAGTGCTGCACATGGCTAGAACAGTGTGTTCAGGTTCTCAGTGATGGGCCCAGCCCTAAGCAGAGAGCATTAGGGATTGTTTGCCTTTTCAGTGCTGCACCCAGCCACACACCTCAGCTCCAGCAAGCTTCCTCTCCCTCTCCACCGGATGACATACTGTATGTGGCTGGACTGAGGGAGTAAAGGGGCTCGCCCTCTCTTTCTTTTATATTTTCTGTGGCTTGGCTTGTAGTGCCACTACTGCATGATTCCACAGCACCCCTGTGCCTTCCAGTTGGGAGAGTACAGCCAGCTTCTCACGCTTGTTCCAGTTCCTAGTGCCCTGAGGGTGTTTAGATCTCTCTGTTTCTAATCTTTTGTTCCAAAGTGCACCTGAAAATGCATTGCAGAGGGTCTCTATCACTCTCAAGCCTTCTGCATATTGTTTAACTTATACTGAAAGATGCTGGGGCCTTTCCTTTGTTGCATTAATTTTTGTCATCTTAAAAAATATGAAACCAGTCCCATGTACTGTTGCATGCCTATAACCCTAGCATTTAGGAGACTGAGGCAGGAGTATCACTACTCTGAGGCCAGTCTGGGCTACATAATGAGAAACCAAGCTGGGCCTGTTGGTGCACAGCTGCAGTCCCACCACTGTGGAGCTCAAGGAAGGAGAATTGCAAGTTTAGCCTGGGCAGTTTAATGGCTTAACTAATCTTGTCTCAGAATTAAAAAGGGCTTGAGTTATAGCTCATTGCAAGGGCTTTGAGGTGTAATCCCCAGTACCATTTCCCCTACCACCACCAAAACCTGTTAAAAAAAAATTCAAAGTTAGGTACAAGAAACTTAATGTTCTTGAATCAACCATTTGAGAGTAAATTGCTGATGTGATGCACTATCATTTCCAAGTACTTTGTTGTTTATTTCCCACAAATAAAGAAATTACGGTACATAGCTATTTCACAATTGTCAAAATTAGATAATTATCTTCTTTCCTTGTTTCATTTGTGTTTCATGAATTGTTCCAATAGCATAAGAATCATACTTGGGATTTAGTTGCCACACTTAATTTAGGTCTATTTATTCTGGAGGAATTTTCTTTAGTATTTTTCTTGGTATTTCTGGCCTTGATTCTTCTGAGGATTGCAAACTGATTATTTTGTGGAACTTCCCACAGTTTGAGATTAATTGATGTTTTATCATTGTTAAATTTAGTATAGCTGCCCCCCCCCCGTCCTGTCCTGCTTCTCTTTCTCCCCCTTCTCTCTCTCTCTCTTTCTCTTTCTGCCCCTTTGCGCCCCCTCTTCCTCACTCTTCCTCTCTCCATCTCTCTCCCTCCTGCCTTTCCACTCACTCTTCTCGTGACTGATGTCTTACTATGCAGCTCAAATTCATCACTTTCCTCCTTCCACTCCTCAAATGCTGAGAAGTGTGTGTGACACAAACATCTGCCTGGCTTAAGGTATGAATCTTTGACAGGAATATCATAGAGGCAGTACTTCGTTTTTCATTGCAGCCTATTAGTTGTCATATTGTGTTGATTTGTACTGTTACTGATGATGGTCACTTTGATACCTTGATCAAGAACTCTATAAAGTTCTTTTTCTTTTGTGATTGGTGTTCAAGGAGAGTGTTTTTAAAAATATACAAATATTCTGTTCCTTGTCAAATGTTGCCTTCATTCATTTATATCAGCATGGACTTTGTTGTTTCTATGTTAATTTCACCTGGTATAATTTGTTTATTTAATACTTTTATTTATTTGCTTGTTTGTTTATTGAGACAGGGTATTGCTTTATTATGTAGCCCAAGCTAGCCTTGGACTCACAGCAATCCTCCTGCCTCCAAAAACAGAATGGGACATTTCTTTCAGGGAAGCATGTATATTGTAGAAGTCTCTTGTATTTTTAGTACTTATCTTGGTTTTAATTACATGATTGGGGTTTTTAAGGAGTTTCTTTCATCTGCTTGTGATTCTAATACCTGAGATAGCTTTCTGTTTCCTGGAGTGGCTAAGGAGCTGGCTTCTCCAGCTACCTAAGTTATTTACACGACTTAATAGTGACTTTTTGTAAACAAGAGGAAGGATCTCTTGTCACTACTAATGAAAGACACACAGTGGGAAATAAAGTTGAAACTTATGAAGTCCTTTAATTGTCTGCTTTCATTTAACTAGATATCTCCTTTACTGGTATTTGTGCAAATTAAATTGAGAGTTGAATAAACTTCTAATGTAACTATCCAGAGCAGTTAATTCTGAATTGCTGTTTTACTGAAGTAAAATGTTGTAAATGGAGAATTTGTTTTGGAGCTAAAAAGATATATCAAGGTGATATTATTTTTATGTAATATATAATTTCTCTACCAGAATTAGTCATTTGCACAAGTGAGACAAACTTGTCAAAAATAATTTAAGTAATACTTGAGTAGTTTAGTTGAAAGCAGCTACTTGTCTAAGTGTGCTAATGTTCATTGTTTAAAAATGTTGTCCCAGGTGACCAAAGTTTGCTGGCTTGTTCCAACTGTGTTGTAAAAGGGTCGATTGCAAGCCTGTAGGTTTGTTTTACTCCTTGTTATTCATACATATTTAGTAAAATAAGGTGCATCTGTTCTTGTCAGTGGTCATCATAAATCACAAATTTTATACCCAGTGTCTTAGATACTTTTTCATTGCTGTGACTCAATACCTGACATGCACAAATTTAGGAAAAGGAAAGGTTTATTTTAGCTCACAGTTTCAGATGGTCACAGTCCATTCAGGGGCGGCCAGTAGCAATTGAAGTACATGGCCGAGACAGAGAGGTGGAGGCAGCTTATCAGGATATCACACACAGGCAGGCAAGCGAGACTCCTGAGACTAGTCCAAGTCCCAGTCTTAGTCTCTTCTGCATCCGGGTATCGAAGGTGTGGCCACTACACACCTTTTGTCTCAACTCACACGCCTTTAGTCTTAAATTACATGTCTTTAGTCTTAACTCACACGCACCTAATCCCAACAACCGCAGTCCACCCCTCCAGGCCAGACCCGAATCCACCAACATTACATGGCTCCATAGAGCTCCATAGACAATCCATAACATTAAAATACATGAGGCTTTTGGGGGACACTCCAGAACCTAACCACAACACCCAGGCTTTAGTATTTGCCAATACTATATACCTTTAAGGTAAATTATTTTGAAATTATATTACTGCTAATTTTACTTATTACAGCAAATCAGTAGATAGAGTATCTCTGTTGTCATGTTCAGATTTTTTTGATTAGCCAGTGTGGTGATCCCAGCACCTGGGGGCTTGAAACAAGAGGGTCTGTGAGTTCAAGGCCAGCCGTGGCAACATAGGTACTATCTGATAAAACTGAAGAACAAACCAAAAACTCCCGAAACAATTCTTGGTTCATTATCACTATTTCTAATAAAAAGCTTACCCCGTTGAGTGTATTCTGTGATTCCCACCATCATTTTTTTGTGCTGTACCTGTGTCTATGTGATCCTCATGGCAGCTTCACTATGTAGCCCAGAGAATTCAGTCACAGAAGAGCTGCGTATGCTCATTTTCACAGTCTGTAACCATTTACTGAATGTATACTATGTGTAAGACCTGATTGTAGGTACTTATAGTAGATAAAAACATTAAAACAAACTGATTTTTCTCACAAGAACCTGAAGGAAGGTAATTCGAAGCAGTTTAGCCCATGCCAGGACAGCTAGGGCTTGGGCCTGGGCATTCTCACTTTGGAGCCTGTGCCCCTCACACCATTTTTGTTCTTGTGTGCATGATTTCTCTTGTTTCTAAGTCTTTGATACTTTGTTTTCTTCTATCTCTTTATCATTTCAATACATTCACCTATTTCTTGATTTTCCCATAATTCATTTTCACATTTACCTTTTAAGGCATGTTCACATTCATAGGCACTTTTTAATGCCTAGGAACATGATTGGCTCTGTGTTGCTTTATGTCCAGTTCCATTTATATTTTGCTTCTTCTTCCCTCCTCTCTTTCTTTTCTTAGCTGTCCTCTTCACCTCCCCTTCCCAGTGTTGTCCTTAGACCCTTCCTTTATCATTCAGTCTGTGTATGCTAAGTATCCAGAGACAAAGAAAGATTGGAAGAATTAAAGGGCTGTGGGTTTTGCCCATCTTCCAGGTGTTGGTGGGAAGATAATAAGGAGGACAGAAAGGGAAAGCCCTGCCTGCCCAGAGAGGGTAGCGGTGAGTGTGCCAGCACTGCAGTCCAGTCTTAAAAGCAAGAGAACATAGCGACAACCAGATGGTAAGTGAGAGTGGACCCCAGGTCTCCTTGGGTGGGAGACATTGAGCATGGGGCCAGATTCAGTTCCATTGAAGGGAAGGAGAAAAGTGGAGTGTTAGAACATGAGAATAAACCCTCTTCCAAATGGAATAATTTTAGTGATTGAAATCATAATGAGTCGCAGTTACAACATTTGTGCCATCATAACGTCATATGACTGATTAGACTGGAATAAAAGGAGTCATGGCAGAATGGCACCACAAAATAAAGCTGCCTTGTTCTTGGCAACCAGGAGAAGATTGCTGGAGAGGAATGAGCAGAGAACCACCGCGTGTAGTTTCCACGACTACGCCTCTGTGACCCACCCAGACATACCCAGGAGGATACTTGGCTACTCAGCTAAGCGTTGTTTTTTTTTTTTTAATTCAGTAAAGTTGACACATTAGAATTAACCATCACACAATCAAAGCAGTCTTATTTGTGATGTAATTAGAAGCAAGTCCCTTAAATACTTAAGGGACTGATTGTATTGAAAATAATTTAGTTTTTATTTTATAGTCATTTTTCAAAAAATGCATTTGTGCATGTTTTCCTCTGTCTTGCCACTGTGTGAGGAGTACTAAAAATATATACGTGGTTGAGATAGTGATCTTCCTCAAGTCTGGAACTTGATTGGGAACACAAATGACAACTTTAAAGTTTTCTGCAGAATATAGACTATGTAGGAAGCTACTAATTATGCCTTTTGGGTAGGGAAATCCCAGTCTTGGAAATCCAAATGAATTCAGATGAAAAATTGAATTAGTGTTCATGAAAGCCATTTCAGACGGGAATAGCAGAGTTAAAGGTAAGGTAGAAATGGAAAAGGTTTGCCGTATTAAAACTGGGGTCCGAGCTCAGGGAGGGTTGAATACAAATTGAGTAGAAGAACTCCAATTCAGACGCTGCTGGAGAATGAAGAGTATTCAATGCTTTAATCATTTATGTTTATTTTATGCCTTAAAATTCCTCCCAATCCCAATTTTGTTTCTTGAGACAGGGTCTTACTGTATAGTCCAGGTTGACCTTGAACTCACCACGTAGTCCTGACTGGCATTAGAATTGTGATCTTCTTGCTTTAGTCTCTGAGTGCTAGGGATGCAGTCATACACTACCATATCTGGCTTTTAAAGTCTCTCTTAAATAAATCAGATTTAGAAATAATTCCAAAATGTTTAGTTTTGAAAGACTATATTGCCCAGATATATTAAAGGCTCTATATTGGCTTTAATACTTTGCATAAAAAAACTTATAATTTAAAATTTTGTCAGTCATTATTAGTTGTATAAATCAGATCTTTTTAAAGATATATTATTAGAATGTAGCATAAGTTCAGAAAGGCATACAAGTTTTAGTTACCATGAACTACCACAGATTTCAAGAATACTAGCACTGTTTTGAGTCCCCTGGTGACACGTCAGTTTACAACATCTACTCCCTCCTCTAGAATAACCACTGTTGTGATTCTACTGCCTATTTTTAGTTTTTTCTGCTTTATATAAATAGCATTGTGTTATAGATACTCTTCTTTAATTTTTCATGCTTAAGGTTGTTTTTTATATTCATTCATGTTTTTGCGTGTAGGAGTTTATTGCTCTGTGATAACATATGTATGTTTTCTCCACAATTTGTACTAGTATTGTTTATGGATATGCATATTTCTAGGTTGATCCTCCTAGCCTCCCACACTTCAAATAATGCAGCCACTGACATTCTTACACATACTTTCATACAGTTACATAGTTTTTTCTTTTTGTTCTTGTTAGATGAATCTCTAGAATGTGATAGAGAAGTTTGGTATGTTTTGATCGTAAGGTCATCTAGTTGGGTTGGTATATAGAGTGAGCTCATAGTGATCTTAATTTCTCTTTTAAAAATAAGAAATTTTATCATGGTAAAAGACAGAGTTCCATTAATCCCTCTCAGAATATTCCCATTCACTTCAAAGACACGCATCCCATTGTTCTTGCCAATTTTTGAGGTAGTTCTGGAAGTCTTCTTTCCTGAGTATTTTTAGTGGTCTTGTCATGGTGGCCTCCATGTTTGAATTGATTCAAAACACTTGCCTTTCATGATCATTTTGACTTTTGGAAGAGCCAGAAATCACATGGTGCCAGATTTGCTGAACAAGGTGGACGAGGAAACATTGTCATGTTTTTATTGGACAAGAATTGTTGTGAATGGTAGGTCAATGTAGAATGATAATAAAACATGGTGAATGTTTAAATTAAAAAACTTATTAGATTAATTCCCTTCAAAGTATTATTACTTCAAATACACTTATCCTGTCATCAAAATACTCTTTCTTACTTCAAATGTATATCCCATCAATCTTAGCCTTGTGTCTTCTACTGTAATAAGATTTTTATCTTTTTCTTTTTTCCATTATTTATTAGTACGTATATGCAATATACAGTGGTTATATTGAGCTTGAGGATTTTGTGCACCTATATATCGTGACAGCATCACAGTCCCCACCCCGTTGTCTCTCCTGCTTCCTCCATCATCCCCCTTACTCCTCTATCACACCCCTTTGAGTCTATAAAATGCCTGAATTCTGGGTTTCTCATATTAGAGAAACCATGTGATATTTTTCCTTCTGAGTTTGACTTGACTCACTTCACTAAGCATGATGGTCTCAAGGTGCATCCATTTACCTAGAAAAGCCTTGATGAATTTGTCTTTACTTACAGTAAACATTAAACTTTCTTACTGGCTCTTTAGGTATCTATATTTTGTATGTATGTGAGCATAAAAGATGGGGCAGTATTTTGCCTGTCCTCTTTTTTTTTAACTAGGTTGTCTCCCCCTACCACCTAATGTGTAGGGGTCTTACATATTATGGACATGAGTCATTTGCCTATTATATATATTGCCTATATCTTGTTCTGTGGCTTGGTTTGTTTTTCACTCTTTGAATCATGTCTTTTAATTGCACATATTCTTAATTTTAATATATTCTGTTTCTTTTCCTTATGATTATTTTTGTGTCACGTTTCAGAAATTTTTGTCTATGTTACAATCATGAAGGTATTTCCCTAGAGTAATGTCTAGTTACTGTGTGAGGTTCAGATTCTGTGTTTGCTATACATAGCCAGTATTGCCTGTTTCTTGAGTTTTAAATCAAAGGATATAAAATATTTTAAATATTTTATCTAATTCTATCTCCCCTGCAAATACTTTTAAGTGATTTTGAATATCTTATTTTAGTACAAAGAATAGTTACTTTGCTTCTGTTATAGTGGTTAAAATTGAGTACAAATTGATTTTACTTCCTTTCCCTGGGCTTCCGTTCTGGTGTGTTTAGGTAGACGTGTCCAACCTATAGCTCTTGGTTTTTGTTTTTGTTTTTGTTTTTGCCCTTTTTTGTTGTGAAGAGAAAGTTGTCTTGGACCATATGTAATTATATTACTTATAGTTAACATATATAAATATTAGAACTTTTTTTCATTTTAAGAAAACAAGGGGCAAAAATATGACTGGCCAGAATGGGACACGCCTGCTATAGAAAAAAGAAAATAAAGTAAAAACTCAAATTCAAGATATTTATACAGTTTCTTTACTTATTTTTTGAGACAAGATCTTACCCTATAGTCCAGGCTGGTCCTGAACTCAACTATGTAGCCCAGGTTGACCTCAAACTCATAGTAATTCCCCTGTCTCAGCCTCTCAAGTACTAGAATTATAGGAGTGTGCCCCCATGCCCAGCTTTAGTTTCTTTACTTTCATAAAGACAGATTGATCACAAGAAATACTCTCTCCCTGTGAGATCAACATTGGGGCATTAATGCATGCATAGAAAGCATAGAATTGACAGATAAAATCTAGGCAAGTCTATCAGGAAAAGTGGGAATTTTTGTTATCTGATTCCTTCCACTTCTTTCTTCTGGAATGATTTTCTATAATGATTCCCAAAAAAATTTATTTATCAAATTGAATGGAAAAGAAAACATATAGTTATTATCTCAAGTATTTATTATATATTTCCTTTTCTGTGTTCTCCCTATTTTTCTTTGAAGCCATAAGGTACAGAAATGGTTATAGCAGTAGAATTGACAAATGACATCAAACTTTTAGAATAGCTTGTTCTTTGGTTAGTTAGGTTTGATTTTGCTAATTTTATCAGACCTAAGACTTGGAAAAATACTTTCTAATTCTTAAAGTTAATGCTTCCAAGACAAAGATATTTTTGGATAATAAAAATGATGTTAAGGATTTTGTGGTGTATTGTGTGTGCACTACTTTCTGTAGTTGAGCTATCAAAAATGTTGTTTGCAGTGATGAGATTTTATCTTTGAGGATTAGCTTGACATCTTTTTGAAATCCATAATTCCCTATTTATCTAAGCAAAACTTTCTCCTTAGATCTTAGTATGAAATTATATTCTTTAACTCTAAAGCTCTTAAATGCCATTTTGTTTTCCCTATGAATTTGTTTGGTATTATAAATGTGTTGCCTAAAGGAGATAAGATACAGTCAAGAGTTTATTTCAGGAAACCCCAGGAAATAAGAGCCTTCAGATGAATGTTCTGTTCTTCAGGAATTAATTTAAATCAGTATGTCATTTACTAAACAGCCTTCCTGTTAAACTCATTTTTATGAATGAACAAAGTTGCCTTCCCTGTCTTTCATAATAAAATCATCTGGTTTATTGTAGGTGAATATACCGATTGGATTTTCTTTTATCAACTTAATAATTTTAAAGATTATGGCATTGTGTGATCACAGATAATTTTCTTCTTTAATATATGAAAAGAAAATACTCATATTTTGTTATAAAATAATACAAGCTATAGTATGGTGAATTAAAGTCTGTATTAATTATAATTAGTGTCTGGAAAGCTGTATTACATTTTCTGTCCATGTTTGTATGTATGTGGGTATTGTGAATTGAGCTTAGGGCATTCACACTGAACTACATTTCCTTTTTTTATTTTTTAATTTTTAATTTTAAAACAGTCTCATTAAGTCACTGAGTAACCTAGGCTGTGCTTGAACTTGTGATCCTCCTGTCCCAGACTCCCAGAATGCTGAGTTTAAGGCTTATGTCACCAGCCTGGCCAGCAGTCTGATCTTAATTGGGTAATAATGAACTTTGATCTTGTTTCCTTTAAATCCTCAAGGTAAAGAAAGCAGATAAACAAATTGACACTTTCCAAAAATAAAATTAATACTGGCTATGTAAGAATAGGTAATTCATTTGTACCATTTTTAATCACATCTTTACTCTCTGTGTTAGTTAAATGAATGTGTATATTAAGTAATGCTTTTCTGTTTTACAACTGATATGCAGATCTTCTGTACTTGGGTTTAAATTGTAGTTCACCATCCATTGGTGGATTTTAATTGATGGATGTTATTTCCTATTTTGAGTTGTATGTAGAGAGCCAAATTAGGTAAAATTGTTGCCTATGCAAGATTGTCATAGTTGGCAAGATTGTCATAGTTGGCAAGGTTAATTTTTTTGGTTTTTAAAGTACTTTTTAAGTGTTAAGAACTTCTCTTGAAGAAAGTTAAAAAAAGATTTATTTACTTTAGAATGAAGGAGTAAGAGTGGCCCAATCTATTAATATACCAATGATTGGACTTTAGCCAAGTTATTTCCTTTCCATAGACCCCCCCTCCCCCCAAAAAAGGAAAGAAATGAAAGGAATCACTGGAGCTTCATGATGTACCTCTAGTATTCAGACATGGTACACAGAAAATGCATACTGCTTTTGCCTTCTGGAGCATTTACCCATCACATTTAAAAGCCAAAACACCATATTGTACCCAGCAATCTATTTAGAGCTCTGCTAGGAAGAATTATCAGGTAGTACTGAGTGATTGAGTTCTATTGTAAACCTAATACTCTTACTGCATGGTATTGGAAATTCATTCTGGTGATACTGAACAAAAGTAACACTGCATTTAATTACTGAATTAAAAATAAAAACCACAGAAAATTAGACTTGTTTAGATCAGAGGTCAGTAGAGTGGTGGTTTGTTGCCTCAAAATGCTTGTCCATACAAAGCCTCAGAATGTGCTCTTGGTGCCTTAACAGGTGTAATTGGTTAAGGTGAGGCCATATTGGATGAGTCAGCTATAAATCCACACACTGGTGTCATTTATGAAGAGAATAGGATACATAGAAATGTACACCAAGAAGCTTATGTGGAGACAGAGGCAGATTAGAATTTTGCTGCCATGAGGTGAGTCTAGGGTTTTTTTATACTGCTAGAAGCTTAAGAGAGAGGATTGGAACAATTTCTTTCAAGCCTCCAGAAGGAACCCATCTCATCAGCACAGTGATTTTAGACTTCTAGATTGTGAGGAAAGTGAATTATTTTAGTTGTGCTTCTCTGTTTGTGGTCGTTACAGCAGCCTTAGGCACTTAATTTAAAGAGTTTAGAAATCCAAGACTAATTTTCAATGGAAAATGGTCATTTGCTGCCTTCTGGATCTTTTGACCTGCTTTACATGCTCCTCAGTCATTCTTTTACACTTGACGGCCCATTATGTTACCTGCTTTTGGGTAAGCGGGGTTTGGGAAGACAGGAAAGGAGGGGGAGAAGTGATGGTGATGATGATGTGATATATATGTGCACACATGCCTCAAGTTTAATATAACTATCTTGTAAATGCATTCTAATAAACATAAAGCTTATTGGAAAAAAGAGAAGTATGCCAGCATTGAATTCTTTTGTCTCTTTCTTATGTCAGACAGCGTGTTTATATCATAGGACAGTATGCAAGTGGTTCCCAAAACCAACACGGGAACTCAGGCCTATCCTGCCCATAAAATAGGTTTGCTGACTCGCATTGCAGGAGAAAACATTTTTGGAACTAGTCATTAAGAGGCTCTGGAAAAATTTATAGGACAGGAGTTTAAAGTACACACTCAAAGACAAAGAGATAAGATGGTAACGGGAGTGCATGAAACTTTAAAAATACACATGTAAAGAGTGGGTCCTTCTGAGATGTTAGTAGAGGTACACTCCATAGCCAGTGCTGGACATATTTATATCTTTTGGGGGGTAGTGATAAAGTCTGTAATCTAGAGAAAGGTCAGGTTGGTCCAACTCACAGGTAGAAAAGGGTGCACTTTACAGATGAAAGGATAGCCCATTTTCCAGAAGACAATCTAGTTTTTCACTCAGTCTGTACTTCCCTTTCTTTGAGATAGGTGAGCTAAGGTGTTTTGCCTAAAAAGTTCTTTGAGTCTCTTAATCTGCTTAAGATCAGATCCCTGACCTTTACGTTATCAGCTAATATATAGACTTAATGTATCTTTAAGAGATTTTGGATATGATGGGCCAGGAAGAAAAGAAGTGTGACCAAATTAAGGGGTATCATTGGATAGCTGTTTTCTGAAGATGGAGTCCTAACAGTACAAATTTTAAAATCACAGTTTTTCTTTGTTTCCTTTGTATCTTTATATCTAACTCAGCAGTACACAGCCTTTCTGACACCAGACTGGTTTTCTGACACCAGACTGGTTTTGTTGAAGATCAGTCTTCAAGGACAAGAGGTCAGGAGATGGGGTTGTTGTGCAGCAGGTTGTTGGATGAGCTCTTTGAAATGGCACAGGAAGCTCAGCTTCCTGTCCTATCAGCAGAGGCATTCAAGCCTAATAGGAGGATGCCAACAGGAGGAGAAACTTTACTTGCTTCTTACCTCCTGCTGGCTGCTCATCTGTCCTGGTGACCAGGTCTTTCCAAGTTCAGGGACAGTTACTGGTCAGTGGCCCAAGAGGTAGGGAACTGTTGCTTATCGTACCTCATTCGTAGTCTTTTTTTGCGTGTATGTCAGGAGTTTGCTCATGGGATAACAGTTTATTTAAGTTCTAGTGAGGGTGAAATTTAATCATAAGTATAATTGTGTTAGGGAAATTTTAGCCACTGCAAGAAGTGTACCAATCTAATGATTTAACTTAATGCCACCTTTTTTTTTTTTTGTTCTCGTGACCGTGTCCACTGCTCTTGTTTCTGGTCAGGCAGCTCCATTCCAATTGACTCAGGAACCTGGGCTCCATCTGTTGCGGTCTCACTCATCCCCAAGAGCCTATTCGTCGTCTCTGGACCACCTTTATCCATCTAGTCAAGGGGTGAAGAGTGTGCCGAAAATAGTATACATTATTTTATGGGCAGATCTAGAAATGGCATGTATGTTACTGCTCACATTTTGCTGGCCAGAACCAGTTTCGTGGCTCAAGTAGAATTCCAAGAGAGGAATAGAAGTATGATTAGTGTGTGTGTCCTGGAAGATAAAAGGA
Source organism: Ctenodactylus gundi (assembly GCA_004027205.1). NCBI lineage: Eukaryota > Metazoa > Chordata > Mammalia > Rodentia > Ctenodactylidae > Ctenodactylus > Ctenodactylus gundi. Next base: position 187,454 of record PVKB01001429.1, read on the forward strand.
AATTGTTAAACAGCTAGTTAGCTTCTGCCAAAATAGCATGTTGTAATTCTGGTGTGTTCGTAATAATTATTAAAATGTATTTTGCCTCATGAAGCCTTTGTTTTATTATTTTGGATGTGGGATATAAATTCCCAAGTGTGTGTTTTAAGTCATTCTCCTCAAACTCTTTATATTGTCTTAAATAATGATATTTTATAATTTATTGCCCTATGGAAATTAAAACTTTTTGATAATTTAGGGTTGAAAGATATACTTCAAATCATATGCTGTTACAATAATGATTTTATAAATCATAGAGAAAATGAAAAGCTTGTTTTAAAATTTCTGATGTGTAGGGGTCCACACACCGGAAATTCAATATTTCATCAAAGTTTTTTTATTCTTCTAGCACTATAAATCCAGTGCTTTCTATTTTTTCTTTTGAGATAGATTCTTGCTCAGTTTCTAAGTAGCCCAGGCTAAGCTTGATCTTGGAATTCTCCTGCCTCAGTCTTCCAGACATGCACAAACATCATGGCTAGATTTGACTTTCTTATAAATAAAAAGATTTCAAGAGCAAAACAATTTCCTAAAAAGTTTATTTCCACTCCTCTACTACATTAGCTAATACTGTTAATAGGCCTTTTCCATATAAAGTTGGTTAAAGATTAGTCTAGAGTTTTGAGTTCTGAAATCCATCTTAAGAAGTTAACCTTATGAAAACATCACCTAAAATTCACTCATTCCAAACAGATAACTGTCTCCTGATTTGACTTATTAGGAATCTTTAAAATATATAAAATTCTCCACATCCCTATGATGTACCTATGGGGAATTTTCAAGCACTTTAAGCTTTCTCAGAACCACCTACAAAATCCATGTGGTTCCTAGTTGAAGTTTTCTGATTAATATAATAAAAATAGCCCTATCATCAAGAGTTTACTAATAATAGTTGCAATTAATTCTACTTGCTATTATAAAAACATGTTTAATAGTCTTCAGATCTAGGGAACTGGTTTAAATCCTTGGTGGGCACATCACTTCACAATGAACTCTTTTGGGCTTCCACAGGTTCTGTAGCCTCATACATCTAGTCTTCCTGGACTTCGGAATTCCTCCGAAGTAATTACTCCCATTCCTCATCTTATAAATTCCAGAGTAGGCCTAATATGTAGTGTAGTAGGTACAATTTTCTATGTTCAGGTCCACAGCCTAGCCTAATGTCTGAAATACAATAAGAGCTCAGTAAGTACTTGTTGCAGAAATATATTCCTATGCTTAGGACTAAAAGGCCCTTGTCAACTATACGTCAAATTACTCAAACTATACAGTTTACAAGTACCTTTGTTTAGTGGAGGGGAAGATAGAGGAAAGAAAATGAGTGGCTTGAAACAAACTCTAGCCCTTGAAAATATAGCTCATCAAACAAGAAAAAAAGAGAATGTTGAAAAGGCTCTTAAGGTCTTCTGTAAGCTGTGCACAGGGAATGCAGGAGTACCTTTTCTGGTAAGTAGCAAGCAGATGGTGCAGACATTGGCCTGACAAGTAAAGGCTGAGTTGTAAATTTTCAAAAGTGTTTTCTTTGTCAGATATGAAGTTAATAGCAGGAAGTTACCTCATCTACCCGTATATTTCTCCTGGAACTGAGCTGACGAAGCTCATGAAAGGATAAAGGTGACAGTCTGTATGATTGCAGTGCTGTAGTGATGCTGACATTTGAAGATCGTTCTCTAAGCGTGCACCTGGAGAGGAGACTTGGGCACCACGTATTAAGGACAACTGAACAGCAATTTTTGTCTGTCCTTAGAGAGATGAAGTGGAGGGAACTTTAAAGATGCCTGAGAACTGAAGCTAGTTCCTTGGGAAGGAAGGAGAGAGGGAAGAGTGGAAACGGCAGCATCTGTTCTCTAGCTACACCTCGTCCTCTCCCAGCTGGGTTCACTTGCTGCTTTGGTAGAGGTTAATGAACCAGGTGCTGAGAAGACTCCAGCTCAAGAAGACATTGATAACTTAATATTAAAACTTGGTGACTCTCATTGTGGTCTCCCGACCTGCAGCATTAGCACCATGTCAGACCACTGCCCACACCTGTTGAACTGGAGAATTGGAGCATGCGCGCGCGCGCGCGCGCGTGTGTGTGTGTAACCCTCCCAGTGATTTTGGTGAGGTCTTCAGTTGTAATTAGCCCCCAGTTGGTGTTTCCTTTCAGAGTTTTATTAATTTTTTGCCTTGGTAGTTATCTTCACTGTTTTGATTTTGCATAGTGCAAAAACTGATAGCTGACTTTAGTATAGTTTATCTAAGAGTTTGCTTTAGTGGATATTTTCCCCTTTAATTACTTTAGCCCTGAGTTTACTGTTTAAATAGGTAGTTCACATTTTCAGGTACTATTTAATGAATATCATAAAGGAAGTTATAATCTCTAGTGGTATTTAAGAATTTAGGGATTAGAGAAAGGTTTAAAGCATGACATTTGTCAGGGATAAAGAGCTCCTGTAATTTTGGAGATATAAATAAACCTAATCAAATTGAGTTGTTGCCAGGAAGAAGCAAGATTTACTGGGCAGTTGACTTTATACATTTTGATCTGATGCATACATTAACCCTCCCCCAACCTATTTAACAGCTGGTTGTCATTCCTATTAGCTAAGGAGTAACTGTTCAATCTGTTTCAGAGTTCCTGCCAGCACTTTTTATTGAGATCTTTTACCCTTTCAGCTCTGAAAAAATTCCCAGATGAAGTTTAGTGCTCAGGTCCCCAGACCTCTTAAGGAGTTATTTCAGTCCTTCTACTAGCTCTTGAGGTGACCTCAGGCAAGTAATTTAATTCATTCTGTCACTGGAAGTAGTCAAAAGGACTTAAGGATTTATATGCAATAGAAAACATGCTTTAGAGTTTTTAATCAATCTGTGCTTGAAAGGTAGAGAAAATGAGGTGAGAGCTGAGTGTTTTCATTCCATTTGATTCATTTTCAGCTCTAGGGACATGATAAGTTCTTCCATTAGTTTTATATAGTGTTCAAACTCTCTTAGTTTTTGGTGCTGCATTAACAAAATCTCTTTCACCTCAGCATTTTGATAATTGTGAAAACTTAATGTGCATTCTTATTTTTTATTTTATTTTACTTTATTTTAGTTTTTTACTATTTCAGGGCATAGCAGATTCTCACACAACTAATAAAAACTTTTTGTAGATTCTTTTAGGGAAATACAAGTTTTTAAACTGTTACTATGTTTAGTGAGTAGAATAAAGTCAAGCCAACAGATTAAAGTTATATTCATCGTTGCTCCAAAGCCTACTGGCTGAAAACACCAAGCATTTATTCACTTACAGCTCCTGTGGGTTAGGAATTCAGGGCTGGCTCTGTTGAGTGTTCTGGTTCAGGGTCTGCCATGAGACTTGCAGTCAGGATGTCTTGGGCCTGACAGTGGCTCAAGGGTCTGCTGCTTATGACTCAGCTATGTGGCACTTAAGAGGTCTCAGTTCCTTGCTGCTGGGTGGGAAGTTTCTTTTCTTCACCTTGCTGACTGTTTCATAGTGGTGTGAGTGTGCTTGGCACATGGCAGCTGGCTTCCTCAGGGAGTGATCCTAGAGAGTGTGTGTGAGGGGAAGCTTTTTGTTGTATGACTTAGTTTCAAAAGTTGCAAACTGCTACTCTCCCCACCACCACCACATTTCTTTTTATTAGAAATGAGCCACTAAGTAGAGTTCATACACAGGGGGCATTGAATGGGGGTCTAACTTCTGAATGGAGGTATTTGAAAACATTTGTATGTTTTTTTTTTTTTTTTTTTTTTTTTTTTTTTTTTTTTTTTTTTTTTTTTTTTTTTTTTTTTTTTTTTTTTTTTTTTTTTTTTTTTTTTTTTTTTTTTTTTTTTTTTTTTTTGCCGGGGGCCAGGGGTGGATGATGCAATCTCATTCTGTAGTCCAAGCTGGTTATGAACTGAGTTTGTAGCTTAGGCTGGCCTGGAACTCGAGGCAGCCCTCCTGCCTTAGCCTCTCAAGAATTGATATTAAAGGTGTGTGCCAGTATGCTTGGCTAATTTTTATGTGGTGCTGGAAAATTAAATCCCAGGGCCTTCAGTATGTTGGGCAAGTGATATAACCACTTAGCTCTACTTCTAGCCCAGTGGACATAGTTTTAAACTACCATAAAGATAGGCATTAGGAGGTGTATATCAAAGAGACTTACTTGGCCACAAACTTAATTCTCTTATTCCAGTGGTCTTCTACTCGAAACAACTAGGAGTCTATTGAGGATAAGCAGCTTGTCTTTATATAGGTCTGGGTACTGCAGAGGAGAGAACTGCTCAGAGAGGTAGAATCTGGTTCATCACTGAGCATTAATCTGAATATGGAACTTAACGTGTATATGGACATAGACCCAAATTGAACTTATGCAGGCATAAAGTATCCTGGGTGCCGTAGGTTGTGTCCCACAAAGGAAAAGATTAGCATCAGAGTTACAGTGTCTGCTACAACCCATAATAATGAGAAATAGGGAATAGAACATCAACAAGCTGTGGGATCACTGCAAATAACTTAATATATGTACAGTTGAGAGTCTCTGAAGGAGCCGCATGAGATCAGAAAAAATATTTGAAGAGGTAGTTACTGACGAATTTTTTCATCTTTGACCATAAATTTCAGGAATTCCACAAACCTGAGTTAAAAATAACATGAAAAGAATGCAAAGAAACATTAACTTGTTTAAACCAGTGATAAAAAAGAAAAAAAATCTTTAAAGAAAGGAGCAATGTAGGGGAACACTCTGATCAGAGGACTCAAGAGTCGCAAGAGACATCTGAAAGAGTGAGTAATAGAAGGCATTGGAAGAGCCTCTTAGAGTTCTGAAAGAATTCTATATTCTTTCAAAACATTGTCTAAAATTGTATATACTGTGAAAATATTTAAAAACAAAGGAAAAGGAAGACTCGGATATACAAAAGATGACCTAATCACTAGCATACTGGTACTACAACAGGTGTTAAGTCATGGAGGTAAAAATGGACTACAGCTATATAAAGGAACAAAGAACATTGTAAATAATAAAAATAAAAGGTGTCATTTAAGATTTAGAAAACAATTTCCTGATTCTAATATATCAATATTTGGGATGTTACTTATGAAAATTAGAGTAGACCCGATACTTTCAGCATCTCTTATTTTCTTAGAGATGGCCAGATGTATATACTGCTACAAGTATCTGCCAAGTGTCCTGTCTGTGCAAGCTCATTTGTTTTCGTAGAGATCATAGCTTTCACATTTTCAAGTGGCTTTATGTAATATAAAAATGTTAAAGTGGCTCACATAGGACAAAATTGAAATCATGAATGAGGAATACATCCATTGAGAAATGAGCTAACTTTGGGGAATGACTTATATATAGGTCTTTTAGAAGTATCTCTTTCTTTAGTTTTATTAATTATTCTTCTCATTTTATTAATATATGTGTGATACATAATATTTACATTGAACTTGAATATTTTGTGCACATGTATGTAGCATCAAAATTACAGTCTCTTCCCCTCTCCTGACTGCCACTATTGCCTTTATTTTTTTTTAACACATCACCTCCCTTTCTTCTTCTCACCCTCCCACCCCTCCTTCCCCTTCTCTCTTCACAAAGTCCATCTTCTTACTTTCTTCTGCATTGCTTACATGTTTTGGTTTGGTTTTCTTACACTAGAGAAACCATATAATATTTAACTTTCTGGGTCTGATTCATTTTGCTTAGCACGATGGTCTCAAAGTGCGTCCATTTTCCTAAAAATGACTCAAACGTGTCATTCTTAATGGCAGAGTAATACTCCACTGTGTATACACAACACATATTCTTTATCCAGTCATCTTTACTTGGGCATATTAGCTTTTCCCAAGATTTGGCTGTTATCAGTTGTGTTACACAAAAGACATTTGGGTTATCATTACATCAGTCAGATTTCTTAGGCTAAACATATCAGGAACCGAAAAAATGAATTGCTACATTAAATGAACTTAAGTCTATTTCACAAGAGTATATCACAAATAAAACAATAGATATAATGACATGCCTAGTTATTTCAGAATTTTTAAAGAGTTCTTTCCCAAAGAGGAGCAAGAAGAAATGAGTAAGGTCATTATTAAAAACTTAGTTAAAGAGCATAACATTGAGATGTAAAATTTAGGCATCATAGGTAGAACTAATAGCTGACTGAGTTTTTAAACAGTGGACTAGGGCTATGTATGACCTGTTATCTTTACCACTCAATGACGATTTCAGGGACAAGACCCCAAGAATCACTTATTTACCAACTCTTACAGCTTTTAAAACTAATAATATCCCAGATCAAAACCACTGCCTCTGCCACTCCATCCCCAAATATCTATACATATCATACACATCAAAACGTTTTACAGATTAAGATTTTATGCCACTTCCCTGTGTTGAGTATAATTGTTATGTTTTGCAAGCTAATAATAGTAATAAACTTAATAGTTATAGGGAGAAGTTTCACAGATTTTATGAGAAAGCTGGTACTGTTTTAGTGAGATACCAATGAAATGATTGATGTCTTTTTTTTTTTTTTACACTTTATATCTTTTGTTTTCTCTGTGTTCTTTGGTCCTGCTTGTCTCTCTGTCTCTCTCAAAGATTCTTTCAAGTATTTTCTGCAATGCTGACCTGATGGTTGCAGATTTCTTCAGGGATTTTTGATCACAGAAAATTTCTGCTTCTCATTCAATTTCCAAAGATAACTTTGCTGGATACAGAAAACCTGGGTTGACATGTGCTGTCTTTTAAAGTTGAAAGATTTTGCTCCACACTCTCTTGGCCTTTGAACTTTGCATTGAGAAAACTGCGTGGATTTGGGTTGGTAAATAATGTCTTTTTATCTTGCTCTTTTAATATTCTCTTTTTCTGTTATTATTTTTGAGGTTTTGGTTATGATATGCCATGGCGAGTCTCATTTCTGGTTGAGGTTATTTGCTGTTGTGTAAGCTTCTTGTGCCTGAAAATTAATTTCTTTTCCTAGATTTGGGAACTTTCTTGCATGATTTCAGTGAATAAATTCTTTTTTCCCATTTTATTGATATGTATACATGCAAAATTTAAGGTTTACAATGGAGTTGAGCCTTTTATGCACATATGTATCTCGTCAAGGCAACAAGGGCCCTCCCACTCTCCTTTTGTCCCTCCCCTTACCCTCCCTCTCTCCTCTCCTACCCGACCCCCCTGTTTCACCCTGTTCCTCACTTTACCTTTTGTGCTGTCTTCTGCTCTTTCTCCCACATCCCGATTCTGAGATTGGTTCTCATTGAATCATCCATCATCAGTTTTATCCAGCTACTTTGTTCATTTCTGATTTTGGAGTCATGCCTGATTATAACGTTTATGTCCTCAGCCTTGCCTTCAGGGTCTGAAATTCTGTCCTCACAATATTTGAATCAACTTCCCCTGCTTTCATATGAATTTTTCATATTCTGAACTTTAGCTAGATTTCTTTTCAACATTTCCACTTTCTGTCAAAATGTTCCTTCATCTCTTGCATTTCTTTACTTGGTTCAGCCAGCTTTTAATTTGTAGCGTCTATGTGCTCAGTATACTTTGTATCCATTAGGAGCACTGTTTGTTTAATAGGTTCCTCTTTAGGATCATTGCATCCATTTCTTTGAGAATATCTTGTTTGAACTGGCTGTTGGACTCATTTATCTGCTTTTTGACTTCCTTCCCTTTGAGTTCCACTAATGACATTAGTTTCTGGGGTCTCGGGCATTTGTGTGTGTGTCCTGTTGCTTTGTCTTTTTCTCATGTTTCTGTTGTTGAGGAACTTTAAAGGCCTGAGAGGTTTCTTTGAATGGGTTTGAGGGTGTGTGGGGGAGCTGAGATTCTTCTGAGTTTTGTGCTGGGAGCAGGCAGTGAGGGAGGACCTAGTGGTCCAGTGGTCTCTGTGACGTCATGATCACACCCATCCCCCTCAGCAAAGCTCTCCTACCTGTCCTGTCATCCCTTCCCTACAAGAAAGAGCAAGCTGTCTATCCTTGGAAGTGCTCCCAATACCACCCTGAACTTCGACAGCCTTTCTCTCCTCTCCACAACTATCTCTTGTGCCAGTTTCTTCCTAGGCACTATTAAGAGTAACCCCCCAAAATACTGGTGTGCTCTTCCAAGCCTGCTTTTACTCTGAACAGTACCATCATGGGCGCTCTCTCTCTCTCTCTCTCTCTCTCTCTCTCTCTCTCTCTCTCTCTCTCTCTCTCTCTCTCTCTCTCTCTCTCTCTCTCTCTCTCTCTCTCTCTCTCTCTCTCTCTCTCTCTCTCTCTCTCTCTCTCTCTGATGGCTCCTGCTTAGGTCACTGCTTATTATAGCTGTTGATCACTTTTTCTGATTGAGGCTCTGGAAGGTCTTTTCTAGAGGATGCTAACAGTGTGTTTGCACTTTGTACTATCCTATGGATCATTTTTGGAGGCTGGGGCTACCAGCTACTGTCATTTTCCCCTTCTCACAGATCTGTGATTACCTAGGACAGAGGTGTTCTGGGCTCCCAACTTTCCTCCATCTGCAGATGCTGGTGGCTCAGAGTCACTCCTAGTTGGCCTGGGCTGCTTCCTGAGCTGTTTCTGATGTGTCTTCCGGATTTCTGATCTTACCTGGCCTTTCAGTTGTTGGGGTGGCCCTTTATCTCCCAGATAAGTTGAACAGGCAGTTTTTAATTATAGTCTTGACTGTTTATGTGAGTCCACGAGGAGATAATGCATAGCTGTGTTATTCGGCTGCCCTCTTGACTGGAAGTCCAATTTTGTTGTTGTTGCTATTGTTGTTATACTGGGAATCAAACCCGGGACCTCACACTGAGCTACATCATCAGAGCATTATTATTTTTGGTTTGAAGACTGAGTCTCACTAAGTCTTCAGATGGCTCAGAAAGGGATTGAACTTGCAGCCCTCCTTCAACCTACCAAAGTGTTTTGTTTTCCTTTGTTGTTTTTGTTGTTGCTGAATGATTTATGACCATAGAATATACAAATCTTTGGTGGTGATTAGTGAAAGCAGCTCTCAGGTCTTGATTACCAGTTGTCTGTATCTGTAGGGCTATTGTCATGAACAGAAATCTATGTGATTCTGATAAATGTAGTGGTTGAAACACTTCGTAGAAATGTTGGTTTAAGCAGTTTGGTTCAGAGACCATTTTTGTGATGCCCCTAGCACTTAGCATAGTCTTGACATATGGTAGATTTTTCACATTACCCCCAAGGGCAATTGTATTATGTGAAATAAGAATCAGCAATTTGAATTTGATGTGGAAGAGGAATGTTCAGTAAGTAAAACCCAGGGGTTCTAATCTGATCCCCTAACGTCATAATATAGTCTTCTTCAAGTGGACCTTAATTACCTTGAGGACCAGTATCTGTTTTTTAGATAGGTTAGTGTGGACCACCGTATCTCATATGTGACAGTAAGTAAAGGAGAAAACATACCAGTATGTTTTTATATTTGTCTCTATTGAAGTTTTGTCTGTCTTAGGTTGTAATGTTTGCTTTTGCTCTTGAAATATATAAAAATGCCTTTAATTTGTAGGCACTTGGTAACGTTTCCAAAGTAAGTCTTTTTCTCTAAAGTAAAATTTATAGCAACTGTCCCAGCTTTGAAGTGGAGTTGTCAGTTACTTTGGTGTTGTCAGTATATATGAAAACATTGGACTGGCTATTGGAATTGCACTGATTGAGAATTTTGAGAAGTGGCAGCAATAGCTAAAATATGCTTTATGGCACAGGATAAGGAAGTCTAATACAAGGGGGATATGCATGGGAGATTTTCCCAGCTGTATGTTCGTTCCTTCATCTCCATGGTCCCCAGAGTCCAGCTGGTACATGGCTGGGTCTTGAGAGTGTGTTTGATCTGGGACATTTCAAGAGAGAACAGACAGCAAGGATATTAAAATTTACTTAGAATAAGATGAGAGGAATTTTATTCGGTTGAGAATGTTTAGGATTTTCAAAAGACTGAGTAGTCATACCATCCTGAACTCACTATGGAGCCCAGGCTGGCCTTGGACTTGGCAATCCACTGCCTCAGCTTCCTGAGGGCTGGGATTATCGGCGTGCCACCACACCCAGCTTTATGTGGTGCTGGGGAATGGAACCCAGGGCCCTGTGCTTGCTAGGCAGGTGCTTTAACTGCTGTGCCATTCCTCCACTTTAAGACTATTTGGAATCTTGGGAACTTTTCTGAGCAGGAAATCAGAGGCTAGTTTCTGTTGATTTTTCATGCTCTTAACGGAGACCCCATGTGGCCTACATTCATTTTATCTGATGATCTACTCTGGGGCTTTGAGGACATACGTGAAATTGCTTAATTGAAAGGCTTTCTCGGGCTGGAGGAATAGAATAGCACAGCAGTTAGAGTGCTTGCCTTGTGAGGCTCTGAGTTGGATTCCCTGGGATCACATTAACTGGTTATAGCGGCATACACATACATGTATGATCCCAGCATTCAGAAGGCTGCGGCAGGAAAGTTACTGGGGAATTTGAAGCCAGCCTGACCTATATAGTGAGTTCAGGACCAGTGCGGACTACAGATTGAAACTGTCTCAAAGTAAATAAATGAATAAATAGCCTATCTCAATACATACTTTGCTCTCTTTTTTCAGTTTCTGATTATTCACAGAAATGTATAAGTGTACCATTTTAGCACATATCCTTGAAGCCATTTTCAGGCTATGTAAAATGTCTGGTTTTTTGCATTCATACATGAGTGTGTGTGTGTGTGTGTGTGTGTGTGTGTGTGTGTGTGTGTGTGTGTGTGTGTGTGTGTGTGTTTGGATCAGATTTGTTGTCGTTGTTGTTAGAGAATACTAGCTTCTTCTGCTTCTTCTTCTTCTTCTTCTTCTTCTTCTTTTTTTTTTTTTTTTGAGACAGGCTCCTGCTCTGTAGTCCAGGCTGGTTCTGAACTCACTATGGAGCCCAGGGTGACCTTGGACTTGGCAGTCCTCCTGCCTCAGCTTTCTGAGTGCTGGGATTGCAGGCCTTTGCCACCACACCCAGCTTTATGTGGTGCTGGGGAATGGAACCCAGGGCCCTGTGCTTGCTAGGCAACTGCTTTAACTGCTGTGTCATTCCACCAACCTCACTAGCTTCTTTTATAGTAATGGCAAATATATTTTGTAAACCCAGTTAGTTTCTCACTTTTTTATATGCAATTGTTATTTTCCCCCATTTTTATTAATATCTGATACATACCATATATAATGGACTTGAATATTTTCATTTAATCTTTTGGGTATGACTCACGTCACCGTTCAGATCACCACTCTTAGCATAGCTTCCTATCTAGCAATGGGCTGCAGTGGCCAGTTTTGAAGTGGATCCTTTTCTCTGGGTCTAGCAGAGCCCTTTATTGGGATGATTTGCCAAAAAAAAATTTTTTTTTAACTATGTCTTTATTGAGAGTCTTTAACGTGACCTAACCCACCAGTCCACATTAGAAAAGAACTATAACAATGACATTTATAAGGCTAGAAAATGTGAGAAAGAAAAAGAAAGGAAGTTAAATTTCAAATTTCCTAGCCGAATACTGAATGGTAAATGCTTATACATTCAAGTTATCATTACATCAGTCAGTTTTCTTAGGATAACTTTATATCAAAGACCGAGTAAATGAACTGCTACATTAAATGAACTTAAATCTATACCAAAAATATATTACACATAAACAATAGATACAATGGCATACTTAGTTAATTCAGAACTTTAAAAAATTTTCCTAAATTATTTCCTCACTTCTCATTAATCATTGACATCTTACTAGATTTGGTGTATCATTTTATCTACCTATTCATCCATAAATTCATGAATACATATTTTTAAAAGATTTTATAATCTGATTACCCAGATTGAATATAATTATTATGGTTTGAAAACTAAGACACTAATAAAAATAATAATTATGGGGGAAGTTTCACAGATTTTATGAGAAAGCTGGTACTGTTTTAGTAGGATACCAATAAAATGATTCAAATAACAATCTATGTTTTGTTACACTTTCTCTTTAGATGTTTGCTTAATTAATTTCCTAGATTTGGGAAATTTTCTTGCATGATTTCAGTAAATAAATTCTTTATGCCTTTGGTGCTGTCTTCTGCTCTTTCTCTCACATTTATAATTCTGAGATTGGTTCTCTTTTAACTTTCTGTTTTTCCTCAGTGTCTTCTCCCCTATTTTCTCACAGTAACTGTTTGCCATACAGAAAGAACTCGTAGACTGGAAGCCTCGGCGCTTTCTTTTCTGGATACAGATGGACCTGTATAGGGCGAAACTTGTGAAAAACTGTTTGGGCCATTAGTGGCAGCCCTTGGCAAGTCATGTCTGGTTGGTTGGTTGATTGGTTGGTTTTCCCTTTACTATTTAGGATTAAAACCAGGGCCTTCATACTGAGCTACATCTCTGGCCTTTTTAAAATTTTGTTTTTCTAAATTGCTCAGACAGGGCTTGAGCTTGTGATCGTCTTGTCTCAGCCTCCCACAGTGCTGGGATTACAGGTGTGTACCATCGTACCCAGAAACTCATGTCTGTTTTGAATAGTCTCCTGAGCTTTTCTTCTTATATATGAGAAAATTAGTATGTGGTATATAGCAATAACAATAGCATGCTGCTTTTCTTCCCTGAGCTCTGTCAGTGTAGTTGTTTACTGGGTACCTGCTTCAAATGGATGTATCACTGTTACCCTTCACTGCGGCCCCGCCCCAGCAAAACTGTCAAGTGTGAAGTACTGATTTTATAAAACATTTTTATACACTGGCAGGAAGAGGAAGTAAAATCAAACCTGCTGATTTCATTATTTTCTAACATCTCTGCCTACAGGTTTGTATGTTTTGTGTTGTTGCATTTCCTTTGCTCTTCCTATAAGATATATATCCTTTATTGATTTATCTCAGAGCATAGGCTTTAGTTTGTTAATATTATATATTAAGTGTCTAGAACTAGGAAAATACTTTTGTTGTTTACACAATTTCATCACTGTGGCATTTTAATCACAGTAGTCTTCCCATTAAATCTATAGGACTTGCCTGAATGTGATTCTGCCAAATTCATTTCACTTGGGAAATGAAACCTCTTCAGGTGATCTTTTTCAGATCTCTGAGTCTCCAGTGTCCGCACTTGTGTCTGTGCTTGTCTTTATGAATTCCCAGCATGACGGTACCTACCATTCATGAACTGCTGTTAGGTTCATCCTTGAAGACTTATCTGGTGGTCATGGAGGAGAATTTTCCTACTAAAATACTTTAATTTTAATTTTTCTCCATTTCGTAGTTGAGTATCCTCAACTACATAAACTACATAAACGGAAAAATAATAGTTAATTCCACTAAAACTGTTTAGTTTTGTTAACTGGTAGATGTTGAATGTATTTTCCCATCTCAATATGTAATACTTTCTGTTTAGTGTCCTGAAATTTAACTATCAATTAAATATCTTGAATTCATCTCTTGTAAGTGTAAAGTTAAATTGTAAGAATACAGACAAAAATAAAACCTGGGTTGAAACAGAGCCATTAAATGGTCCTTTTTTGGGATTTTAAGGAAAGGGCTTTTATTCTTTATTAAAATAATCATGTGGGATAGATACAGTTTTAATAGTTCATACTATAATTCTACAACTGCAGTTGTCATTCTCAGTTATTGTTGACCCATAATTATTTTCTTGTCCAGTTAATTCATCTGGTGTACAGCTAAGGAAGGCAAAAAGCTTGTTCTAAAAGAATAACGTGCTTGCTTATGTTTGCTTTAGGAAAACCTCACGGCACCGGTAGCTCTGAACGGATTCAGCTCTCAGGAATGTACAATGTCCGCAAAGGCAAAATGCAGTTGCCAGTGAGCCGATGGACAAGGCGCCAAGTTATCCTGTGTGGGACTTGCTTGATAGTATCATCCGTGAAAGACAGCTTGACTGGAAAGATGCACGTCCTTCCACTAATTGGGGGAAAAGTAAGTTTAAAACAAGATACTGAAAGGTTTCTTAGCATCAGTAAGGACCTTACTTTAAGCCATTTCTGTGGTAAGAGTTGTATATTGATAGGTATGGATTTTAACTTGCAGTCTTGGATTCTGTTGCACCCCACTGGTGGGCATTGTTGGTTACAGGAGTTGTGGAAAATAATGCCATTGGTCCTCATGAGTTCCTGGTGATCTTAACTTTTTTAGTACATTTCTTTTATTTACTGGGCTAAAAATAGACCACTAGAATTTCACTGCTTTATTTTAGACTAGATATCCTCTGATATCTTGAACATATATTGAGTGTGCTGATTCCTAAGTCTGATCTTTCAAATATTGAAGCATGTTTACTATAAGTTATACTCTTCCAGGGCTGCCATTTAAATGCAACTTTCCTTACCTCTCTATTTGTATCATTTATAAAATAGAACCAGTTTTCCTGGGAAAGCATTAAATGCTTTTCTTTGTCAGATTTATTTATAACTCCAAGAGTTAGAAGTAACGTCACCACAATTATATGTCAGGATTAGCCTTTTTAAAATTGACAAATGTGTTCCAGAGGAAATGAGGATGATTAAGCCTGGATGAGTATACTAATAAATTGTTTTTTGTTCACTTGCTGTGTAACATAGCAAAAACACTTCTTCATTCACAATTGTTTCTTTGTGAGTAAGTAGAATGTGTCCGTTGTTTCCACCTCTACTCTTATTCTTTCTACTCCTAACAAGGCTATTTGATAATTTTCAAAATTAAGCTTTGGCCAGAATGAAGGTACATTTAGATTTATTTTACATTTTAAAACCATTGTTCCTGAACTTATGTCTGAGTTTGATGAGTTAGTGACTGATCCTGTCCTTTGGGTGTATGATTGAAGTTGATTGTATTAATTATTGTTCCTACCACCATAGATCATTATTTTGAACTGCATGTTTAATGTCTAATACTTTGAGTGTCAACAGCCTGTCTCTTTCTTCTCTGTGATGCTGGGTATTTGCATAGGCAAATCTAATGTAAGTTAGATTATTGATCAAATGTCCTCCAAGAAGAAGGCACTATTGTTTTGTGCCCCAGAGATAAGAAGATGGATAAGTCACAGTCCTTTCCTTTGAACAGCTTATAATTTCATATCAAGAAATGATGAAACATTACTGGGAGAGTCATGCAGAAAAGAGAAAAATATGACGGGACTTAGTAGAAGAAGAGATGGCATTTTAAGGGTGGGAGGATAGGGAGTTTTGCAGCGAAAGAGCTAGCAATTAATGACGGAACTTGAATGCTGAGAAGTCTTTGGAGTATGAAAGAGGTGATGAGAAAGATTACTGTGCTCAGAGTGGCAGAGGCAGGAAAGCAAGAGAAATGTCCAGATAGTCAGAATATCCAGTTATAATTAGCATTTCTATTCAGAGCTGGAGACTTGTCCTATTTCCCAGGCTTATTATTGGATATACTTTTACCGTTGAGTGAATTGAAAGTTAATCGTTTCCCCTTTTCACAAGTAAACCTTGTAAAACCTGTTTTGTACTATGCCTTTAAAAATAATTGAGTACATTGGAAAAGTTAGTCTTTTAAAACCTGTTAAGAACAAATAACTCACTTTTTGTAATCTGAGCTTTCATTAACATTTGCCTATTTTTTTTTTTCGTTCTGTGCTATTGTTAAAGGAAAAACAAAGTGAATGGAAAAGCTGTTTTGTTTTTCCTTTCTGTAGAGAAGAGCTAGGAAGTATGAGATAGATTGTGTATCACTTAGTTATAACATCTGTACCATCAAAATTTATATATCACTAGAGCATAGTCTTTAGCTTGTATTTCCAAATAACGTGTTTCTGCTGTTAATTGTTGAAAAAATTCAGTGAACATTTTTATTCACTGTACAGTTGTCCTATATTTAATTTGTCTTTTAGAATATAACATACACTTTTAGTAATATAATTTAATTGATGCTATATTCGATATTTTAAATCATGAGGCATAGTAAATTGCATAGCTGATAATGTAAAGCTCGACTCAGGAAATATACTAGTATCAGTGCTATTATTTCTTCTGCCTGTATTCTCTTTACATCCATTCTGTTACCTTCCCTAACTCTAGAGATGTCTGCTATTTTAATTGTAAGGTCATAATTTTATTTTATGAAACCAGTTTTATCGTGTTCCTGTATTTTGCTTGTTTTTGAATTGTATAAAAATGGTATCATACTGTAGTATTCTGTGCTGGAATTTTTTTATTCAGTATTGTATTTTATCAGAAGATTTCATGTTGTATGGTTTTTATTACTGTATATCCTTCAACTCCAAAGACATCCATAATTTCCATCGTTTCTTAAGTAATCTTCCTGCTGATGGACAATTGACTTGCTTCCAGGGTTTTGTTATTATAAACAGTGCTGTTGATATAATCTTTGTGGTGATGTTGCTTCTTGGCTTGCAAGCTCTTTTTTAGGGCAGTTGTTTGCACTATATTTACTATGTTCAAGGACATTTGGTAACATATAGGAGTGTTTTTGTTGGTCAGAGGGTTGAATAGTCAACCTTCTAGGCTTGGATTATAACATCATAAGACACTCTTTAATGTAGCTCACATTATATGTTCAGTGTGAGTTTATCAGGAGATAAAGGGTGAATATTTTCTTTTTTTAACTCACTTTTACTGGGATCCAGCCTGCTAGAGGCTGTGCTCTTTTGTAATTTAACCTTTGTGCCAGGTGGCAGAGGAAGGGTAACTGGAGTGGAATTCACTCGCCCTTGTGTTTTTGAGTGCACAAGAGAGTCCTGTCACTTCTCACAGTCATTTGTTAGCCAGAGCTGTTTGCATGGTTCTCCTCTCACTGCACAGAGCAACAGGGAGAAGGGGCAGGAGCGTGTGGTGGGGCTCAGTGTCTGCTGTGGTAGCACTGTTAGCATGTAGAGGGTGGGGCCTTAGTAACATACAGTGCAGAGGGGTGACAGCCACATTCAGTGGAGAGCTATTCAACTTAAAGTTTTTATAATAACCCCCTTGAGGAATACTGCTCTTGGACACATGCTTAGGAGTACAGTTATTGAGCTCTTTTTAGACTTTTACAAGATGATATCCAATTTTTAAAAAAGCTTATACCATTTTACTTGCATAATAGTGTACAATCCTAATTTTCTGTCCTCACCAATATATTATTGAAATATTAGTAAAAACTTCACGTTTTGATAATGATTTGGTAACTGTAAACTCCTATAATTACATCTTTATAGATAGGCACAATCAAGATAATGAACATTTCCTTCAGCCATTTTTCTTCTGCAATTTTATGTTTTGTTCTAGCCCTTCCCACTCACTTACCACTATTCAAAAGAAACCTCCTGTCTGATTTATGCCAATGTAGATTAATTTAAATGGTCTTTTAAAATTATGTTTTCTCTTTGTTGTATAGAAATAAAATTAAATTTTGAACATAGGGTTTATATCCAGCCATCTTGATACATTTTGGGTTTGTTCTAATATGATATCCACATATACCCTTGCATTTACTACATAGCTAATGATGTATTCATTCGAATAATCACAATTTTATTTTTCTCTCTTTGTCTTTCTTTCCTTTTTGTTTGGTAGAATGTTGAATAGAAATGATACTTGTTTTACTGAGGAGATTGAGCCAGGGCCTTCATACTGAGCTGTAATGTATTCCAGCCTTGTTTTATTTATGATTTTGAGACAGGTTTTCACTATGTTGGTAAGTTGACTGGGATGGGTTTGAACTTGTGATCCTCTTGCCTTGACCTCTTTTATGGTTTATATCTGTATTATCCCCCAAAAGTCTCATGTATTTGAATGCTGTGGATTTTCTGTGGAACCATGGAGATGGGGCCTGTTCTGGAGGGGTGGGTCATGAGCATGTGATTCATTATAGGTGTGCAGTAGATTATAGATTTCAAGAATGTGGATTGGATTATAGATTACAAGGGCATATTTGGGGCTAAAACCTGGAAGGGACAGGACACTGAGGCTGGACCCAGAAGGGGCAGGTCACTGGGACAGGACCTGAAAGTATTTATTGTGTGCTACTTCCTTCCTTCTGGGACTTGACTTCCTGTTTGCAGCACTGTGAGGATTGGCCTCCACTTCTGCCTCTGCCATGTGCTCTGACTGTTGCCAGCCACCAACGAATGAACTGTGACCCTCTAAAAGTGTGAGCTAAAATACGTCTTTCCTCTCTTAATTTGTGCATGTCAAGTAGTTTGTCATAGCAACGAAGTGTAACTAAGACAGCCTCCCGGAGTGCTGAGATTACTGGCCTGTGCCTCCAGCCCACCTATTGATGGTTTTAAAGAAGATATCATTAATACTGATGTTTATCTGAGATGTATTTGATTATTGTAGACTGACTTGTGTTTTATTTGTATTCTTAGTTTGCTAAAAGTTTCTGTCATGAATAATGAATATTATCCACTTTTTCTGCAACTACAAGGGGTAATCCTGTGGCTTATTCCTTTAATCTGTTACTGTGACTTATTGGTTTATAGCACTAATAACATCAGGCCCTCTCTCTCTTTGAGACAAGGTCTTACTGGTTCTGAACTTAATTTGTAACCCAGGCTGGACTCGGGCTCACAGCAATCCTACTGCCTCAGCCTCCCAAGTGCTGGAATTACAGGTGTGCACCACACACCTGATTTATGTGATGTTGGGGAATAGAATATGGGGCCTTATGGTTTCTATGCAAACTCTCTAACTACTGTGCTGTTTCTCTGTCCCCAGGGCCTTGTGATTGCTAGGCAAGCCCTATAACTTCTGTGTTATTCCCCTAGCCCCTTCATCTTTCCCTGTCTGAGATAAATTCGACTTTCTTGATGAATTTTTGTCTTTTACTAGGTTCTGATGTAATTTTTTTAAGTCTTCATGACTGAGGTTGCCAATAATTTTCCTTTAATTTACTGTTTCATTATGGTTTTGGTTATATTATAGTGAGTTACTACAATGGATTGAAATATTTTTCTTTATCTCTTTTCTTTGGTGGAACTTTGCACAAATTTGGAATGATCTATATACTGAAATTTTGGTATAAACTCATTTGTAAAGTCATATGAGCCTGATATTGGGGGGGGGGGAGAGGAAGAAAATAAATACTGTTTTACATTTGCTGAATGGTTATAGAGCTGTTTTGTGTTCCTCTTCTTGATTTAGTGTTGACATCTTTTCTAAGAAGTTGCTACAAAATTAACTTTTAATCTTTTTAATCTATAGTGAATCTGTAAACATCTGTGCTTTTGTAGTGTCTGTATTATTTATAAGCAACTTCTGGTTTTCTTGATGGAACTGTTAATAACATATTGTCACAAAAGTATGGGAGATGGGCAAGAGGATTTGCCAGAGGACCTTGCAAATTAGTTTTTTCAAAGAACACATACTTTGTTGTGTCATGTTCTCTGTTGTGGGTTTAGTTTCCTTTCGTGGAGTTTTGGCTTGCACCGGGATCTTCATCCTTTCTGTGTTTATTCAGTTTTTGTCCTGGATGCACCCTATCCATTTCTTAGGGTTCATGCTAAGCAAATCAATTTTCTGCCTTCTTTTACAATATAAGTATTTAAAAAACATAAAATGCCCTTTTTGTACCTACCTTTATTGCATTCTACAGATTTTGATGTGTAGTATTTTTTTTAAATGTAGTTCTAAGGATTTTTAGAGTATGATTTCTTTTTTAATGTATGAGATGTTTAGAAGTCTGTGGTTTAAAAGTGTGTCATTTAAAAATTTGTTTTTAATTCGCATACATGGATACTACACTTTTTCATTATTGACATTTAATTTAATTGCTTTTGGTCTCAGAACGTGGTCTGTGACAGACCTTTTTGAAATCTTTTCACACATTCTGTGTCACTTGGTTCATTGTCATTTTGGGAAAGGAAACAGGACTTTGTATAATATCGTATGACTTCAGTGATTTTTATCTACTTTGTGTAAATTGGATTATTTTGACTATATTACTGCATCATTAAGACTTGGAATTTCTCACGTAGGATTTTATATCACTTAATCTCATTTGCACATTATTTTTTTTAAATTTATATAACAAGCTTGAAGACCTCTTTAAAATCGTTAATGCACAGTAATGCAGAACCCCTTGAAAAGAAAAATCCAAGAGTGCAGTAAGAACCTCGTGCCTTCCTGTGAGGTACAGAAGAATAAAAAAGGGACTCGGCTGTTTTTAAAGGAGAGAATTTCACTGTCTTGGGGGACTCTAATGAAGAGAAAACTCCCCTTTTTTGGTTCCTTTGTAACTGGTATTTGCTGGTCAGGTGCAGAATTTAGTTGTTTTGAATAATAATAAGAATATACTTGAAAAAAAGATGCAAATCTGTGTAGGCTTATTGATCCCAGGTGTAATTAATAACATATATTTTACTTGTGTTATTTTTCCTTTTTGCTTGTTTTCATAGGTAGAAGAAGTGAAAAAGCACCAGCATTGTTTAGCATTTAGCTCCTCTGGGCCCCAAAGCCAGACTTACTGCATTTGCTTTGATACTTTCACGGAGTACTTACGGTGGCTGCGGCAAGTCTCCAAGGTAAGCAAGCAGTCTGTTCAGTTTTCAGCTGGCTGCAAAGTTGCTTTCCACTTTAGCCATTTCAAAATACAGTTCTGTACACTTTTATTTTTTAGACGCTACCAGTGTTTAGCCATTTTTTTTTTGTTTCTTTAGCAACTAATTCTAGCTAAAAATAGCTTCTTATTAATTGTTTATTTGCCAGTTTTTGTTCAAACAATATTCAAACTGGAAACAGTATTTTAATGTTGTAGATTAAAAGAATTGGGATTGAGAATATTTAAGGGACTGAGCTAAGGCAGAACGATAGCAGAGCTACAGAATACCCAGAGACTTGTGGTAAATTTCCTCTCTTCTTCTAACTATATTTTTATATGAACAGTCTGACTTATACCATCTCCCTTTTTTGTCTGTTACTAGGTTATGATGTAATTCTTTTAAGTCCTCATGACTGAGGCTGTGTTCTGACTTTTGAGTGGTTTATTTTTTAATCTTATGTTGGCTATCGTATGGTTCCCTAAAATATTAGATTATTATGCTCCATAAAGTGATGCGTCTTTTGTGTGTGTGTGCTCGAAACCAGAGCCACACTGTAAGCAAGGTGAATCTGTGCTGATTTTTCAGGTATTGTGTGAGGTGTTTCACATCTCGCTTGTTTTATGTGAAACCGTGAAGTAGCAAGCGTAGTTACTGCTCTGGTTTTGGGTGTGTTTGAAAAGACAGGACCTCTCTAGGGACAGGAGCAGTATGACAGAACTATCGTGGATATTTTTTGAATTTATAGTTCATTTTGTTATCCAAGTTTGATATGATTCATACGCTTTGTGATGTAATTGTTTGTCAAGTGAACGAGTAACAGAATAACTTTGTAGTTAACAGAAAGCTAGAGAATAATATCTAAAAAGCTTTTATGGTACTGGCTATGGGCAACATTAAATTATCAGGTAAAAACCGTTATCTGATGATGTGATGTGATGTCATGGTATTAGTTTATTCAGCAGGCAGGGGTTTGGATGACAGCCTGTGGGTTCGTTTAAGTCACTAGGCAAAGGGAGGTTCTGAATATATAGAGCATTACACCTGCAGAAAAAGTCAGAACGACTATACTCTGCTATCAGACTTGCATGAGTACATTGACCTAGTTGTTGCAAAGTTATCTTTGTGGTTTCAAATAGGAGGATACAAGGATTAAATAATGTACTTTTGTGCTTTTTATTTTGCTTTTATGCACATTCATACTTAGTTGTATAGGCTCGATTGCTGACACCTCTTTTAATCAGAATAAACACTGTCAAAGTGCAACAGATTTTTTGCTCTACAAAGATACTCATCTTTAAATGAAATTTTTGTTCAATTATTTTAGAATGATTTCATATTCACAGAAAAGTTGTGAAGAGTGTAGTTTGTTCCCATATACACTTCACTCACTTTTCCGAGCATTTTACCATGACATATTTTTAAAAACTAAGAAACCGACATTATTAATACATTACCTGTAGGCTTTCTTTGTTTTTCAATATTTGTTCCATACTTACGGTCTATTGTAACATCTAATGCAAGGTACCACATCGTGTTCATCCATTATGTCTCATTGTCTCTTCTGAACGTTTTTTATATGTTTCTCATGACCTTGACAGTTTTCAGAATTACTGGTGAGGTATTTTCTAGGATATCTCTCATGGAGATGTTTTGATCGTTGCCAAATGCATGACAATGCATTTTAAATCAACTCCAGCTGCATTGCTGTTTTTCCTCCATGAAGCTGGGGATTGAAGCAAGGCCTTCTGCGGGCTAGGGAAGCACTCCATTGCTGAGCTCTATGTCTCCAGCTAAATGATAGAAACAAACCAGAAGTCTTTTTGCAACAAATAACAGTTTGTTGCAGAAATTTCAGATTCTTGGTTTTGTTGTTTTATTTTTTGTTTTGTGGTACTGGGGATTGAGCCCAGAGCCTTCACCCTGAGCTACAACCCCAGGTCATTTTTTATTTTTGGATTTGAGACAGGTTCCTATTCAGTTGCATAGGCTAGTGTCTTAGTTACTTTTTCATTGCTGTGACTCAATACCCAACACTCACAAACTTAGGAAAGGAAAGGTTTATTTTAGCTCACAGTCGTGAAGGTCACAGTCCATTCAGGGGTGGCCAGCAACAATCGAAGTACATGGCAGAGAGAGAGGTGGAGGCAGCTTTCCCAGACAAACAGGAAGGCAAGCTTTTGAGGCTAGTTGAGACTAGTCCCAATCCTCCTGGAAGGCAGGTGCAGCTTATGTATCCTTTCAGGTCTCCACCCAGCAACCAGTCCCTCCTGCATCCAGGTGTGGCCACTACACACCATTAATCCTAACTTAATTGCAATCCACCCCTCCAGACCAGACCCCAGTCCACCAACATCACATGGTTCCATTAAAATACATGAGACTTTTGGGGGACACTCCAGATCCTAACCACAACAGCTGGGCTTGAACATCCTCTTGCCTCAGTCTCACAGGGTGCTGGCATTACAGTCAGTCTTGCTTGGCCAGAAGTCTAAATTCTTAAACACAGATAAAGACATAAATAAAAGTATACATAAGTTGCCAACCATACTACAGCAGATTATTTTTGGTTGAAATAGTTATAGCAAAAAGATTAATCATTGTGTGTATTAACTACCTATCTAATTGGTCAGTTCCTATTCTAAATTCCATAGTCATTTACCAAATGTCTTCTGTTTGCCAGGCCTGTGTTTTCTGCATAAAGGGTTCAGCAAAGATCAAGTTTAAGTCCCGATCTTTAGTAGGGCTTCCAGTGTGGGAGAGAGATGATAAGTAATTAAGTAGACAGGAAAATAGCATAGCATTTAATCTTAATGTATAATAAAAGATGATATGACAGAGAATGGTGAGAGAGATCACTTTCTGAGGAGGAGACATTTCAGCTGAAACGTACGTGACAGAAGTGACTATTTGAAGAGGGGAAGGAAGGGCTTTCCATGGAGAGAGTGAACATATATTCAAGGCTCTAACACTGCAATATGGTTGTATCATCGGTTGGGAAATGAGAATAAAAAGGGGTGTTGTGTTATAGAAAAGGAAAAACATTGAATTTTCATATTTATTGGCAAACCATTCAAGAGCTTTGTTATAGAAAGTACTGATCTGACATAAGTGGTATCTGGATTGTAAAGTCCAGAACAGAGCAGAGGAAGGCCTGGAAGAGCACGGCTCTTGTGGTTAGTTTAGGCAGGAGTTGTGGTGACTGCCATGGAAATGAAGAGACATGAGTAGAAGATGTTTGAGGATGTGCTTTGCAAATGAAGTGGCAGGCTTATTGATAAATTATATATAGGACATGAGGAAAAGGAAGAAATTGAGTGGCTTGTAAGTCCTTTGAATTACTGGGTAGGTTGTAGCCTCAGTCAGAAACCATAGCACTACACTCTATATTCTCACCTTTCGAAAGATAGCAGAATACAGTTTTGGACTTCAGAGAGCTTCTCTTTCAAGATGACAGGGACAAAGCAGGAGAGGTAGACTGTCTCCCCCTCTCCCATTTCATTAATATGTGTATGTGCAGTCTGTCATGTTTACATTTGAACTTGAGTATTTTGTGCTCATATATGGCATCAAAATTACAAACCCTGCCCTTCTTTCTTTTGACCCTACCACTCCCTTCCTCTCCCTACAACCCCCCCCCCCCCATTTAGTTCTATGAAATGACTGTATTCTGGGTCTTAAATAGGATATAAAATGTTGTTTTCTGACTTGTTGCAGGTGTTTGTAAATGTCAAATATTAGCGTGGTTAATCCTCTCTCTTACTCCTGTTTGTCTAGTATGTCTGCCATCTCTGTGGTCTAGTAAGTATATTGTATATACAGTGAGCCTCTCTCCCTGGTTACTTGAATTTTGGGTAGGTTTAGATACCACATTCTTCAATCACAGAAGATTCATTCCATCACAAACTTTGTTGTGGGAGAACATGATAGGGACAAGGTATTTTTGCTAGTTTTCCTTTCAGCGAAGTATTGTGTCTCCATTGGATAGTGCTTGAGATCTAGGTAGTAAAGTGCAGCTATGTGTAGAAAATGACCCCCATCCACAGGCATGAGATTACCTTACTCGCCCACATGTGCCCCTACTTGCTTTCTTACTATGGACCAGTGTAAGCCTATTATGTGAATATTTCATACAGGTCCAAAGAGATAAGAACAAAGCTAACAACATTTACACATCAGTGTACAATTTATATTTACAAGTGCAAGTGAGAAGAACTTGATTTAATTGTTATATCTTAGATTATCATTAACTAAAATTTATTTGAATGAGAACTTTAATCTCTTTTTAGAAAAGCTTCGATTGAAGAAGCTTTGTAGTGTGAAGGTAAAGAGTTTGAGTTTTTCTTTCTTTCTTTTTTTTTCTTTTAGACAATCTCGCTCTGTAGCCCAGGCTGGTCCTAAACTCACTATGTAGCCCAGGTTGGCCTTGGACTCATGGCAGTCCTGTGATGTCTTTCCTTTCTCCATTCTTAAAAATCATATGCACATTTTAAAAGGTTTTAAAAGAGGTGGGAGTACAGCTGAAAATCGCTTAAATAGCCATTGTGAGGTTCTGCTGTCTTGCCCCGGACTGCAGAATAAATATTATGATGTTTCCTGAATTGAAAGGCAAAGGAACCATACCAGGCTAATTAAAATGTCAAATATTACAAAAAAAAAGAGTGAAGAAATTCCCCATATGAGTAGAAATCCTATATAAAAATATGACAGCCCCTCACTTTAACCTTACTGTGTTGAGGATGATCTTATGAAAATATCTTTTCCTTTAACCTAGTATCCAGAGAGAGACTGAGGCTATTAAAGAGAGGGGGAGTGTCTTTATCCTGTCAGAAATATGTGCTTACAGAGAATTTGCAGTAGATACAACTGACTGTTACAAGCTCATTCTACTTTTAGTTTCTCCTTCCAGTTGTCATTTACTTTCCCTCATTTCCCTAGAATTTACTGAATTCAATCTCATGTACAAGGTTACTATAGAAATAATTTTTTTCGTGTTGAGAAACAAACAGTAAAACGGGTTGTCATTTACGTTTTGTTGTTTGAGTGAGGACTCATCTTGGTAAGGTATAGCAGAAAGGACAAGCTGAGTTTCTGATTCTTAATGGCTGTCTGCACCCCAGCAACGAAGGGGACAAAGAACTAAATTCAGTTACTTTTGGTGAAGATTCATTAGATAAGTAATTCAAAAGGAAAATTCTTTATTTTTCAGTCTGTGCCTCTAAATTTTAACTAAATAAACATGTTATTTCATTTCTTTAGGTTTTGGGGGAACTTAGAAAGTTTATTGATTAGATATATTCTGTGAAAATGGCTTATTTTTAAAGTTTAATCTTAGCACTTAATATTGCTTGTCAAAATTGTACACAAGGCATTCCCTTTAGGGTTGTTATGTTGGGCGTGTGTTAGGACTAGGCACTGAGGAGAAGCTCCACTGGGAGGATTACATTATTGGTTTTGAAGTCATCCCTAAAATATTAATGTTCAGCATGCTTTAAAAATTCAGTAAACATCCCATTGTATGCAGCATAACAGAGGGTTCTGTTTGTATGGTATAGTTACATGCATGCAGCACACACATTTTCAAAGTGATTGGTGGGGCAGGGATTCAAAGATGCCGGGGGTGGTATTTGAGGGGAGAACAGAATTCCAGCAGAGTTCCTGCCCGGTTGGTGGGTAGTGGGTACTGTCCATTTCTGTGGCTCCCTTGTTAGGGTGTGTTCAGCATAGGCATGCTAATTAATAAGTGAGTTCTTTTCTTAGTTAGCTTTCACATTAACCTCCAGTCTTAATCTGATTTTCAGTGTAGAAGTCTTAGTCACTTTTGTGACACCATATTAATACCACTTTACATTCTGTTTATTTTATGGAAAGTTAGAAGTAGCTTCTGATCACTGATTAGGAGTTGTGCATGTTTTTAACTTTTATCTTATGGACAGTATCAGTCAGAACTAGGGCTAGTAGTGTTTTAATACTACAAGACCTATGATCCAGCTTCCATAGTTACTAGCCCACGTCCAGTCATATTTTATCTGTGCACTCACCCTCCCTTTGTCTGATACAGCAAACCTCAGACATCTGTCATTACACCCCAAAATATTTTCTTGTGTGTCTATTTCTAGACAGAACTCTTCTCATAAATGCAATCACAGTATCTATCTGTGTGTTTTAAAGAATGAACAACTTGGGTAATTATGATTGCTTTTTATAAATCTTCTGTTCAGATTTCAAAGATGTAAGGAGATCAGTCAGTTATTTCACTCCTGAAGTAATATTATAATGTGATGTCAAAAAATATATACAGTGATTGCAGGATAAGGACTGCTACGAGTTTCTCTTCTGACTTTTTTGTGGTACTGGGGATCAAGCTATATCTCCAGCCCAGTTTTATTTCTGATTTTGAGGTAGGCTCTTGCTAAGTCATTTTAGTTGCCCAGGCTAGGTATGAATTTGCTATCCTACTGCTTCAACCTCCCAGAGAACTGAGAATATAGACCTGCACCACCCAGTCCAGGTCCTTTAACTTCTTATATTAAATGTTTGTAAGTATTAACTAGCTGAATGGATATGAAAATAATTTACTGTTTGGCACATTTCAACATTTAGTATTTTTGAGTTGGAGTAGTAAATAACTGAATAGAAAGTGGTGAGACTTTATAATCAAGAATGTAAGTTGGCAGTCTCTCACTGAAATGCTGAAGAATGGAAGTGTTGTAGTTTTTTTTTTTCTGATTTTGGGATATTTGCACATATATATGATGGGATATCTTGGGGGATGTGACCAAAATCTGAACATAAAGTTTACCTATGTTTCATATAGTCTTCGTTCACTGAGCCTAAAGGGTGACTTAAACAGTATATTAAGGATGCTTGCATTTTAGGCTGTGACCCATCATAAAGTTAGGTGAAGAATTTTTCACTTGTGGCAGCTTGTTGGCACTCAAAATTTTTGAATTTTGGAGCATTTCAGGTTTCAAATTTTCAGACTGAGCTTGTTCCACTTGTACTCTTTCTAATAATAGGCACCTTTCCCTCCCACACTGTCCTGTCTCTCTTCTGCAGAGGAAGGGAGAAGGCATAGCATGACCTCTCCCCAGAACCTCAATCAGGCCAGTGTGGTTGGTTGTAATATGGTGAAGGTCAACCCAGGCTTATCAGTTCAGGCCTCATAAGAGCCAGTTAGCCTTGTCTGCATGGCACCTCGTGTTGGTCATTGGCAGGCATGCTGGCACTTACAGGTGATTGCCAATCACTGTTGTCTCTTCTGTTCCATAGCTGTCAGTGTCAACCATAGTATTTTAACTCTAGGCCATTAATTTGAAAAAGTCACTGCTGTCACCATTTCATGGTGAATGACAGGTCACAGGAAATGATGAGTAACTATTACCCATTAAATCAGAATGAGATAGACGGGGAATCACAAGTGAACCTTTGGTTTCATGTGCTTGTAGTAATTATTTTGCTGTCCAGATTTAATTCAAAGTATTCTTTACTAACCACTTGAGTTCAGTCGTTGTAGTAAGATTTAAATAGATCCTTGTCATTAGGGGTAGTTGCAAGGAACCTTTTAGTATGACTTAGTAATTTTGTCATTAGCTATAAG
This sequence comes from Ctenodactylus gundi, assembly GCA_004027205.1. Classification (NCBI taxonomy): domain Eukaryota; kingdom Metazoa; phylum Chordata; class Mammalia; order Rodentia; family Ctenodactylidae; genus Ctenodactylus; species Ctenodactylus gundi. The sequence goes on from PVKB01001429.1 coordinate 215,557, forward strand.
TGTAATTTAGGGAGTCTACTGCCTTTTATCAGCATGGTTTCTTCTTCTTCCTCCTCCTCCTCCTCCTTTTTGAACTGGGGTCTCAGTCTTTAATCCAAGCTGGTCCTGAACTCAACTATGTAGCCCAAAATGGCCTTGAACTCAGGGCAATCTTCCTGCCTGCCTGCTGCAATTATAGGCATATACCACCGTGCCCAGCTATCAGGTGGTGCTGGGTATTGAAACAAAGCCTCTTGTTTCCTAGGCAAGCTCTCTAGTCACTGAGCCATGCTCTTAGCCCCTACCTTTCTCTTTTCCATCATCTTTTATTTTGCTTTTTTAGTTATGTTTATTTTGGATGCCTCATAAGAGAAACCATGAAATATTTAACCTTCTGTGTCTTCTTTGTTTGATTAGTGTAATGGTCTCAAAGCGCATCTCTTTCCTACTGATGACTCAAATTTGCTTGTCTTCAGGACTGAGTAGTACCCCAGTGTGTGTATAGGCCACATTTGCTTTATCTCTTCGACTGCTGATGGGTGTATTGGCTGCTTCCGAGGTTTTGCTGTTAGGAGTTGTACTACTTTTAACACGGTATCTTCAACTATTTCAGAAAGCCAGAAGAGGCAGAGCTGGCTCAAATGGAATTGTATTCTCGGTTTCTGAGGAATCTCTATACTGACTTTTATAGTGTTGTACTAGTTTGTAGTCCCACTAACAATGTGGATGCAGTCTTTTCTCTTTACAACTTTGTCAGTATTTGTTGTTTTTGAGTTCTTGATAATAGCCATTCTTACTGAATTTGGAATCTCAGTATTTTCTTTATTTTCATTATTTCTTCTTCTTCTTCTTCTTCTTCTTCTTCTTCTTCTTCTTCTTCTTCTTCTTCTTCTTCTCTTCCTCCTCCTCCTCCTCGTTCTTCTCCTGCTCCTCTTTCTCCTTCTCCTTCTCCCTCTTCTTTCTTCATCTGCCGTAGTAAAGGGCCTTCATACTGAGCTACATCCCCAGCTCAGATTGTGCTTGAATTTGGGATACCTCCTGCTCCAGCCGCCTAATGCTGAAATTTATAGGCCTGCATCGCTGGGTCCAGTTTATATCCGTCCTTAAAGAGTCAGGATCCCTTTGACAAGGACAGCTTTCCAAATCTGTAGTAGAGTATAAAGTGGGGCTGTGTGAATGATGTGGGTTTTTGCTTAAAAGTGTGATTCTTATCTTTAGAAGATTACTTTGGTACCCATTTTCTAATGATAATGTGAAAAGAAATTGGGAATTTGGTAAAGAAGATACTTGGGTATAGGAAGACTGAGGAACAAGCTGAGTCATGAGGGATAAATAGGAGTCACCATGAAAACAATGGAGGAAAGTTTACTTCTAGGAGAAATGAAGTATGTGTAGAGGAAAGACTGTAAAATGTAAACATGTCGTCATGTCACTGTTGTCTGAGATGTGAGAAAAAGGGGCAGAAATAGAAGCTAGGTAAAATAAAGAATGCTGGCCATGTAGATTGTTTCATTTTTGTTCCATTTCATTTTCTTGTGAAAATTTGACCAGAAGTTATCAAATATCCCAGTTAACTTTCCAGTACATTGATGATTCTGTTACATAAGAATTTGTAGTAAGGAATCTTTCCTTATTGCACATTAATATTAGGAGTTTAGGGAACATAGACATTTAGCTTTGAATTTAGGTCAAAGATGAAATGTTTTTGATTATATTAAGTTTTCTTTTTGTTACTCGTAAATCTGATTAATAAAAATAGTCGAATGATTTCTTTACAACTATACTTCATCTAATCCTATTCATGCACTGCTAATCCTTTCTGTTTATTATTTGGAGTGACTATTGTTTTTGAATTCTTACTATATTCCTGAAGAAGAGGTTTTTCACTTTAGCTTGAAGTTACTTCAATTTAAAACTATATTACATTTTCTGTAAAATTTTATAATTTAGTCTAATGCAGATGACAAGCACACTTTGTTTGCTTATCGTCTCATAATGAAAGAAGCGTGCTTTTGTGTGTTCCGGCTAATAGCATTTTAAATTCGCTCCGTGTTCCTCCATCTTCTTTCTTCCCATCTTTTCAACTCATCCTGCTTCTCTCCCATCCCTCCCTATCCCTAGCTGGGTTGGAAATGTGGGCACTGTGACTGTTGCTCGATCTCTGCCCATGAGAAAGATAGGGAAAAGGAGGGAGTCATTTTTCCCTTTATGACAGATGCTATTCTTAGGTTTGTTTGGGTTGTCAGGATCTCAGAAAATGACAATATATCCTTCTTGCCTTGTGGAACTCTGAAACTATTTCCCCATAGAATTATTTAAGAAGGTTGAAATCTGTACTGTTATAATTATTACTTTAAAGTACATGTGGATTTTGTTTATATAATGTTATCACTAATAAATACATTCTAGGTTTCAAGCAGAAACTTAAAGGTGTATTTTAAGGTTACAACAGGTTATTTTATGAGGCAACCATCAAGAAGATAATATTAATTTTAGTTCTCTGTTATAATTACGCAAATATTTATTTGGCATTTCCTTTATAAACATTCTTCAACTTTGAATTTCAGTCATTGTGAAATGGTTCTAAGTTCGCCAACTTAGAATTTAAGGTTTAAAAAAAGATCTCATACTGTCTGGCTTCCCTTCCTTTGTAGAACATTCGTAATGTTTCAGATGCCTGCATTGTCTGAGACAAGGTTCTTTCTTATATGTGACCTGAAGTCTTTGTTTCCTGCAGAAATGATGCTGATCTTTGTTTTGCTGTCTGGTATAAGGCAAGACAATTCTGCTTCCTCTTCTGCTTGCTGACTTCTAACAACGGTGGAGTTGCTGTGGTGTCTGCGCCTTTGCACTGCCTTACCCACTCTTGAGGGTCTGTTTTCAGGATAAGCCTCTCTGGCCGTTTTGCTGATCACCTCAGTAACCTGGTTCTTATCCCTTAAATTCTCGTCTGTGTGCCTTCTGGTGTATTAACACATATACAGATACCATATGAGCAACAGAGCTGTAGCCACTCTTTTCCTTGCCTTAGACATTATGTTCAGTGCAAATTGTCTGTTTATTATGAGGCTAAAATAAAAGGATTTATTGTTTTACTTTGATTTTTCTCTCTCAACTTATTAGTAGATGTATTTTGTTACTATAAAATTGCTTACCATACCAAATTGATGCTGTAAGGATAACAGTAATGCACGGAGTAATAACTGACATTTTGGTAAGTTATACTTAGCAGTCATTGTTCTATGTACTTTATAGTAATCGTGCAAGGTGATTGAATGCTCATAACATGTCTACAGGCTTTACACAAAGGACAATATCTTTTGCTATATTATTTCCATTTTGCAATTAGGGGAACTAGAATGAAGTATGAAATCACTGCTGTATACAGAAAGTTCTGTTGCTTGCTGTTTTTATTTAAAATATCACTTATGTTTTATAGTTGTCTGCAAAGATCAAAGATACCAGTAACAGTTAAGATTTACTAAAAATATCACATATAGCATTATCTAGAGTTATTCCACATATAGCATGATCAAGAGTCCAGACTGTTCACTAATACACTTTAAGATAGCTACCTAGCAGTCTGTTGCCTCGAATGTTTTTCGAGGGGACATTTGGGCATCACCACTGTATGTTGATCACTGATCATCATAAATGTAAAAGATGATCAAGATGTACTTAAGAAATCCAGTAAACCTTCTGAGTCATCCACGACCTGTTAAATTGTTTTTAGTGGTGAAGGAACTACTGAAAGAATTGTCTAATTATGTCTGGTTATGTCTCGTAGTTAAATCCTTTCAATCTATGGTTTTAGACAAACTTTAAAAGTATGTACACATACTTAAATGTTTAGTTGTTATGTATTTGCTTATCTTGGGAATACCAAATACCTTTTTAACCCATAGCATTGAATTTTCACCACTGTTTTAAAGGGTTAAATTCTTTTAGCCTGTGATCTAATTTATCATTTAAAAGCAGGAAATAGTAGAGTAGTATTAAACATACCGGATCTTGTTTTTAGGCTGAGACGTGAAACATCTATTCTTTTTGTATTTTAAATGCTCACTTCTGATATTTGAGTTTTTGAATGTATAAATGTATGCAACTACATTGAAAGTTAGAATATAATTTTTTTGTGTCTTTCTGTGGCTTTCCCTTTTTTGCCAAAGAGGTTCCACCATTAGGGGAGTGCTATTGTGGCCTTCAGAAACATTCTCAGGTAGTAATATTCTCAAGACTTTGTTTATACATTTTTTGCCAATACGGAAGCAAGGAAGGAACTCTGCCTTCAGATTTGATCTCCACCCAAGCTGAGTTCTATTTTTCTTTTGTTACTGAGAAGCACAATGGGGTTTATGTGTGTGGTGTGGAGATAACTGTTATATTGAATCTGTTCATGACTTTGGAAAGGTGCTGGTGCCATCTCTGCTGATCCTGTTCGGTTTCTTCTGACTCAGGAGCGAGGCCTCAGGTTCATATTTCCAATTTGGGCTATTCAAGGAGTTCAGTAGGCAAATACAGCAGAAGTGCCTCTGAATACATGGTCCATATTAGCAGTAAAATAGACTACTTTTTGGGAACTGTTGGCATAGAGGTTTGAGGCCCGTGTTTTTTTACTCTTTGCTCTCACTACATCCTTGCACAGACATTATTGAATTATAGTTTAGATGTTTTTTGTCCTTAAGAGGTGAAGCCTTTGAAACAAAGCCTATATCTCAAGTACAATACTACCTCCATACAAAGTGTAGTACCTGGGTCATAATGGGCAAATGATGAACGTTCATGGAATGATTTCCTTAGGTTAACTTGATGACCCAAGAATGCCAACTCCTCATCCTCACTGTCTTAAGGGAGGAAAGATTTATTTAGCTCTCAGTTTCATATCATACATTCATAGGCAGCTGGCACATGGCTGGAAGCACATGGCAGAAGCTGGAGAGCTGTTTATCCCATTGCAGACAGAAATTCAAGTCCAGGCAGGAACGGAGTGAGTCTGCTGGACTCAGGCAAAGCTAGAACTTTGCTAGGAAGAAACTGCAGCGGTGTTTCTTGTTCTTTCACTTAATTACTTCCAGCTTCAAGCTGCCACGGTGGGTGCCCCTCCCTCACAAGTCAACAACACATATCTGAAAGCTCTGCCCTGGACTGTTGACACAATCTTTCCAGTTCAAACCCAAACATCCGCCCAATCCCTGCCACCCAATAGCACACAGTTCCAAATAGATGAGGCTGTTGGGGGACACTCAACATCCAAACCATAACACCCATCCCTTCTGTTCCCCTGGCAGGGAAAGATAAGAATGCCTGGGAAGATTTCTTAGACTATGTTTCTATATATTATATTAGCCAGGGGCTTGAAAAATGACCCAAGTGTTTTGTGTCTTCCACAGCCTACAGTTACATTTAAACTGGTACCCTTTGGATTATTATATTTAAGATTAACCCCCCCACCCATGCTCACTCTTCAAGAATATTCTTGCCCTCATGGAAACCCATCTCTAGTTTTTGCCCATGATTGATAGCCTGTATTGATTTTTCTGTTGCCTTCGTTGATATGCCTTTTCAGTACTTCTCATCATTTAGAATGGTATATAAATTTGTGTATTTTTCCACCATCATTTAACCTTTTAAAGAAATGGTAAGATCCTGAAATTCCAGGTAGAATTTACCAAGTTGAAATTTTATACCTTGATAAATTTGTTAGTACATTATTAATGGGATATTATGATTAATATTTGAAAGGGTTTCTGTATATGTTGTTATATTATAAAATGACCATTTTAAACCGGCTAGTACCGGCTCAAGAAATCAGATACTGTACAAAAGGTCTGGGATATTAAGCTAAAGTGTTTCTATAATTCTTTTAAAGCAATGGTTGCATGTTGTGGAGCAATAGGAATTTAAATTTTTATTAAAATTGAAAATGATATACTGATATGAAATTGAAATAAGTAAAGTTAGAATGCTTCATCAATAAAGACCAATATGCTATATTCTAAATTTATATTCTTCTCTTTCTTGCCTTCCCAAAGTCTTTGGTGGTGGGACATGAGAAAACTGTGTCAGTTGAGGTTAAGAATTGCTTACAGAAGTCTAGTAAACTTCTCAGAGATCGTCCTTTCTGCCAGGGGCAGAATTGTTCAAGCCACTGAGGACTGGAACATAGCAGTTAATGACTCATAATGTCAGTTCTCCGCAGTCATTTACTTTACACAAGCAGAATTACTTGTGCTACTTCAGCTGCTTAGACCAAACCTTTCAGAGTCATTTTGCCTAACTTTGAACATACGTGCACAGAAAAGGATAAATACAGTTTTACTAAAATATAGAAGGGATAGAGTATCACATGAGTTGAGAATTTCCCCTTACCTAAGAAAGATAATTATCGATTAAGCAATCCATCAGCAGAATTTGAACGGTGGAGAATGCAGTCCTGTTGTAAGAGAAGGTGTCACTTTTGAAAACATGGTGGAGCAGAAACATTTTTAGGTGTGTCTTAAGAGTAGAGAAAGAAATATGACCCAGGAAAATGTCAAGCTGAACAGCATGTTAAAATGTGTGAAAGCCCATTAAGTAATCTGAAAATTTTATTGCTTATAATGTCATTATTAATTTTTACCCAGTGGTGTTCTTTGGGGAAAATATCTTGTGGAATAAAAAAGTACTGCCCCTCTCACCCCCTACTTTGGAAAAAAAGACAAAACCTAAGCAAGCGTTAATATGAACCGAAGGTCCTGAGAGTTAGTGTAACTCTCACAATAGGTGGTTTTATGAAAGACAAATATTATTTAATTGACTGACTCTTTATGTTAATTGGCCTTAAATATTTTGTTCTTATTAATACAGACTAGATCTAATTTCCTAGGCCATGGTTACTTAGAAGTGACCCAGATCTTGAATTTATTCATAGGTAGTTCCTTGGTGGTCTGTCTTTGCACTTTGTCTGTTGTTACTGTTGGTGGCAACTGCAGTGGCCTACGTACCACAGTTTTTTAAAATTATTAATTCTGGGTTTGTATTCCTTGTAGTTGTCAGTGTTGTTCTACAGAGCCTGTCCTGATTTTTTAAGATGAGAAAAGTAGTATTAACTACAGCAACTTGTTGATTTGGTAGAGATGAAGAGACTAGATGACTGAAAACTGTGAAGTGCCTTGTCCAAAGCCACGTAACTGCTGTTAAGCTATAGAAGGACCTTCTGTACCTTGCATGTTCTTAAGTTTATCTTTGGACCTTTCTTTTGTGTCTTCCACTGTCTTAATGTTCATGGGTATACCAGAAATACAGTTGGCTTGCCAAAGGATTTTATATTCCAGTTGTGAGATTTTTGTAAGTCCCCTTCCTGTGTGTGGTAGTTTCTTTTGCTTTCTTTCCAGATTTTTTTAACCTTTTATACTTTTCTTTTAGCCTTTCCAAGTCTGATAAGGTGTTTGCTAAAGGGTCATCTCTGTTCCCAGAGGGCAGAGCCCAGGATATCAATGAATGGTGACCCCATGGAGTTTTGTCTCTTCTGTGTTACCTGTGTTTGGAAGGCATGTGGTCCCTTCTGCTTCTCCCAGTGAAGACTCATTATCGTCAGTTTGTCTTTATTTGTAAAGCTTAAGCTTCTCTGAGAGACTACCTAATTTGTATTAGTTATCATGTTGAGAGAGAGCTCAGAAACTTCTGGTGAGATCTCAGCTCCATCTCAGGCTCTGACTTGAGGGCATGGAGTTAATAGTGCAGGCTGTCATGCAAGTCTTGCTATTGCTTTAGCCACATTGCCTTGGGCACACATTGCCTCAGTTTAACTTTTATCTTTGAGATGAGGATAAGTCTTCACTATATTGAATTGTATAATAAAGATTAATCTAAATATTATGTCTTTAGCTTTTATAAGAATGACTGTCATAACAAAAACACTTAATAAGTTTTGGGCATTGCCATTGTTATTAGAACTACTTGAAAATAAAAGCGAGGATAATAAAAAAGTGCTTGTTTTGAGCAATATCTAGGTTGCTTTATTATTAATACTTACTATTTAGTTTTAACAGCTGCTGTGTGGATGAGCCACGGCTTCTTTGGAATGCCCCAGTGATGGTTTTCTCATTAGAGAACCAAGCAAAACTTACAAAGACACAGTGTCTTTCTCTCTTTGTGGAGCCTGATGTGCCCAGGTCAGCAGTACTTAAATCATCTGCTCTGGCTCAGGGCCGTGGGACTTCGCAGAAGCATATCTTGTGGTGGCCTTTGTGGTTACCTTGGCAGGTTGCTGCCCTTGGCCTCTCCTGACATCTGAGTGCCTTTCTCACTCTTGATGTTTTGCTTCTGCAGAGGCTCCCATGAGGCTGCTTTTCTGATTGCAGCTCATTATGTGGTTTCCTTCCCCTGCTTCCAACTGGAGCAGCCTACAATCCAGGGCAAGGAAAGAAGCAAATGAAGCTTGATGTTTAATCATTTGTCTCTTAAGTTTTTTAAAGGGAATAAGTGGTATGATGCTTTAGCTGAAGTGGAATTTGTCTTCTTCAGAGTAGTCTCTGGATGAAAGAGGACTCTGGGCAGGTCAGAGGCAAACTGGTGAGAAAGGAGGGAGTTGTAAAGTCGTCCAGTTTCACTTCTTTCAACAAAATATCCTGAGGATTGCATCAGGTGCTAGGTGTGGGCTTCACATCGGTGGACAAAACAAATTCTTGCCCTTACAGGACATACAAGTTAAAGATAGAAGAGATAATAATTAAAGAAGGTACATGGTATGTTGGATCATGTTACACTTCCCAAAACCATTCTGTACGTCCTGTTTCATACCCATTAAAAGCCAGACTCCTTTCAGTAGTCTAGATGCCCCACTTCCTTACTTTCTGACATTATTTTCAGTTATTGCCTTTTTATTCTCACTGGTCATCATGTTCTTTCAGGCACACTCCCCTTTTTTAGGTTCCTTAGTCAAACTACTTTGTCTGCTTTGAATATTCTTCTTTTACATAAATTCATTAAGCTAACTTCTAAATGTTGCCTTTTTGGTAAGGCTGTAACCAGCCTATCAACTTGATTTGCCTTGAGGTCTGTCTGGGAGCATGGTGGAGCATACTTTTGGGTGTGTCTAGATTGGTCATGGAGGTGTGACCCTGGGGTCTGTGCTCCCGCACTTCGTCCTCCCTGACCCTTTTTCCGGTTCTGCTCCCCAGCTGGCATGAACTAAGCAGCTTCGTTCCCATGCCCTTTTGCATTGATGTTTCAGCTAACTGTGGACCTAGTTCCCTGAAACTATGAGATAAATTAAACTTCCCATCCTTTGAATTGTGGGTGTTGAATATTGTGTTCCATGAGCTAGAAAGGTAATACAGAAAATTGGTATTGGATAAATGGGGTTTTTGCTGTGACTCTACATGACCTTCTAGTTTAAAAGTTACTAGAACTGGTATGAAGGAGGAGTTTGGTAAGTTTGGAAGATGGAGGCTCGAGAATCCTTAGAATGCTGGAAGCAACGCTTGATTGAGTGGTTCTGGCCAGAGCACAGAAGTCCAGAATACTGACAGGGATATCGACAGCAAAGGCCAGGCTCAGGAGGTTGAATGAGAAGCTTTATCTGTTATACTCAGGCAAAAAGTTTATCTATGCTTTGCCCGTGTCTTGAGACTTTTTGAGAGACTTAAGGTTAAAGGCAGTGGACTAATTGATCTTGTGGAAGAAATTCAATGGCAGCCCGACGTTTAGGCTGTACATGGGCACTGCTGGCTGCTTTAACCCAGAGTTACAGTGAGAATTAAAGACAAAGTACTTCATAAAAATTTGAAAAACTTAAAATTTGGCCTAGAAGGAACTGTGTCTAAAGCGGAGGCCAAAGGAGATGTGGCTGCAGAAGATATCAGCACCATTAAGAAAACAAAACAAAAACAACCAAAAAGCACACCTTAATACTTAGAACAGGGTCTTGTTCTGTGGTTCAGCTTAATGCTGAACTCACTGTGAAGCCTAAGGTGGCCTCAGACTTGCAGCAATCCTTCTGCCTCAGCCTCCACAGTGCTGGGACTATAGGGTTAGTGTTTTTTGTTTTGTTTTGTTTTGTTTTGTTTTGTTTTTGGTGATACCTTGGTCCAATCCCCAGTCTTTGTGCTGAGCTGTATCTCTAGTTCATCTTTAAATTTTAACTTTGGGACAGGATTTCGCTAAGTTGCAGGGTTGTTCAAGTTAGGCTAAACTTCCTGCCTCAGTCTCTCAGAGTGCTGGAATTTTAGGTCTATGCCACTAGACTTGGCAATTTTATTTTTAAAATTTATTTTCCAGTGGTAGAAATTGAAGCCAGAGCTTCACATGTGCAATACAAGCGCTCTACCGCTGAGCTACATCCCTTCTGTTTTCTATTTCCCTTTGTTGCTCTGCCTGCCTGTCCAGAACAGTTACTAATCATTAATTTAATATATGAGCCCCCTGGTTTTTTATACTTTTATGATACATGGCACTTTTCATACATCTTTATGAATTTATGTGTGGCTGTTAAGAAATATTCCTCATAAATGAAATGGTACATATTGGAGGTAGCATGCTGAACCTTGCTTTTTCTTTAAAAATCAACTCAAAAATGTTACATACAGATCTAGTTCATTCTTTTTGCCAAGATTCTTTTTGTCGGGTTCTGTCTCTCTTGGCTTCAGAATATACAAGTCCCAGAAAAAAACTTTACTAGCCAGCTTGGGTTCTATGGTAGCACCTGCTGGGCCATTCTCTGAATTTGTGGCATTGGAACACTAGCATTGCTCAAATTTGCAGCTCATGTCTTCCCCCTTGGCCAGAGGGTCAGGATACTTTGGAATTCAGGATCACATGTTTATGAATTGTAACAGCTGCAGTAAGAGTGAAGAGAAATCTTCTGAGAAACACAGATTTCTACTTGAGTTTCCAGTTTGGGCTTCATTGTTGTCTGGGAACCCTTCCCTGAGCCTCAGATCAGTTCCGGCCTTTGAACATTCCATTACTGTAACAGTTACTGTGAATCTTCATTGTCCTCCTCTGCTGGTGTGTACTTATTGAGGGTCGTTGACTATATCTGTGTGGCTTTCTATTATACCTCAGTATATGTAATGTTTGACATGCTATTAGATGCCCGGCATTTGTGTTTTGAATTAATGATTTCACTGCTTTCATCTTCATTTCCTATTCACAAATTTCTGATATGAATAATCTGTGACTCTGGTGTTTTGTACCTAGACCCACTAAAAATCTGGCTTTTTCACATTTTTTTTGGTTTATATGAATGGTTTGTAAGAAGTCAAGGAAAGTTCAGATTGCAGAAATCCAAACCCAGGCTTCGTCTCTAAGATCAATGAAGATGGGCTCTGCCCAGGCCTTTTCCCACTGATACCTGTCAGCCTCCATGTATGCACAGCAATGTCTTTCTAACCTCCCGTACCAGCAGGATGTATATTTAGGCTTATTTACTTCTTATTCCTTTTCTGCAAAATTTGGATTCCAGTGGACATAAAATGTCAGTTATTTTATTTTGTAATAATAGTAATAGAAACATTTATTGAATGTTTTTATGTGCCTCACTGGTAGAACTAGATGCCTTATTTATTTCTATTATTCAGACAAGAATACTGAAATTTGGATAGATCATTGGTCTGCTTCACCTTTTTGAGAGTCCAGGGAGAGACATTGTAGTCCAGGCTGGTCCTGAACTCACTCTGTAGCCCATACTGGCCTTGAGCTCATCGCAATCCTTCTGTTTCAGCCTCCCAAGTGCTGGGATGATGAGCTCATGTTACCACTCGCAGCTTGTGTGCTGTTGGGGAATCGAACTCAGGGCTTTGCGCTTGTTAGGCAAACGCTATAATGCTGTGCTGTTCTTCTACCCCTGCTTTGCCTCTTTTTAGCCTACAGGTGGTGCTGATGTGTGAACCTATACAATGACACCAGTACCACACTCTTCACAGCTGTTTTCTACTTCCCTCATTGGCTAGGAAAAGGAAACCTGGAACACGGAGTTGATCACAAATAAGGAGTAAAGATTATACCATAAAGCTTTGGCAAAGATAGTCACCCAAAAGCTTAGAACATATTCTCATGGCCTCTGTGAGGGAAGGAAGAAAGAGCCATGATGTGTGGAAGTGGGCCGGAGTCGAGAGCTTTACTGTAAACTAGCATTGTATTATATTGCTGGGATATTATACAGAACATTAGGAAATTGCAGGCCCCAAGTACATTTCCTGTTCCCAGCATGCAAGTTGGATTATAACTCAGGGATCCTTATTGTGATAGGGAGTTGTTTAGCTGGGAACACATTGAACACTTGGTGTAAACATTTAGTTGTAAGATTTTACTTAGAATACCTGCGTGAAGCAGATTGTTGATTCGATGTATTTATAAGCATCTCACTGAAACTTTGTGCTGTGACAACCTGAGAAATTTATACAAGACAGGTAATAAAATCTAACTACGTGATCATTATGGGTATAAGACCATTGATGCTTCTTTTTCTACCTTTGTGCTGTTTTTAGTCAGCATTTACAAGGGCTTCTATAGGTTCAATTTAGGGCTTAGCATGTTTCTCCTAAATATATTTACTCTAAACTCTTGTATGAGTTGCCTGTGAATTTTCTTACTATGGATATTTTCAGAATTAAAACTCATAATGGAGAAGATTAGTGATATCACTAAACCTAATTGGATAATCTGTGTTCTTGGAACACAGTTCTGTGCTCAGTTACTGTAACCACCCTCCTGTAGGGAGAGTTTTCCTCTGTTTACCGCTTTTTTCTTAGCTCTATGCTAAGAGAATACTCTTTTTTGGTTTATGTTTGGACTACTTGCATATGTATCTGTATTCGCAAATGAGGTTATCTTTTATATATTCATAGGAAATAATCATAGGATAAGTGATAGTATTAAAAATCAAGCTGTATTTTTTCCCCTCTAGGTTGCATCCCAGCGTATTAGTTCAGTGGACCTCTCGTGTTGTAGCCTGGAACATCTGCCTGCTAACCTTTTCTACAGCCACGACCTTACCCATCTCAATTTAAAACAAAACTTCCTACGGCAAAACCCAAGCCCCCCAGCTGCCAGAGGGCTCAGTGAGCTGCAAAGGTGAGCCTGGAGGCCTGTGTGGATCCTTTGGAAGGGGTAGGAGGATCGACTTTTCTGGTTGTCATCTCTTGAATAATCTTGACTACAAATGCTGCAGCATATAAAGTTACCCTTTCAAAAAAGTATGTGAATAGTGCTTTATTTATTAGTGAGGATATTATTTATCAATTCTCATTCAAAAACTTTTCCTAAAGTTCCTGCCTTTGAAAATGATTTTTGACATTTATTAACTAGATAGATTTATATCAGAACAAATCACTTCAGAATACTTTTTTTTTACTCTTTAAATTATCATCAGCAAAAAATTAACACCACTTAGGGTATTTCTTCTAAATTTCAGGAACTTATTTATATTAAATTCTTTCTCTTGAAGTTTAGAGGCTGGTTTTTTTTCTGTGAAAAACCATTACCTTAGAGATATAAGAACCAAGTTCCAAACCATTTATGTTTCAAGAGTCATACATGTTACATAAGATCTTCTTTAGGGAGAAGGGCCCTATTTTCATATTTCTAAAAACAGATTTAAGGTTTACTGTATTCATTTTCTTTTCTTCTGGAGCAATGATGAGTCTTAAGTGTATACTAAATTAAGCCCTGATGCTTATATACCTGTTGCAAATATATGAGACTAGAACTGTAAAATAATATGTTTGCATATGGCATTTTACGTGAGCACTGGGTTATTCATTTGTGTTTAAATGACTAATATGATTGAGGTTGATGATGGTAAATAATTATTGTGATTGTGTTTTCATAGTTTGCAGCATCTAGAAAGACTAGTTCAATAATTGCTTGTTCTGAAATTTATGTATATAATTGGAAATTTGGAGAGTATCTTAATTATCTTTTCAGATGATTGTGATGTTCTTTAATACCAAACCAAAATTTAACAAGTGGTCATTTCTTAAGTGTGAGAGGATCTATCAGTAATTGTTTCAATACTTTAGAGTCCTCTGTTCAGGGTCTGTTTTTCCTTGTCTACCATTAATATATATTTCTAGGTTTTGTGTTATGTTTTTAATTAGTTTATTAATTAATTTGAGGTACTAGACATTGAATCCTGTACCTTCCCACTGAGCTACATCCCCAATCACATTTTATTGTCTGAGAGAAAGAGTCTTACTTCAGTTCCCCTGGTGAACTTCAGATCCATCTGCCTCAACTCCCAGTGTGCCGGAAGATTGCAGTCTTGTACCACCATGCCTGGGCTTATTTTATATTTTAAAATCTCTAACTTTTCCCTCCTAAAGTAGTATTATATGCATATATTTAAAAATCATAGTAAGCAATTGTAGTAAGAAGTAGTTGTCTACACCTCTGGCAGATCGCTCGCCCACATCCTGTTTCCAGGAAGCTACCATTGAGTCTTCTGACTTTCTGCTATTGTTCTTTATCTTCCCGAATATTATACATACAGTGTCTGAGTTTTAATTTTTCATCATTGGACATTATTTGTTGATTTACTACTCTGGAAGATAAAGATTCAGGTCTTACATTGTCTCATCCTCTCTCCCCGTTATTGACAGCAAAGGTCCTAATGTGTGGTGATTGCATTCATTTTCTTGAACTAGTTCAGTAGGCCTCTGTTTTTTTTCCACTTACATGTTTTTCTCTTCATCTAATATTTCTAAGCGCTCTGGCAGAGCTGTAACATTCTTCTCAGCACTTTTTTTTTTTCCTAAGGCTTCTTCCCTCCTATGTACTTGTTCTTTATGCCTGCAACATACGAAAGACAGTCTGCAAATGTGTTCTGCAGGGTGCATCGGTTTCACTTGAGAGGAATCCTTTGGTCTTGTGCCTGGGCATTGTTTGCCAAGATTCAGGGAACTGAGTGGAGAAGAGAGCTGTAATCTCAAGGTTTAGGGTGCAGATCTTTGATTTCTGCCTAATTTTCCTATTTTCAGAAGTGTTTTGGTTTTCACTATTCCTTATGCTTTTGAGCCGAAGGATAAATAAACTCTTTCCTTTTGGAATTGGGTAGAGAATCTTGGTCTAATTTCTTGCATAATCTTCTGAAGGTCCTTTTGTAAAAGTGTAAAAACTTCATAGAATAGCACAAATAGAAGTGTACTGTTTGGTCAGTTTCCATCAAGTGCACCTGTCCATTTGCCCAATACCTATATTGAAAAATAGAGTATTACCAGCATCCCTTGAAGCCTTTCTTTGTCCCTCCTGCTAACCCAAAGATAGTTACTGTCCTGGCTTCTGACACCATAAGTCAGTTTTGCCTATTTTGTTAGTGATATAAATGGATACATTGTGTGTTCTTATATCCACTTCTTCCATTTACATTTCCTTTTAAAAAGCAAAACAGAGCATTCCCAAAGACATATTAACAATGTGTACTTTATAGAGTAGTATATGACACGAAGCCATGACTTTTATATAAGATAGAAGATTTTTAGTTTTAAACACTGCAGTAAAGGTTTGGTTCTTTCTGTTGCTTTCAGTGTGGTAGAGGTAGGGATAGGGATTTGTATATAGGTTCTGAGAAACCAGCAAAACTGGTGTTGGGTTGCCATTTAGAAGGCCAGTCTGGACTATGTAGAGCATTCAGGACTAGACCAGACTTCAGAGTTAGAACCTGTCTTGAAAAAGAAAAAGAAAAAAAAAAAAAAAACATAGGCTTTCAGTCAATTCCCTTTCCCACCATAAGTTTTTACAAAGTGCTTGCCTTTCATCACCATTGTCCAAGAAGGAGTTTATTGACACATTTTCAAATTGATAAGTATGTAGGAAGCTCTCTCTTTCTCACTATATATGTTTGCTTTATTGGGAACATGTTAGAAAGAGATTTTTGTATTTTTACCCAAGTCTCAACTAGTTAATTTTTAGATTAGTGTCAAACTTCTGTGGAGATGCTTTAAGTACAATGCAGTTAAAACAGGAGTTCTGAGTCTTTATCTTAAGCACATAACCTTCATTTTTTCTTTGAACTGCAAATTTTCACATTACAGAAATGAGTTATTTTCACAGAACATTTAAATTGGTATTTGCACCAGGATTCTAAATCTGGAAATGTAGCATGCTGATGTATGCACACAGGTCAGCAGTTTCAAAGGGAAACATTGTTCTTGGAACTACTACTGTTTGTTTTTCCTTTATTGGCATTGGAACTCTCAAGTTAGTGTTCAAAAATATAGAGAGGCAAATGTCAGTAATTTTTGGTGTTATGATATCTTCCCTGACTATATATGTCGCCAATACCTGTAATACTGTTGTGTTGTATTAATACGTAGTAATTCACGTATGGTCACCTCCATTTTGATGAACTATTTGGTCTTCATACCAGATTGGCATCATTTGTAGTGGAAAATGTTCTTAATACATTTGTTTATGGAGTCAATAGTGACAACCTTTTGCTGGTCGAAAACCAAGGTTTATAAGTTTCCTTTTGTATTTTCATTTTATTGTTCTTAATATAGTAGCAAACCATTATGAATTTATTTGGGCTGAATTAATGGTATTTAAACATTTTACTGTATTGATGAGTTTAGGTCTTAAGTTTATTATGTTTACCATTTACTGTTCATTTATGCAGGCATGCATGGGGTACTGGGGACTCGGCCTAAGTCCTTCACTCTGAACTGCATCTGAGCTACAGCCCATTTTTATTTTTGATTTTGAGACAAATTCTTGACAAATTGCTAAGTTGCCCAGGTGGGGCTCTAACTTGTGATCCTTCTGTCTCAACTTCCCAGAATCTGAGGATTACCAGGCTGCACCAGTAGGCCTAACTTGTCATTTATTATCCCAGATTTTATTAATGTTCAAACATTTTATCATATTGATTATATTTAGCTCTTTCATTTTATCAGTTTTTATTTATTAGTTTATTGTTCATTAACATTTCATGAGAAAGATCTGTTTTTTGGGAATATAGGAAGGCTGAACTTTAATTGTACCTGGACCAGAGTATTAAATTAACATGACATAGATGAACAGGAGGAATACATACATATTTTTACATCAGAGAACCAATAGGTAAAGGAGAGTCAAAAAGAATTTGCAAAATTTAAGTATATACTTACGGTTATACACAAGTTGAACAAAGAAGGCAGTTGTGGAAAAGAAAACATGAGGGAATCAAAAAGAAATAACATTTATTTTAATAACATCCATTTTTACAGAATTCTTTGGATTTTGATTCTCCGTCTGTGACCATAAGGATATTTCTTCCCTTGTGGTATAGGAAGCACATCCTTCAATCACATGAGACTTCTGAACTCTTTTTTTTCAGAAAGAAAGGAGGTTGGAGCACTTTTCTTGTACCTGATGTTTTTCTCTTATGTCAGAATAATTTGTATGCTAAAGAAGCACAAAGAATGATAGGTCAGAGCTCTTTTGTCATGATTTCTGCAGTTCTGAGAATGAACGTGGAAAATGGACTCAAAGCAGTTTGTGTGTACATGTTTTCAGTGGTTTTGTCCATGGTACTTGGAGAGTTGATTGGTTGGGTTGAAGTTAGGTTGTCTTTATATTAACCTCTTCTAACTTGCTAATCATTTTTACTTACCACATTTAGAGATGGGCCAAAAACTTGATAAACTGATGAACATTGAAATATATTTAAATTATGTAATTCTGTCTTTGGGAAATTAGACAATTTATAAAATAAAAACTTTATAAGTAGAAAATGTTATAATGTGTCATCCTTTTTGATAGTTGCTGTTATCACGTCCACCTGTTAATAAGTGAGTGTGCTTCTAGCTGTCACTATTTGTAGGTAAACTTCAGTAGAAATTGTTATTTTAAATTACTTGAGAAATCAAATTATTGTGATTTATTTTACTATACATGATACTGAAATATGCCAACCCCAAAAGGCAGATGTACCATTAGGTTTTTAAAAGCTTTCCCCCTTGAATGCTGTTTTGTTGTTACTGTTGTCCCTTTCACAGTTTCACAAAAATATATACAATGATATTTAAGAAGCCCTCATTTATGAAGATACTATAGTATATAGAAATAATAGTTTTGCCTTCAATTTTGATAGATACTGTCTTAGTTAATTTTTCATTGCTGGGATATAATACCCAACACCTACAACTTAAGAAAAGTTTGTTTTAGCTCATAGTTTTAAGAGGTCTTAGTTCATTCATGGGCAGCTGGCATTGGTCAAAGGGCATGGCAGAAGACCAGCAGAAGAGAAGCTGTTCACAGTACAGCAAGACTGGAAGCTGAGAGGTAGAAGAAAGGTAGAGCTAGAATAAACAGGCTGTGTCCCAGTACCCACCCCTCAGGGTCAGGCCTCAGTGATCTGCCCCTTCCCCTAGGCCCCACCTCCCAACGGCACAAGGAATTAGTGTATTAACCCTGTGATTGAATCACCTTCCAAATGTGAGGCTTTCAGGCGGGGTGTGTGTGTGTGGGGAGGGTGGTATTCCAGATCCAAATCACAACCTTCCTCCCTTGGTCCCCAAATCTCACAGCCATCTCTTTATACAAAATACATTTAGTTCATTTCTAAGATTAGCCAAAGTCTTAACAACTCCGTCACTGCTAAAAAGTCCAACTCCAAAGTCTCCTCTGAGACTCAAGGCAAACTGCGCAGTGAGCTCTGATATCCAGAGTTATAGGGTAAGCGTTCCAAAAGGAAGGAGTAGGAGAATAGAGAGCAAGCCGACCAAAGCAAGCCCAGGATCTAGCAAGGTAAACATCAATTCCTGTAGTTGCATTAAATCTTGTAGCTCTGTGTCTAGCACCAAGGATAAGTTGCAGCAAGATCTTAGCTGCGAAGGGCTTGCATGCCCCACTGCTACAGCATTACCTCCAGCTGCAGTCTCTTTGGCTTCTCTTTTTGGACTGGCTCACAGCCTGTGGCCTTCCTCAGAAGATAATTCATGTTTGTGGCATCTCCAGATTTCTGCAGTTTCCACTGCACTCTCAGCTTCATTTTCATAACCACACACACTGCCCTGTGAAGGGCACGTTGCTGGCCAAGGCTTTCTTGTGAAATCTGAGCATAAGCCTTCTTGACCCTACAACTCTTATATCCCGCGTGCCTGTGAAACTAGCACCCATGGATGGCACCAAGGTTTGCCACTGGCTGACGTCTGGTCCCCTTGAACAATGACTGCAGCATTCTCCAAGTGCCTGGGTGGCTGAATTCTGGGTGGCTTAGCTCTGGCAAATGCTGCCCTCATTGGCTCTACAGACTGCCATAGGGTACTACTTATTTATTTATTTATTTATTTATTTATTTATTTATTTAGAGACAGAGTCTCACTCTGTAGTCCAGGCTGGTTCTCAACTCACTATGTGGCCCGGGTTTGCCTTGAGCTCCTGGCAATCCTTCTGCCCCACCCTCCTGGGTGCTAGGATTACAGGCATGCACCACCATGCCCAGACTTTACAGAGCAAAGTCTTTTGCCTTTGTATCTTTGATCTTGCAGTGAGTGAGATCTTGCTGATTCTTGAGGTACCTACCCTCAAGTCACCCTTCCAATAGTTCCAATGCAGAGCACTTCTTTGAATTCTAATCTCTTCAACAACCATGAGTTCTTTTGCCCCAACTTTGTAGTCATTTTCATTCTAGCAAAACTGCAAGCTTTTTTACATCCTTTTTGCTCTGCCTTCCTTCCTTTCTTTTTTCTTTCCTTCTTTTTTTGCTTTTTAGTGTAAATCTGACTGAAAGCCACACAAACAACACATGTGACAGCATAAATATTAGGCTTCCTTGAAATTTCCTTGGCTAGCTTAATTAGTCCACTGACCTCTCAGCTTCAGGCACAATCTCAGAGCAGTACAAAGTACCAACACCCTTTTGCCAGAACATGGCACACATGGTTTCCAGACCATTTGCTGAAAGAGTCCTTCCCATCTGAAACCTCCTGAACCTGGAATTTTCAATCTGCACTTCTCCTTCAGTATTCTGGTCTTCTAAGCACTAAGCTAGAATCTCTCATCAAACTTGGCGTGCAGCGTTCTAAAGCTTCTTAGCTGGCATCTCCAGACCTTTCCAAACCCATCCCACACATCCATTACAAAGGCTTAAAACCTTATCTTTGGGTAAAGTCACAGCACTGACTCCATTTCTCTGGAACCAGTTTGTCTGAGTTCCTTTTTCATTCCTAAGACAGTATCTGTCTTATTTACTTTCTTGTTGCTGGAGCAGAATACCTGACATACAACTTTAGGAAGGAAAGATTTATTTTAGCTTACAGTTTCAAAAGGTCATACATAGTCCATTCACAAACAGGCAGCTGAAAATAGTGAGAGCACGTGACGGGGCTGGAGCTGGGGAGAGAGCTCTTCGTGGCACGACAGAAGAGAGCCAAGCTGAAGAGGAAGGGTAGAGCTTGCACATACCCTTCCTGGTCAAGCCCCAAGCATCTTCCGCTTCCACCCAGCCCCTATTTCCCAGTGCTACACAGCATCCATTGGTATGTGAGGCTTTTAGGGATGCTCTAGACCCAAACCACAACATTCTGTCCCTGGCTCCCAAAAGACTCATGTTTATGTCTTCATACAAAATGCACTTAGTTCTTCTTAACAGTTGCCAAAGTGTTAACAGTTCCAGTGCTGCTAAACATGCTCAAGTACAAAGTCTCTGAGATGCAAGGCAAAGTCTCAGCTGTGAGCTCCTGTGAAAAATCAGTTAAGCATTTCCAGCCTACAATGGCACAGGGTGGAATTCTTGCGCTCCGCAAGCCTGTAAAGCCTGAATTTCACGAAGGTTCACCCCTGGAGCGGTAGCCTGGACCCACTGGACAAACGCACGGTAAATGCTTCTGAGTTCTTAGATGGTTGAACTCCAACAGCCGTGTTTCTCTTTGTCCCTGTGAGATGCCCTGGGGTCCTATCCTCAGAGCAAGGTCCTTTGCCTCTCCTCTCTTTAATTGGTAAAGGGTGGGGTCTTGCTAATTTTTGAGATATTGTCAAGGCGTCTTTCCTGTAGTCCTGTTTCCAAGTACTAGGCTAACTTCCCTGTGCTCCTCTGCCCCTTCCAGTCTGGCAAAACTGGAAAAAAAAATCGATATTATTTTTCTCTGCCCCCCCCCCCTTTTTTTTTTTGCTTTTTGCTTTTTGCTTTTGCTCATCTCTTGCTAGGACTCAGCCAGGTGCTTTCATCATTGCTGGCTGACTGTAGGCAGTGATCTTCTGAAACTGTGAGCTAAAATAAACCTTCCTTAAGTTGTGATGTTGGGTAATATGTCCCAGCAATGAAAAAAAATAACTAAAATAATTGTGAGCAACTAAAAGTTTCAAAAATTGTTGTTTATAATTTTTTGAGAGTGAGGGCAGAACTTCCTTGTATTTTTATTCCTTCTTCCTCCAAACTTAGCATACTTTGTACTGTATGGATAAAGATATATATATATATATATATATATATATATATATATATATATATAGCGCCAGAGGGCAAGATTAATTATAATTAAATATATATAATTGTTTTTGTTTTTTTTTCATTGATAAGAATAATCAAAAGAATGTGATCGTAACTTTCAAAATAAAGCATTTAAGATTTCTTAAGCAGTGCAACATTTAAAATATAGTACTCAAGGGACAGCGGTCTTTTAGGATGATTGTGGACCAATTACATAATACTAACTGGCACCTAGAAGATCAGTTTCAGTAAATTTAGAAATGTCCGACTGTGATTACTGTGATATAAATATCACCTAAAATAAATATAAATTACCTTGGATCTGGGAGGGAGTGAATTGAAGGCTAGGAAAAACAGTGATTTCAGCTTTGATTAGATGGGAAATTTGTTTCATATGAGAAAAACCAACAGATGGAGTGGTGGACTTTATCACGTGGGAGAGATGGAGTGAAGTTGAGTTGAGAGTGGGAAGATGTGGGTGTGATGGAAGGATAGAACGAAAGCACTGTGACACTCGGAAGCATGCCTGGCATTTATCAAGCACGTTTCTTTAAGAAGACCAAAACTGTTCGAGTTTTCATCCCCATTGAGTAGAAAGAAAATTACCTTATTTCCTATTTTGTTCTTTTGGGAATCTTGCCATTCCACAGGTAGAAAGGTATCTCTGTTAAATTACTTACCCTTACCAAAAGTTCACATTTTCAGGTTTTTGTTGAATGATTTTAGTTTTTGTATTTATCAGATATTTTTGTAAACTCATATTAGTGGAAATAGTGGTAATTCATTAGTGTAGTGCAATACGGAGTGGTATGCTACGGTATTTTTATAGCTCATTTGCCAGAATTAGATGGCAGTATTTAGGACTATTTCAGCTTCTTTGACAATATTCTTCTATATAAAAGAAGAGTGGAAACATATGAGTTGTATATTGCTAAAGAACGGGTGTAGTCGATGTAAAAGAAAAGAAACAGCACAAGGTTTGCTCAGGGAGAAAAGATAACTGAGAAGGAATTTCCACTATTGAGGTTTGGTCAGGCTTACTAAATGTGTAAGGAATTTCATAGAATGTATGGAATGTTCCTTTTTTCAGTTAACTGTTCCTGACACTGAAGTTTATACAGCTTTGCTTTTTAGATGGAATTTTGATCCCCTTGGGAAGCTTTCCATTTCACAGGTTCCTACTTTCTTTCTCCGAGGGTCTGATCAAAGGAGAGCCTGTACGCGGTGCTGGAGGCTCTGAGATTGTGTGGCCTTTGGTCTTCTCCGCTGAGGCTGCCAAACTCATTTCTGGCAATAATGACCTATTTTCTTCCCTCATACAGCACATTTTGAAGCAAAGCTCAAGGGGAAACAAAAGATTTATTTATCAGCCAGCTGTATTAAATTACACTTTGCTCTGTTGACTTCTTAGGATCATCTAATATATTCTTTAACTTTTTTCCATTTAAAAATATAGGAAGAGGGTGATATCTTTAAAAGCTTTGGCTTGATTCCAATTTGGTTACAGTATTCTGCTCAGCTCCATTCTTCTCTGGTTTTAGTTGGGCTCTTTATATTACTCTCTAAGCTTTAGCCTAACTCCAAGAGTTTAATGCCAACCACATAATTTGTAGATATTTGCTATTCTGAGTAGCAATCAACTTTTCACTCTGAATAGCTTTTAGGAGACAGTGATAAGCATAATAATAGATGCTTATTTTGTGGCTGTTGATGATGAAGTATCTTAACTCGAGGAAGCTTGGTTAACATTATTACTGACATTTTCTGAAGTAATTCTGAGGCAACCATTGTGTGAACACGACTGAACAGTAATGCCCCTCTTTTCCCTTCTCTCCACCTCGTGTCAAACACACGTCCAGTCCGAAGCTCATTCACACAACACATACTTCTGCCTTTGAAAACTAAAGACCCATGAGAGTTTCTGTTTTTTCCTTGGTGACTAGAATCCTGGTGTGTCACTCATCACATTTCTGTGAAATGCAGCTTTGAATGGGAGGAACCACATGCCTGGTGTTATTTCTCATGGGTGGGTTCGGATGATGACACTAGAACTGGCAGAATGTGTCAGGGCACACCCAGCTGTCCCTGGTGATTTTTTGGGGGGGGACTTAATGATTAACAAGAAAATGTTTTTAAATAGTTGTTTTCTGCCTGGTTGCTAGTTTTCTGTCAGAATGCACACTTTGACCCCACCCTGTTTATGCATGCCTGTGTGACTGTAGGTGTGGGAACTTCGAGAGGGAGGCAAGATGTTATTTGTGTCATATACAAATCCATAACTTCCAGGATGGATTGTTTCACACTGTTCAAAGTTTTTTGTAGGTAAGAAACCAGTGACTTCCTTCCGCCCCCCCCCCCCATTTTATTTATATGTATACGTGCAAAATTTAAGGTTTACAGTGGAGTTGAGCCTTTTATGCACATATAGATACATGAAAAGATGTTCAATATCTCTAGCCATAAGAGAAATGCAAATCAAAACAACGCTAAGATACCATCTCACCCCAGTGAGAATAGTCTATATCAGCAAGTCAAATAGTAATAAGTGCTGGCATGGCTGCAGGGAGAAAGGAACCCTCCTGCACTGCTGGTGGGAACGTAAAATTATACAACCACTTTGGAAAGCAGTATGGAGAGCTCTCAAAAGTTTAGAAATAAATGTCCCCTTCGATCCAGCAACACCCCTCCTGGGAATATATCCAAAAGAGATCAAAACAACACACAACAGAGATATTTGTATACCCATGTTCATAGCAGCACAACTAACAATAGCTAAAATATGGAAGTGACTTCCTTTTGAGGTGCTATGTGACTGACTTTAAGCAGCCTTTATAACCACAGAGGTTCTTTTATTCTTACTAGTATTTTGGCTTGCTTGGTATTTCTCAAGTATGCCCTTTAATTTTGCTCTCCAAATCAGTGTTTTTCAAAATACAGTTCTTGAAAAACTGGAGGAATAGCACAACAGAGCAATTACCTAGCAAATGCAGGGCTTTGGGTCTGGTCCCTCAGTATCTCATAAGCCTGTTGTGGTGGCACATACCTGAAATTCCAGCTCTTAGGAGGCTGAAACAGGAGGATTGCTGTGGATTCAAGGCCAGCCTGAGTTCAGGACCAGCCTGGAGACTACAGAGTGAGACCCTGTCTCAAATTTAAAAAGAAAGAAAGAAAGTTCAAGATATGATCCATGAAAGGCCTGTGTCAGAAACAGCTGGAGTATTTATTAGGAACACAGGCACCTGTTTGCGTTCCAGACCCACTCAATTAGAACCTGTAGGGACTGGGCCCAGGGAAATGTACTTTTAGTAATGTATGCCGAAGTTTTAGAAACAACCTTGCCATACTGTTCTCTTTAAATGTTCTCTCTTCCAGTCCTCATCTGCCTGTTGAATTCTCCTTGTTCATGTCCCTGCAATTAAAAGTGAGTTTTCTTTTTTAAATCTTAAGTATTCTTCTGCTTTGTATGATAGCAGGTTTTTCCCTGAAATCGTTTTAAGTTCATGGAGGGTATAAATCCTGTCTCGTTATACACTGTGTGCTCTAGACACCTATGGCACAGTAAGAAGCCAGTAACCCAGTGAGTAAATGGTTTGATTTCAGCACCAGACTTTTATTTTAAATAATAATTTGGGGAATATTAGATTTTTTTCTTTTCTATTGTACTGTGAAATGTGCTTGATCTCTTTGTAGTGTGGACCTTAAGCTGCTCACCGCGTGTTCATGGCTGCCTGTTGTTCATGCTCGCTTTCTTGTTTGTTTGGTAATGCAATGACCTTGATATAAAATGCTCTTGGGTTTTCATGTGTCCTCTGACATGACTTACCTCAGATGCTACCCATGTTTATTATGTGGATCTTCACTGTTTGCTTTGAGAAGTGGAATAGCAGCCCGTTTTCTGCCTTTTACAGAAATCTTTTTACGTTGTTACTGCCAGTGTACTGGTTAGTACTAAGCGTCTCTTGAATAGAATAGTATTGGCAATTAAGTTGTCTCAGTAATGGGAGGATATATTGATGGAAACGCTAAGAAACCATCTCAGGGAAGTGTTTGAGTGTACCCTAATAGCAGGCCTCTTGATTGTATTTTGATTCCTAGATTGTCAGTTTACAGAAGAATCAGAATATGACAAATTTATGCTGCTTACAACTCATTGTTTGCAGGAATTTAGTGCAGAGATTCTGTGTCTCTAGTGAGAGTGACTTCCACGCAGCCACTGTCTCATGGCTGGTGTTGGTGCTCTGTGTAGCACACGTGCTGGGCTCCTGCGAGCTCCCTCTGTGCGCTCTTTTCTCTGTCCTCTGGGCAGGAGTTCTGTCTTCTTCATTGTTATACCCATATAGTTAGCTTAACCTAGGTTCTCACATAGAGGAAATAACCTATTGCTTGAATTATTTTAAAAGAAGGATTAAAAATGTTCAAAATTTGTTCTTTCTTTTGTTTTCTTTCTTTGAGACAGGGTCTCACTCTGTAGTCCAGGCTGAACTCTCCATGGAGCTCAGGCAGGCCCTGGACTCGCGGCAGTCCTTCTGTCTCAGCCTCCCGAGTGCTGGGATTACGCCCAGCTTGTGTGGTGCTGGGGCGTGGAACTTGGGTACTTGCTAGGCAAGCGCTTTAACCGCTGAGCCATTCCTCCAGCCCCTCAAAGTTCTTTCTTTAGGGAGTGCTTTGACTTCCTATTATAGCAATACATCCATTGTATTTATTAATCAAACTGAGCAGTGTTCTCTATTTCTTTGTTACTTGTGGAAAATTATGTTTCTGAGTTCTTTGGTACTAGGATCGAATTCAAAGCTTCACGTCTGCAAAGGAAGCACTCTACAACTGAGCTATAACACCAGCAGTTGTGAGTTTTAATTTTAGTGTACCTTGATTTTTAACAACTGAGGAATTTCACTTTGCCCAAATTTTGATCAAATCTATTCGTGGCTATAAATTTGAATTTTCGTCCAAGTAAGATGTGCATGTTTAGTTTTCTAGTCCTATGAGAAGGTGAAACGCTTGTTTTGCTTGTACTGGCAGGCATTCATAGTGATAAGGTTGTGTGCCACATTACCTTTTGTGCATTGCTGAGCCTTCTACAAGATTGTGGCAGGTGCTTCCTGAGAAGGAGCCTGGTAGACTATAGGCCCTTGGAACAGTGGACATATATAAATTCATGTGGGTTCATTTCAGAAGTCTTCTTCATTCCTAGACCCTGTCTCTGGATGGCAATATCCGCAGTTGCATAAACAACAGGTCCCTTCATGCTGTTGAGGTTGAACTCACCTTTTAATTCTCACAGGTTCTGCTACTTCTTACCTGAGTCACTGTGCCTGGTCCCAACTCTCTGATGGTACCTCCTGTAGATTCTTCATCCAGCTTCTTAATTCAGTGGTGCCTGGGATGTGGTAGATGACAAGCCTTTGGCATAAAATAGCCAAGTTCAGGAATGTAATGGGACTATATTTCTAATGCGTAGTGTCTAGTATCCCTAGGGTATAATCCTACATATGTGACAGGCGCTTAGGCTTTTGGAGACTTGAAGAGAGGGCTGGTGGGATATCCTGTGGGCACACAGCCAATGGATCCAAAACTAGTGGATCCTGGCATGCTGTGCCTGAAGAACTTGTGTGGAGCGTTGGCTCAAAACTGCCATGCTGCCGAGCCCTCTGATTGATGTTGTGGTCCTGGCCTTCTTCAGTGGCCTAGTCTAAGTGTTCTTTCTCTTGTGAGTAGTTATCATGGGCCCTGTCTCCATTGGGAAAGATGAACATTATATTGTTTAGATAACCAAGAGCAATTTTTCTCTTGGAAGCTAATGGAGTATTGTTAAGCACTGTCTATATGGCAGCTCTCAACTAAGGCTCTAAGCCATTAGAGGTGCTGCTTTTCATAATTAATGCAAAGTGAGAGAGTAAGACTAGAGCCAGGCTTATAACTCAACAACTACTTCTTTGCTAAATACTGAGGCCTAATAACTTCTAAAATGTGTTAGCATTTTATCCACAGAGAAAAATACAAGTTAAACAGGGGTTTTGATTATGAGATTGAAATCCTTTGACCTGGGGATTCTTTTTAAAATGTCCATTATACTTGTGAATAATGATTCAAAAAATAATACTGATTTTTTCATTTAGGTTAATTGAGTAAAACAAATACGGTTTCTGCTTTTTCGGTATTGCCAGTGACATTGATTTTTTAGTACATTTAAAATATGTTTAAAAACAAAACACTGGAGCAGAGACTATAGCTCATTTGTAGAGTCTGTGCTTAACAAAGCCTGGGTGCAATCCCCAGCACTAGAAAAAAGAGGCAAAAAAATTATCATAGTATTATTTTATAATCAAGTTTTCCAGGTGTACCAGGTGTATCCTTAATTCTTGGAAGGAAAATTACTGAATACATATGTGTGTGTGTGTGTGTGTGTGTGTATATATAAAGCTAATTGTATGTTCAAAGAGCATGCCATTAATTTGGTTATATTTTCTAATTATACACATACATATATATTCATGTATATACTCATCTGTTTTGTCTAACAGTGCAAAAAATTTTTGCACATAAACTTTAAAATGCGGGAAGATTTGACTGAATAAATGCTAAAAAGGAAAAATTAAGCACTTGCAATGTTGACATGCAAGTCCAGAAAGGGAAGGTATGTGAGAATTGTCAGTATTTGTGTATTTATTTCATTTTTGAATATTGTTGAGCAATAGCTTTTCTCTTTTCTGCACTTGGATAAAAATGCCCCTACTTGATTGTTTTAAGAAACACTTTTTCTGAGAGATTTTTTTTGGAGAACAGAGTTAAATAAATTCATAGAACCATGATTAACCTGTTTTTTAAAACATACATCTATCCATAATGGAAGTAGGGAAATTAGATATATGAATTAATACATTTTAACTTTTGTGATTAATTTAAGAAATAGGTGCTTTTATCTTTTTAAGAGTTGAATAATTTGCCAAAAACAGTTGTTTGGAAGATCATGCCTCAGAATTTAATAACTTAGAGAAAAAAAATCTATTTGAAGCCTACTGTAGCTAATGACACATTTACATGGTACATTGTTGTCTAGATGCAAAGGGAAGCCAAATAAATATAGGAACAAAACTAATGACTACCCTGTCTTCTCATCACAGATTTAAGGCGTCCTATTCCTGTTTTGCGGTTAGTTAGGTATAGCTATGAACTTGGGGAAAAGAGGGACCAGGTAAAAACAGTAGTGCATCACACTCTTAAGATACTTGTGCAAATTTTATGATTAGATACGGTGGTGTTGTTACTACTATTTAATGTAAATACAATATGAGGATGCACATTACAAAAATGTTATTAATTCTGCAGAGTAGTGATACTGTTAGCTGCTTTCTATCATCGTTTCCCTGTCTACTTTTGACCTCTGGTACCTCAGGGCCATCCCTGGAAAACAGTCATGTACTTTGTTGTATGGAAAATTGCACATAATTTGAAAGGGACTTCAAGGGTTGCTTGTAAGCAAACTATAGTTATAGTTTCTGCCTCTATAGGTTTTCATGTATATCCATGTTCTTGAGCCTTTCTGGGCTAGTTTTACAAAGAAAAAGTATGCCTGGGAGCTTTGGACTAAGTTCTACCAGAGTGCAAACTCCCACAGTACTTGCATTTGTAAAGTGTAATGCTGCTAATAGTTTAAGTTCATTTTAATGATTAGCTAAGATTCCTCTTTATTAGGCTCTGCATAACTATCGGTATCATTTCTTTTCCTTCTTAGCTCTGTTGTCATAAAAATGGGTTTAAGTTATATTTCTTCCTCTAAAGACTGCTTGCTATGGAAAGTGAAGTTTTTTTCAGATTGAGTAGTTTGAAAATAGTTAAGCCATGCTGGGATAAAAAGTGTTCAAGTATTTATTATCGTCCACTGAGGAGAATGATACCTTTGACAGGAAAATGAGAGTGGAAAGGTGGTGTCTTCTGAGGGCATTCCTTGACCTCTGGCTTAAAATTATTAGTGTGTGTGTATATATATATATATATATATATATATATATATATATATATATACTAATATATATATATATAAAATCTCCAATAAGGTATGATAAAAGAGGGGGAAAGAGGGGGAAGAAAGAAAGTAGTAATGATACTGAATGGTACTAGATTCAAGATTGTATACACTAGGCCCCAGTTTCTCTCAGCTTGGTTTCTTTATCTGTGAGTTTGGGAAATAAAATAACTCCAAATGTTCTTTCTGTTCTTGATGTTTGATCACCTCTGAGAAATAAGATATCTGTTGTCTTAGGTCATTAGGACTGTTCTAGCAAAACACCTATAGTAGGTAATTTATAAGCAACAGATTTTTTTCTTTTACAATTCTAAAGATTGGAACAGTAGTATTATGTTTTAAAAACAGAAAAGCCCAAGTTCAAGGCATCAGCAATTTTGGTGTTTAGTGAGGGTTCACTCTGTATTTCAGAAATGCTAGTTTCTCCCTGTGTTTTCACATGGTAGAAAACAAGGAAGCTTCCTTGCCCTCTCGTGTTAGGACACTAATCCTATTCATGAGGATGGAGCCCTTGTGACCTGATCACCTCCTAGCAGCCCCACCTCTTAATACTGTCACATTGGGATTAAGTTTTAACATATGAATTTTGGAGAGTAACATTTATACCACAGCATCCACTGTAAGTGACTTTCTTTAGCCTTGATGTTACATACATTTAGAAATTTTTTAATGAAAAAAATGTAGCTTTTCTTGCTCTTTTAGCTTTTAAACCATCAAAGAAAGGCATCCCTTATTATTACTGAACTGATCTTTAGCGTCGCTGAAATGTTTTTACTAATGTAAAATTCTGTGGTGGTCTGATTCTCCTTTTCTTACCCATGAGCATCAAGAAATATCTGCACAGTATGGTGGATCTGAAATATTGTTTTAAAAGAAAGTTATTATATAACTTCATCAAATGAATCACGCCTGATCACTCAGTCTTATTTTAGAGTTTGGGTCTGTGGGCATGTGGTCATTTATCTGGTTTCCCTATGGGCGTAACAGAACTAAAAGGTTTACACTGTAAAATGTTAAGAGATCTTGATATTCCCTGTCTTTTCTTCTATAGTAGTATATTAGCATCTTTCTCCTTTTCATTTTTCTTTTTAATGATGCTGAAATGAAGAAATGTCACCACTTCCTATTCTGGTCTGCTATCTGAGAACTTGCACATACGTTGCCTCCAGCCGTCTGTGTCACTCATTTTGAGTAGCAGAGAGAAATGGATTCCTTGTGAACCTTACCTCAATCTTTTTCTGAAAGGGTTTCTGAATCTGCAAATTCTGGTAATCTGTTTTCTACTTCTATAAAGAAAAAAAAAACATCCCAAGAAGGCTAAGGGTTAGAGTTTCCAAACAGATAAGTTCTAATATTGGTTGATGTGTTCTGTTCAAGAGCTTGGGTTCTTAGAAATGACCCATGAGTTATTTGGTAAGCAGGTGTTGGTGGAACACTGCATCGTTCTCTGTGAAGAGTTTGAGGGGTTGGGTCTGTCAGGAAGAATACAGGATGTGTGGCAGGAGGTCAAGGAAGTGTAAGAAGCATCAGAAAATTGAGGATACTTCAGAATTATCTCTTAAAATGATAAAGCTTAGGATGAGTGTAAGCAGAGAATCCCATGTTATTTATTTTAAAATTTAAGTTACAGTTCTCACTTTGTCCGTACTGTATCCTGGAAGCATAACTTCAAATGTAGATCCTCAGACTCTGTTTCCACACTGAACATGGCTGCATAGACAAAGCAGAGTCAGCAGCGTGAACAACTTTCCCCCGACTGTAGTTTAAATCCCCACCCTGGAGGATTGTGAACACTGCAGCCCAACTTCTAAGCCCCAGGCACCCAGGGTTACTTGACGCACATGGATGTGGAAGGATGGATATAGAGAAGAAGCCATCAGGCATACTGTGGAATCACGATCGGTGGCATTTGGCCGTAGAACTGCCAGACCCTGCTTACTCTTAATGTGGAGAAAACATTTCTCTAATGGAAGTATAATGTGAGCCATGTAAGTGATTTTAAACTTTCTGGTATTCGTGTTGGAAAGAGCAAAAAAAAAAAAAAAAAAAAAAAAACCAAGTGAAATTAATTTTACTGTCATGTTTTATTTAATATACCTAATTATCAGTTCTAAAAAATTAATGATTTCACAATTTTTTGTAGTAGGTCTTTGAAATATTGTTTAGGCTGAACATCTCTAATCTGAGAATTTAAGATTTGAAGTCTTAAACTTTTTCTGTGCTGACATGATACTTCAGAAGGCTTTGATTTTGAAATTTGGTATTGGGCGTATTTAGTCAGTAAAGTCTTAATGGCTTTTCCAATATCCAAACAAAATAAAACAAAACACCACTCTAGGATCTGAAACCCTTCTGGATCTAAGCACTTGGATGAGAGATACTCACCCTGAATGGGTTTTGTATGTGGCTAACATTTCAGTTCAGATGAACTCCATTTCACATGCTCAAGCTTCTTAAGGCTCATGGTGTCATACTGAGTCTTGTAGCTGCTGAAGAGTCCTGAATCTGTTCCATAGGAAGTCCTTGGCCCCAGAGGTGGAAGGCCATCCTCTTTGCATGAGTCCAGTAACGTCTTGTCATAGAATTGATGCACAGATAATTGTACCATTTTCTCTTTATATTAGGATCTTGCAGCCATTTTACTATTCACATAAAATGAGGGATACTAGTTACTGAGTTTTTTCACTTTGTTTCCCTTTAAGCTTATCAACTGCAGTTTACTTTTGTGACTCACACCTGGCTTTCCTCTGTAGTCAGCAATTGATAACAGAATCCTAGTACGTTTGTTTGCATAAATGAATTATACCCCAACCTTTTCCATATTTAACCTTTACTTCTCCAAGGCCAATGCTTCTGTTCCCATCTTGAGTAATTACTGCCATTGACATTCTTCTGTTTCTCATTTTCTGAAAAGGCTGTTGATTGTATTGAGTTAGATAATGTCTGTTGAATCTTTTTCTTCCACGAGGTTCTTTTTAAAAAGTTGGATTTAACGGCATGCAGAATTTTAAAAATTGAGCTGTTCTATCAAATGAGGAAAATATCTATAAAGTAGGATATTGTTTTTATTTGAGAGCAGGCGCTCCATCTGTGATGATGGAACAACATTGTATCTCAGGCAAGGTTGCTGCTTTGCGAGGGGAAGAGGTGGGGAAGCAAATACCAAGTTTTCATTTCAGATAAGGGCTTAATTTTTTTTTTTTTACTATAAGTTTGTCCCATGCAATATTTGGAACATATTCATAATAAAAATTATTTCTTATTTATCTGAAATTTAAGTTTTACCCTTTGTTCTCTATTTTACTTGGAAATGCTTCGTTACTCTCTCAAAAATTGCGGACCCTAAGCAGCTACTTAAATATATTATATGTGGTGATATTTTACTGAATAAAATTTTAACCTGAGATATTTTAACATATATAATTCATGTAGAAAATTTAACATAAATAACATTTTTAAATGAAAAATAACTTTAAAAATAGAAGGATGTCATCGCCTTATCTTTTTGCAAATGTTTACCATCTAGCTAGATTTTCTTATTTCTTTATGCTTTTAATTATGTGCTATCAGAAGAACATATACTGTCCGGAAATCTCTGCTGAACACTTGAAATAAAATGGAAGTGGCAAGAGCAAAGGAGATCTCGGTCCTGTCATGAAAATAGTTTTGACCTAGAGGATTTTCTAAAAGAGTTCCGGACTTGCTTTGGCTTTTTCAACTCGTGCTTTGAGAAATACTCAGCTAGGGATATGAGACCCTGTAATTCTTCCTTGTATTTCATAGAGCACAAATAATCAGAATAGAAGATGAGGATTATTTTAAGAAGGCCTAGTGGGTCGAAGTATAAAATAGAAGATAAACAGCTTAAAAATGATTATTCAAGTTTAGCAGTAAATCCTTTTTTTAATTAAAGTACTGCTAGTTCTTTATTCTCTCATCCAAGAAAATAGATATAAAAAGACATAAGGAACAAAGGAAACACTTGGATATTGGCAATGACGGGTGCATTATCATCTGTGTAGACTAAAATTTTATTCATCTTTTTGGAATAAAGCTTCATATTTTCATTATAAAATCCAGTAAATCAAAGTGCTGATTTAGCTGAATTG
The DNA here is from genome assembly GCA_004027205.1 of Ctenodactylus gundi. Classification (NCBI taxonomy): domain Eukaryota; kingdom Metazoa; phylum Chordata; class Mammalia; order Rodentia; family Ctenodactylidae; genus Ctenodactylus; species Ctenodactylus gundi. Next base: position 249,059 of record PVKB01001429.1, read on the forward strand.
GATTTAATTTCAGGATATGTCTGTTTTAGGCAGTGTATACTGTCTAATATTAGGCTTAGGCAGTTTTAAAGAGAATTGATGTGATGCAATAACTGTTCTGGTTCTCATCTTACATAGAAATGATGTAGAGATTGTAGAGGGCCGATGTAAAAAGAAGCCGAAAGTAAACATAGCTCCTGCAGTGCTTTAGTTGCTTGGGCAACTGAGAAAATTAAAGAGCCATTAACTGAAATAGAGCAGGCGGAAGGAAGTGCTAGGATGGGATAATATGGCAAGTTCAGTTTTGGACAGGAAGTGTAGCGTAGCCCAGGAGTGGTGTCCTGTCATAGAGAAAGTTACTCAGTTAGCAGTGAAACTTCCCAGGAAAACAGTGTAGCATGAGAAAGAAACTGATACAGAGCATATCCGTGCAGAGAACTTTCGGATAGGAAGAAGAGATGAAGAAAGAAAAGGGTCATATACAAGAGGATTAGGAAGAGTTAGAGGCCATGTGAGGAAAACGTTGCTAAGGTAGAATGAGAAGAACTTTTTAAAATGGTGTGTGGGCAGCAATGTTAAAAACTACAAAGTTCTGGCTACTTTGAGAGTATCATGTCTCATTTCAGTTTTGTATGTGAGAAAAGAAAAGCACAAGTTTTGATTTGTCTGAGGTAACAGAATCCATAGGAGCTAGCTTGCCAGCTCTGCCTGCTCTCTGTCCTCCCTCACTGGTGCCACTTACCTGGGAGTTATTTATGAAAACTGAAATATAGGGCTGGAAGAATGGCTCAGTGGTTAAAGCGCTTGCCTAGCAAGCACTATGTGAAGTGCTAAGTACCTGAATTCAATTCCCCAGCATCATATAAGCCAGGTGTGGTGGCTCACACCTGTAATCCCAGCACTCGGGAGGCTGAGGCAGGGGGATTGCCATGAACCCAGGGTCAGCCTGGGCTCCATAGTGAGTTCAGGACCAGCCTGGGCTACAGAGTGAGACCCTGTCTCCGAAAACAAACCTGAAATATAGCTGGAAAAGAAAGTCACTGCAGGGCAACTCACCTTATTCCTAAACAAGTTTGTTCCTAAATATAAGGACTGCATTTTAGATAAAATGCCAGCATAAAAGTCTGATGACGTTCTAGCACTGCTACTCCCTTAAATCTCTGAGCACTGTATTGCTACCTCAGTTGAATGTGGAAGGCAGGCTGTATTATCCCATAGGCTGTGTTAAAAATGTGTGATGTTACACATCTGTGACATTTGTCCTTTTTCCCTTTTGTTTTGTGTTAACTGTAACAGGTTCACCAAGTTGAAGAGTCTTAACATTTCCAATAACCATCTAGGGGACTTCCCATTAGCTGTCTGCAGTATTCCAACCCTGGCGGAGCTGAACGTGTCCTGCAATGCCCTTCGAGCTGTCCCTGCAGCAGTGGGAGCTATGCAAAAGTGAGTTCTTTAAACCGCACCCTGGGCACATCATTCAGAATCCCAGAGAGTCTGCATTGGGTTATAGCATGTGAGATTCGTTACCTTGTTATTTTGGTTCTGTAAAGTTTGGCCATAAACCTGGAGATCAGGCACTATGTAGCCTTGGTAGGGAATTCGTTTTTGAGTATTTAAACTCTTCAGATTCTTGTTGAAATTAAAATATCTTTGTTTGGAACTGAAAATCCCTATAGATGAATGTGTCTGAGCATGGAGAGGGGAATATTTTTCTGATTTTCTTAGTTCAATTGAGTTTTACAACTTAGAAATTAATTGTAAGAAATAATAAGGAAAGATGATAATTGGGCTTGTTCATACTACCGTTACCAAAATTGATCATAATTTCAATTTTAGTAACAGATTAAGATAATTATCTCAGATTTATGGATTTTTTCCCTCATCTAATTGCCTTAGACCCCGTCCTTATGCATTTTGCATTGTAGTACGTAATCTAATATCTTTATTTATTTACTATCAAGTTGTATATTGATATTGAAAATTTTAAAAGAATATTTTGTTTATAATTGGTGTGATTTCTGTAATAGCTTGCAGACGTTTTTGTTGGATGGAAACTTTCTCCAGTCACTGCCTGCTGAGTTGGAGAACATGCATCAGCTCAGTTATCTTGGTCTTTCGTTCAATGAATTCGCTGACATTCCAGAGGTATTGGAAAAACTGACTGCTGTGGATAAACTTTGTATGTCTGGAAACTGTATGGAGACCCTTAGGCTACAGGCTTTAAGAAGAATGCCTCACATTAAACATGTGGATCTAAGGTAATGGCTTTTGGGAACTTTTCCCATTTGAGTGACAAATATTTGTGTGATTGGTTGTAACCCATTTGGAGCAGTTATCCAGAGAAAACAGTATTAGTTTTCTATTTCTACATACAGGGAAGAAAGGGTTGTTCGTAACTAAACTTATTTAAAAATATTGCAAATGACCATAGGACTTGGGAATCCTAACTTCGTTTTGCAAATTTAAATTCAGCTTTAATTTGCATGAGTAGATAGTCTTGCTGAGTTAGATATTCTATACTGAATGAAAATTGTATCATTGAGAGCAAGGTGGGATTTTTTTTTCGTCAGTCCATCTTATCTGTGACCTATCTAAGGCACTTGACATCATTAAACATTGCCACTGTCTTAAGATTATTCTCCTTTCTTTGCTTTCTTGATATGATGTATCTACTGAGTTAAATCCGTATATTTTTGCTTGCTTAATCTCCTACTCTATCCAAGTGGCTCTGTCCTTAGGTTATTTTTCTTTAAAAAGTAAAATCCCAGAAGGTCCTCTCAGACCAGATCTTGGCTGCAGCCCCAACTCTTACCCATTGCAAAAATAAGGAGTCTGCATCTTGAACCCTAGTCATGCTAAACTCCAATTGGAAACTGCCAGAGAGCAATCCATGCTACTTGATAGATTCTCAGCACTCACATTTCATATGTAAGGATTAGTTTTAGTTTCTAGTGCACAGAGCACCAGTACTCAAGGAAGAAACTTTCTGAAGTTTCTTTGTTTTAAGAAAAAGCAAGAGCTTGTTGTACACTTAAGTTCATGTAAAACGTGTAGAGGTTCGTCCTTAATATTATCCTGCCCAATGTAGTACTTTTTCAATCAAATTAACTCCCTTTCCCATTCACTAAGGATTGATAACCCCATACTAGTCACCTTAAATCATCAGCAAGATATGTAATCTCTGTACTTCTGTGTTCTCACTGATAAGTTACAGTTAATAACAGAACGTAATTCATGGAAATTGAATTAAGTTGTATAGCACCCCCAGCAAACATTATGTTCCGTTATGAACACCTGTCTAAAAACTCTTTCTCCCTCATGGGACCTACTCAGCTTGTCCTTCTGGGGATCTGTACACTCTTTGTGTTAAAGATGAGTCTGTCTTTTCTTCAGTTTTCATTCTTCTCTCTGTTGCGGATCTTTATTCAGGCTTTTCAGTTTCATTATCACAACGTAGTGTCATCTTTTGCTCTTGGTTCTTCTCTTTTTGTGATTCAGTCTTTGTGACCTGTATATTCCAGTCCCAAATAAATTGCTTGGCCTCACCTTTCCCGTGATAAAGGAGTCAGATTTGTCCTATCTAACGAAGTGTTAGAAACTTGCAGATCGAAAAAAAAATTTTTTTTGTTTTGAGACAGGGTCTTGTTCTGTACTTTAGACTAGTCCTGAACTAACAGCGCAGTCCTGCCTGCCTTGGAACCCAGGGCAATCCACCTGCCTGAGCCTCCCAGGTGCTGGGATTATAGGTGTACACCACCAAGCTCGTCTTATGTGGTGCTGGGAGATCTAACCCAGGGCCTTGAGCTTACTAAGCAAGTGCTTTGACCACTGAGAGTCCCTAAAAATCTTAATTTGGGATATATAAATGATTCTAATTGATTGTCTTTCAAAACTTTTTGAAATAAGAAAGGATAGAGGATTAAACACTTTGTCTTATTAACTTTCCATACTGTTAACATTATTTGCTTCTGAGGCAGATGAATTTAAAACAAAAAAACTCTTGCATTCCAGAAGTTAGGCCTATTTTTATTCAGCCATGTATAACTTTGATAGAGATGATAGGTTACACTGACCTCAGGTAACAAGCATGTAATGATTTCTAAGTTACTTGGTCCTATACATCATTTATTTCTTGATCTGAGTTAACTTATGAGTAAGATCAATATAATATGTCTCAAAGTAACAATTCTCATTAAGAGCTTTGTAAAGTCTTTATAGATTTTTAGTTCTAACTTGAATCTTTTTAGGTAACATCAGATATAAGGTATTCAAATACCATCGAACATTCTGTAAATGTTAAATCATTGTGAGCAGAAAATATTTTCCCTCCAGATCTGGAGCTGAAGAGTGAAATATCTGGTCAAATTTGCTTATAATTCTGTCTTACTACTTTCAATTGAAAATAGTGGAGTAATTTAAGTGATATTTCACTTAGTTTCTCTAAGCAAAATACTGATGATTTTCATTGATTGTGTTTTCCTCAAATGGAAATGTTACATATAAGTAAATGAGATCATTTTTCCTTAAATGACAATCTTTGAATATGATATTACTTCTGTGCCATTGTGAATAACCTCTCTCTTAATGCAGCTGCTACACAATTCTGTGTACCCAATCACATCTCCTTTTTAGTTTTTTTTTTTTTCCTCCTGTCTTGGTGGTTGCATGTACTCACAGGCTTCACCTTTCATCTTTTATCTTATGTTAATTGTTCCCCAGCCTTTCCCCTAGCCCTTCTTTCGTTTTGGGGGGACCAATTTCATTTCAGCTGCCAGCTAGATGGTTTCTCCTTGACTTACCCTACTGATGCACTTAAACAAATACGCGTGAGAGTCCAGCCAGCTTCTTTCCTTACTCAACCATTTTTTTCCCCTAGATTTCTGTTTCTGCCAGTAGTACACCACCTCATTACTTATCCACATGCAAAATTTTTGGCTTTGATACAGTCAGTCTTCCACCAGATTGCATTAGTTCTTCTCTTACACCCATTTCTTCCATGTTTTTTCTTCTCTCTGGTTCTGTGATCTCCTAGCTGAGCCATTGCATGCATTGTGTAGCATGTCAAGCAAGCAGTCCTTCTCAGAACCTTCAGTTCTCCAGTTCAGTATATTCAAGCTTTCATATCTGAATCCAGCCTACTGGCATGAGTCACTTAAGTGTGAAGTACTCTGTCTGAGCTACTCATGTGTGGCTTTCTTGGCTATTAAGCCAATTATTTGCTATTTTCTACAATGAGATCTATATAGAAACTGACGCTTATTATATTAGAAACATGTAGTGATTTGACATTGCCAAAATCCACTTGCTATATGATACTCATTGTGCAGAGAAGTCTTGTACAGCAAGTGTGAGTTGTGTGCTGGTCACGTGCAGTTGGACTGTACGTCTGCTTGTGATGAATTAAAAGTTTAGAAAATAAGAGCCTTCGTAGTCTAACCATTATTCTTTTCTTACTTATCCCTAGTTAGCAGTTAGTTACTTCAGTCTTGATAAATATTGATTGACTGTTATACTTTTCAGGCCATGTTTCCATGTTCCTACACAGCCTGCACTGGGCCTGAAACACGCCGTGTGCTCTTCAGTCCAGATGTGTTCTCCTGCTTTCTAGATACCGCTTTTCTTCTCCTGTTCACATCTGTTAAATTCTGCCATCCTTAGGGATTCAGATGAGATGCTTCCTTTTCCATGACATTCTTTTTAACCATTTGCTTTGTTTCATACATTAACATACTTTTGTAGTTTTTAAATTGTATACTGTAAAACATTTTGGATTCTTCTCACTAGGTTATGAAATCTCTTGAGTAATAACCTATTGCATTCATCTCTGTCACCACAAAGTCATAGGCTGTTATCACCACCCCCACCACCGAAGCCATTTTTAAAAGTACTTATCCCAAAAATGAAGGTATTTTCCTCATTTTATGGATTAGTATTAGGCTCAGAGATAAGATACTAGGTTATCTGTTCAACAAACTGCAGGAATTTGGGAAGTGTTCCATTTTCTTCCCAACATTCACAATGACATTATCATCATAATTTAAAATAGTGACATACACACACCATGCCATTGTATTAATATTAAAATAATGTGTTGATAGTACACCACCTCATTGGTTATCTACACACAAAACTTGATCAGCCAGCTGGGGATCGGCCAGAACACGCCCTCGGAATGCCCTTCTGTGCATGGAAACTCTTCAGTGAATATTTATGAAACAGATAAAATGGCTATATTAAAGGAAGGAATTATACCACTTTTTGCCTCTTAAAATTCTTGTTCTGAATATAACAGGTCTATTACTTTATGGGCCAAAAACTTTTGATATCTGAATCATTTCAAATGTTAGACCAGTTGAGACTATGAATGTTAACTTTCCTTTTATCATAGATTTTATTTTGTCTCATTAAATCAAGGCATTATTTTAATGTTAATATAATGGCATGGTGTGTATGCATGACTATTTCAAATTAAGATGATAATGTAATTATGAAATTTGGGAAGATCTTGGGATACTTCTTAAATTCCTGCAGTCTTTTGTCTCCAAAATGAGATTTGTTTTTTCCCTCTTTTGTTCGTGTTACACGTTCTAATAATTTAGTGAACATTTGGAAATCAGTGAATTACTGGACAGAGGCCAATTTTTAAATCTTACAACCTAGGACAAAAAATAGATAAGGAGCCAAAAACATCATGTTGGAGACATTTGAAGAGGCCGTATGTTATGCTTGCATGTTGATGAATCTTAACTCTGCTGTCACTCATCCTGTGTTTCCATGGCTTTATGATATTGCTCTTAATAATTTAGTTACTCAATTTCATTTCGTTAAAGGGCAGAAATTGAGTAGAGAACCTTTGGGTTTTTTCTAAACTCTGTCCTTAATACCAGTGCTCTTCTACTCAAATAATATGAATTCAGCACTTTCTTGGCTTTGTAATGAAAAATAGTTTCCATTGTTTTTGAAGAAGGGGTAGCCCACCAAATTGGGAATTGAGGTTTTCATCTATTTTCTGCCCTTTGAAACTAAGTTTATCTTTGTCATATTGTTCCCTAGTCTTCATTACTACGTGCCTTCCAGCAACTTGTTAGCTAAATAACTAGTTTTCATGGCTAGAGATTCTGCTAGTTTCTCATGATACTTTTGTTTATCTTAGAATTGTTGATTTTCTTGTTGTCCTTCACTTTATCATTTCTTGGTGACTCCTATTTGTTAATTAATATTCAGTGCTTTCTGCGCTCTTTCAATCAGTATTCCATGTGTGGAGACAGCTTTGCTAGTAAGCCCTGGTCCAGAGCAATTGAGAATCCCTGCATTCTCAGCCCTCCTGCTCTCATTATGCAATTTCCATTCATTTTTTCCCCAGCTTGCCTCTCTTAATTTGTCCTTCATGCTTGTCTACCTGTGCCCTCATCCTTCCTCCTTCCTAGAATATTCAAGGTCGTTGTAACATGTTTAACATGTTATTCTGGATTTTATTTCCATTATGGCATCAGTACTTTGAAATAAGTGCACAAGGGGAATTATATTCCCTTTGAATGAATTAAGCTAGAATCAATGTTTGTTCCTTTCCTGGGCTTCATGATGTAAATTGTGTTTTAGAATATAGTATGCAGGCTGAGACCTCTTAGAATTATGTATAAAAATAGCAAGCGAATCTTGCCAGTTAAATAGGCCAGATCCTGAGACTGAAGAAGTCATGAAGAACAGTGAGACTTGAACTCTTTCTCATTACCCTACCATATTAGGGTGTAGCTATTTGTTGATATCATTCCAGTTAATAGTCTCTGTGATCTTTTCTCCCTAGATTGAACATAATTAGGAAACTGGTAGCAGATGAAGTGGACTTCTTGCAGCATGTCACTCAGCTTGATCTGCGTGACAATAAACTTGGTGACCTAGATGCTATGATTTTCAACAACTTAGAGGTTCTACACTGTGAAAGGAATCAATTGGTGACACTAAACATTTGTGGCTACTTCCTAAAAGCACTGTATGCCTCTTCCAATGGTATGTGATATAACGTATCATGACCGCTGGTCTGTTTCCGCTGTTTCAGTTTCATGAATTTACCAGGTGCTGTCATTTCCTCTTCACTGATTTTTTTTTAGTTAATAAAGTAAGCATTAAATTTTTCCATCATAAAAGTCATAAAAGGAAAATGTGAATTTGATATTTAAGCGAATCGAAAAAGATTTTTTTGTTCCTAACTTGTTTTCTGTCATGTTATTTAGATAAATTGCTTCTGCTGTTGATTTGTTTTTTCTGCTAAGAGCCAAAGGGGAAAAGGAACTATTTCTTGTGCTACCTTGTTAAGATAGGTCTTAGTCACCTTCACATTGCTGAGACACAATACCTGACACCCAACTCAGAGGAAAGGTTTTATTTGGCTCATGTTTCAGAGGCCTTAGAACCAGTCTACTCATGATTGGATGCCGGGGAAAAAGGGATGGTAGAGAAGGGCCTAGCTGAGAACAGATGCTTACCACATTAGGACCAGGAAGAGAGGGAGTGAAGGGCAAAGCCAGGGAAGGAGATACACCCTTCCAGGTCTTGCCCCCAGACACCCATCTCTCCAACCAGGCCTTACTGCCTAATAGCTCAGGAAGTCAGTGGATTAATCCACTTGACCCAGTTAGACTCCATGATCTAGTCACCTTCCAAATACATGAGGCTTTGGGAGAAGATTCCAAGTCAAAAAAAAAAAAGATAGCAGGTAGTAAATCTGGAATTTTGATTAAATACTGAAGAATGAAAGCCCGTAGTAGATTCTGCTCAAGACTTACACTTCATATTCCTCTAACGCACCTTAAGACACACCTGAATCCTGTACCTACAAGGACAGTGTACAGAGCAAGAGTCTTAACCATTTAATAAAATGTCCCTGTCAGAATTTGAAAAAGCACAACAGGTTCAAAAAAGAAAAGCTCATATGGGCATGTGTTTGCCAACGTGGCAAACTCAGTACCCTCCAATGAACAAACTGAGTAAAAACCAAGTATATTTACTGCCATTACAAGTTGTGTAAATATTTATCAACTACTTGCTTTATGTACAGTGTAGCTTCTGGGTTTTAAAAAGTGAGGGAGCTTTTAAAAATATATATGCGGGGGGCTGGAGGAATGGCATAGTGGTTAAAGCGCTTGCTTAGCAAGTGCTCAGTCAAGTGCTAAGTACCCGAGTTCGATTCCCCAGCACCACATAACCTGGGCATGGTGGCGCACGCCTGTAATCCCGGCACTTGGGAGGCTGAGGCAGGAGGATTGCTGTGAGTCCAAGTCCAGCCTGGGCTCCATAGTGAGTTCAGGACCAGCCTGGACTACAGAGCAAGACCCTATCTCAAAAAAAAAAAAAAATACACACACACACACACACACACACACGCACGCATGCACACACACACGCACACACACACACATGCTGTCTTTCAGTGGAAAAATGAGCCAAACCTTCAGTAGGTGCAGATCTAATAGCACACCGAAGTAATATAGGATTTGGGTAGGTAGGGACATTTGAAATGGGAGAAAGGCACCTGAATATAACTTGTTCAGCATTTGGGAAAAGATAGGGGATTCTGAATTTATAGAAGTAATTATGGGATAATGACTTGCAGTCAGATGGGGAAACATTGATTCTAATACAGTACACTACAGAGTAAAAGGAAAGATTCTTAAGTAAAGGGAAAAGTGACAGAAACAATGCTTTAAATACGCTATTGTGAAAGTAGTGTACAGAATCTTGAATGGAAGAAAAGTGAGACAGTCAGCTACACAGCTCATCCAGTTTGTTGACGTGGATTGTTTTGTGAGCTCATGGAAACCTGTAGCTGGGGCTACAGATGTTGCTTTGAGACTCATGTGCTCAAAAGTGGACACCTGATACTATGGAAATTAAAATAACTGAAGAGAGAAGAGATGTGGTACAGAAAAGGCGATCTAAAGGCCTCTCACAGTTAGTGAAGGCCCAAGCAGGCAGCCAGATAGCTAGAGCTGTGAATCATTTGGCAAGTGTAACAGAGCCCTAGGTCAGGCTTGGGGAGCCTGTTTTCTGCCAGAGACCATTTAGATATTTTTGACATGATTTGTGGGCCATACAAAACTATGAGCTTAAAAATTAATCTGCTATATTTGGTAAAGCCTTTAATTAGCTCACCCATAATGTGATGGCCACACCTTTCTCTTCAGTGTGGCAATAGCCAGATGGACCAAATGAAATGGCCTGCGGGCCAGGTGCTGACCACCTCTGCCTGGCTGGACACTGCTTTCACATATCATACACTTTTGGAGAGACTTTTCAGCTTTGCGTAGGGGAGCTCCTTTGTGACTTTCTAGAGAGCCCTATTTCAGCGTGAAGAAGGGAAAAAAACAAGATGCTGTCGTTTTATAGAAGGCACCCTGAGTGTTTTAAAAAGACAGTACGCATTTGGCTAATCTTCCAGAGGTAGGTAGGTAGGTTAGCATGCATAACAAGAGAACCACAGTAAAAGAATAGGAAGAGATGAGAAAATAGGATGAGTGATTTATTTCATCCCTTAATGAAATCGTATTAACTTAACAAGGTTCTCTTTTATTTTCCTGTAATCTCCAAATTTATAACAACGTTGTACTTGCTATACAAACAATGGATGATAAAGGCTAATAATATCTAATGCTACAGAGAAAAGGCTTATCTGTGTAACTTGGATAGTAACTTTTTTGTGTGTGGTTATTTTCTCCCCACTAGAACTTGTTCAACTTGATGTTTACCCAGTTCCAAATTATCTGTCCTACATGGATGTCTCAAGGTAAGAGGATAAGTCTCAATACTAGAAAGCTATGTAGATAATTCTGACTGAGTCTATGTATAGCACGTTTTTGCTTTAGATTTTGAAGGTAAGTAATAATTAAATTTAAGAGTGCCATCCTCTAAACACGTATGTAATACCTGTCTAAATATAGATTTGGGGGCGTGGGCATGGGCTCACAGGCTCCCTAGCCTGCCATGCTACTGGCAGGCAGCCTCAGATTTGGGTTCAGTGCTCACAGCCATGGGAAATACAGTTATCAGAATTGTCTATAGAGGAAGAAACCAAAAGGACCGGTAACAACAGAAGAAATTGGGAAAGTTATTCATCAGTTTTTATTCCCCACAACTGATGTCACAGGTTAAAAAAAACTTCATGAAAAAGAAAGATCTTTAGCAAAATGATGGATTCAGAAGCTCATGAAAAGAGGCCACCAGTCTTCACATCCTCAGAACAGGCTATAACACCTCACCTTACCAGCATGGGGGAAATGACGCACCACTTGCGTGGCTGCCGCACGGCTCTCACGGCTCCAGTCCGGGAGGCCCTCTTTCGGCAGCAGCTTTATGGAGTCAAACCCTGGCAGTCGAGGAGGGATGGGGTTCAAAGCTTGTATCATGGAATCCTTCTCCCAATTAAGGCAGATAGCAATTCCCCTGGCACTGATGTTGGTCTGTATGAGGATCTATCGTGGTTCTCCTTAAGCATGTAGGTGCTCCAGAGTTTATAACCCGTGGTGTGGCTGCAGTAGTTGCAGGGACAAGAGAAACCATCTTCATGCCTTTGGAAAGAGTTTAGATACTACTTCAAGACCACAAGCATCATGATAAATTCCCAAACACCAGGCTTTCAAGGCACTGAAATGTCATGGGATAGAGAGTATTACTGAGGGTTGGTGCCCATTCTTTTTCTGTAATGGATTCAGCAATGTTCTTTTTTTGGCCTTTAAGGGCCCATGAAGGGGCACCTGCCTACTGCAACAACTCGCAGTGCTCATTTGGTCAATGACTTCTATCTGTGGAGGCTTATTGGGAGCCATGTTAGGGTTCTTGTTTTGCCAGTTAACGTTGTAAAAACTCAAATACAGTCTCAGATTGGAGGGAATTTCAGTCTTTCCCCAAGGTTTTTAAAAACAATCTGGCTAAAACAGGACAAGAAACTGACAAATCTCTTCAAAGTTGCCCATCTGAATTACCATCGGTCCCTCTTCTCTTGGGGCATAATCAGTGCAATGTACAAGTTCTTGTTAAAGGTTATCAAAACAACCTCACTGATGAAGTGCCATTTATCAACTAAATATACCTAAGAGGAATGTAATTTGGCCTTAGTTCTACTTGGCCCAAAAATACACATTGGTATTGAATCTGAGACACTGTGATAGATAGATAGATAGATAGATAGATAGATAGATAGATAGATAGATAGATATGCACACACACACATTGTGGTTCATACAAGAAGAATCAAGCTATCATAGTTATCATATAGTTATCATTCTGGGACACTGTGCTTTTTTTTGAGATAGGGTCTCGCTCTGCAGCCCAGGCCTTGTACTCATGGCAATCCTCCTGCCTGAGCCTCCTGAGTGCTGGAATTACAGGCATGCACCACCATGCCAAGCTTTCTGTCATGCTGGGGAATCAAACTCAAGGCCGTGTACTTGTAAGACAAGTACTTTAACAGCTATGTCATTGCTCTGGCCCTGCACCCCAACTTGAAGACCAAGTTTGGGCTTGAACGATGAGTTGATTGATTGTCATGACTTCGAATTTCAGTAGCTCTTAATTGCTCGTTTTTAAATAGATTGACCATTTTACCTTTTATGTAGATTCACTTCTGCAGTATCAAGTTTATTCTAGTTTCTACAAATATAATAAACTTTTTTCAGATGACTCAGAAGTATAGCTCTGCCTGTAACCTGTATTCACACAAGTTAAGGTTTAATAATTTTAACACACTAAAATTGAAGCTCATTTTAATGGAAATTTCAAAGGAAATACCCAGCATTTCTGAATATGTGAGTCTGGCTTTTTCAAGGTGACAGCTATTGTCATTTCACTGTAAATTTAGATCCATTTGTTCTCAATCACTGTATATTGTAAGCACAGTGACAGTGTGATTTGTTATATACAGAAGTTTGCTTTTTCATACAAGTGCACAAACTTAACCATTTTAATAAAATAGTCACTATTATGTAATAACATGTCATATTTAAACTATTGTGAAAATTATAAGTTATAATTTTATTACATATAATTATAAATTCAATAGTACTTTATGCATTTTTTAAGGTTTGTATACAAGTGTTCATGTAATTATCTTGAGCAATTCATTTCACAAGGGTTGGCTACAGAATCAACCCATTTTCCTTTCATTTGTAACATGTAACTGGCAAGTGTTACCCACTGAAAAGCTTAAGCAGCCTGCACTAGAAGCTGTGCCTCATGTGTGGCCCTGAAGTCTGCCTCGAGGCTCTCCGTGTCCTTTTGCAGCTCTCCTGTGCAAATCTTTGCTGTGCTTTTCCTCGTCCACCACTTAAGCTGTCAGCACCACGGGGTTTACTGGGTGCTTAGAGTTCCTTCATGTGAAAGCTCTCACTTATTTTTTTCATAGTTTTAATTTGTTCATATCAAAGTTCCTTTTACAAAGAAAGGCTTTCACTATTTCATCTTGTTAAGATGTTTTGGGGGTCGGCAACTGTGAAATGAAAGGATTGTGTCAATTTTGAGGGTTTCAATAACATTATGTGCAGATACAGTAAACAGAAACCATCTTTTATTTCTCTGTATTAATCAGGACATGAGAACAACATCATAGAATATAATTTTTAAATTGTGCACATTTTAATCACCTTAACATCACAATTGTTTTCTTCTTTGCTATAATATCTCATAGTCTTTGTTTCAAGTAGCCTGTGTAATAAAGAATTGTAGTCAGGGATGGTATTGTAGTTCAGTGCTAGGGTACTAGAAACTGAAAAAAAAAATAACTGTGGTTGTAGTAATATATACCATCTTAGATTCTTTGTGCCAAGTTACTTTACACATCATAATTTTTAAAGATAAAAGACTAACCGTATATGACTAGGGAGAGATCAAATATAGTGTATTTGTCTAAAGGCCAGTTTATTTAATATTTAAACTCACCATTAGTTTAGTTCTTATTTCTAGTAAATATAATTACCTAATTACTGTCCCATGCCCTAGTAAATGTTTTCGCATGTTCAATTCTGAGTCTTGTCTGACAGTGCACCTTTTCACTGATAATACTGTAAAGCCACTTCTCTTCTACTCATCTGCTGCTTTGTTTTCATGATGCCAAGTGGAATTGGGAAGTAATTTAATACTAAGGGCAAAAAAATGTAAATTTGAAGATAAAGCTATGTTATTTGACTTAATTGGAAGCATATGTATACTTTTCCCCAATATAAAACATCCTCTAAACTTGCCTGGCTCTTCAAACTTTGTAGGAAAGTTATCTTGGAACTAGAATTCATCTTTTAGACTTTTGAGGTGATACAGAGGGTGTAACTGTGTTCTTTCTCTGTTTTTCTTTATTTCTCTCCTGTCACAGTTTATCTTGCAATAAAGGGGAATGCACGTATCTTCTTGTATGCATGTATATTCGTTGTGTTTTTTATATGTCACTTAACAGTTTTATTGATTCTTTCAATGGCTTTGAGTTTAGAGCCACATTTGGGGCCAAATTTAAATTTAAAAATAATGATAGTATATTCTTATATTTAGGAATCACTTAGAAAATGTGCCTGAGTGGGTATGCGAAAGCCGAAAACTAGAAGTTTTGGATATTGGACATAATCAAATATGTGAACTTCCTGCTCGGTGAGTATTGCAGATTAAGTGAGAGAACCTCAGAATAGATGAACAACAAAGCAGATTGCTAATTTAGTGTTTACCTTGTTGGTATGAACCCCTAAGCTGGATTGTTTTCAAATCTTACTTGGTGTCTGCTACCCCATGTTGTGTCTTCACGAAGGCTAGAGTGAGGCTTTGGCTTTCAGGCATAACTTTTAAGATAGCCGGGTAATGGAGTTTGGTGGAAATTTGAACCAGAGACCGCATGCCAATATATGTGGTTTGCTTGTGAGGTCTCATTTCTTTGAGAATCTTTCATTTCTATGTTAGTTTAACATGTCTACCTTACCCACAGAATTTCCCCCTTAGAATACAACTTAGGGGAGGAGAATGAAGGTTGTTGTTAGATCATTAAACCCTAAAAGAGCAATTTCATAGTTTTCAGTTTGGTGAGAAGTTTATCAAAATAGCCCTATGATGATTTCCAGTATCTATAGACACAGACACATTTTCAAGCTAACTGATTGTGGTACAAAATATTATTGAACTGTTAGACTAGCTGTGCAAATAATAACTGAAAGTATAGTCTGTTCCAGGGCTGTCCTGTAGGACTTTCTGTTTCTGTGCTGCCTAGTCAGGTACTCAATAGCCATGTGTTTGTGTTAATACTTGAAATGTGGCTGTTGTGGCCAATGAGCTGAATTGTTAATTTGATCTAATTATAATTTAAAGTAGTCATTTGTGGTTGTTGGCTGCCATAATTCAGGTTTACTTATTTCAGACATTTACAGCCTGCCACTGAACAGAGGAAGTCATTTGTTTTACCAGTATCCTAACATCAGTGAAACCCTTGTTGAATAATGTCATCATTTTGGAGTAACTTTTATTTTAGATTACTTTTCTATAATCGATAAAGATAATATATAATTAATATTCTTCCATTTTCTTGTAAAGATATGGATTATGAAAAATATATAATTGCTAAGCCTACTCTATTGAGCACCTGAAATATGACTAATTCTGCAAAGTACTATGTCTTAGTTACTTTCTTATTGCTGAGACAAAATACCCGACACCCACAGCTTTAGTGAGGAAAGATTTATTTTAGCTCATGGTTTTAGAAAGTCATAGTCCATTGACTAGTGGGTGGCTAAAGATGGTGAAGTGGGGCTAGAGCCAGAAAGAGTTCCTGCAGCCTGATAGAACAGAGCCAAGTCAGAGAGGAAGTCAAAACCAGCATGTGTCCCTCCAGGTGAAACCTCAAGCATGTGCCCTTTCCAGCCAGGCCCCATCTCCCAACAGTACACAGTATCCATAGGTACACGAGGCTTTTGGAGAACACTACAAACCCAAACTACCACATGCTGTAAGTATGAAGTATACATTGCATGCAAAAATTATAAACTAATTATAATATCTTATGTATAGTGGTCAATAAAATATACTGTCAGAGCTATTCCCCTCGTCTTCCATACCTGGCATACCTGGGGGACTGAACCCAAGGCCCTCAACCACTGAACTACATCCTTAGCCCTTAAAATAAAAAGTTTTCATTTTGACCAGGGTCTTGCCAATAAGTTTCCTAGACTGGTCAAACTTGGAATCATCTGCCTTAGCCTCCCATGTGGCTAGAATTGTAGGTGTGGACTACTGTGCCCATTCTTTTTATGGTTTTAATGCAGCTACTAGAGAATTTTGAATTACATACTTTGTTTGCATTATATTTCTGTAGGATAAGAGTGTATTAGGAAAAGCTTCTCTAAAAGCAACTCTTAATTTTTAGTCTCCTAAAGTTTAGTTAATTTTTCTTTGTCCCTCAACCATACATTGTAAGTTGGATCCATTTGAAAATACTTAATGCCCCTAGAGTCTTTTCTTTCTTTTTCAACTCAATTTTCTGTTAGTGCTTATTAGTTATAAAGAGTAGTGAGCTTTGTTTTGATGTATTTGCACATGCACAGAGCAAGTTTTGATCTTTTCAGTGTCCTATATTCTTATGTTGTCTGAACATTTAAGTAACACTCCATCACCATTATGTACACAGGATTGTGGGTGTGTGGGTCCATGCAACTCTTTTGGAAGAGGAATATTGAAAATAAAAATACTAGGGGGAAAAATACATTGTTGAAAACTTCCTCCTGTTTTCTGAAACAATCAGGTATATTTAATGGTGGTTGCTGGTGTCAGGGTTGAGACAAGTTGCATCATTAAGAGCAAAGAATCTAGTTTTAATATTTAAAGTGAATAAAGTCATGTCAATGTATGATATCTCTTAACAGTTACTAATCAAAAGATATAAAACTGCTAAGAGTAGATGTTAAATGTTTTACCACAAAAAAATGATAGGTATGTAAGGTAATGCATGCGTACATTAATTTACTAGATTTATCCATCCCATAATGAGTACATATACCAAAACATCAGGTCAAACACCATAAATAAATGCACATACATACACAGCTAATTGCCAAGTAAAAGTAAACAAGCGAAAGAAGCCATTGTGGATACCTATGAGTGAGTGAGGTCAGAATGGTAGAAAACAAGTGAACAAGAAAGATTTATTCTTTGACCGAGTGTAGAGAAATTCTCATCTAAAGTGATCATGACACAGATTATAATCTGGCATGTTCTGTGGCCCTTAGGTGCCTGTGTTTAGACCTGTGTTATTCTCCACAGGTAAAACGAAAAACAAAGTGAAACAGGGGGGTCAGGTAGGGGATGAGGGGGAGGGACAAAAGGAGAGTGGGAAAACCCTTGTCACCTTGACAAGGTACATATGTGCATAAAAGGCTCAACTCCATTGTAAACCTTAAATTTTGCATGTATACATATCAATAAAATGGGGAGGGGGGAGAAAAGTCTGAAGTGATCCTAATGCAGATTTACATTCAGTTAACAAGTAGCTGTCATTTGTTACAGTACTAATGATCCTAAGAAGAAATACAGCCAAACTTTCAATTGGCTCTTTAGTAGTTACAAGAAAATAGTAGCAAAAATGCATTCTGCTGTTTTACAAGGAAATCTCTACCTCCGTGGAGGGTTAGACCACAGGGAAACCAAAGTTACACACACAAGAAGAAGAAAGGGAAAGACAGTTACAAATGTAAAATTCAACTAAAGGAAAATGTCACATTTTTTCAGTTGCATTTGTAAAAGTTTAATTGAAGAGAAGAATTCTTTAATGTTGATTCTTTATGTAGAGTTTGTTCAGCTGTTCTATTCAGAATCTGTCATGGATGAAACTCCTTGTGTTGTAGACCTATACCACACAAGCCATATCTTGGAAGAACGATATAGCCTTGTAAAGCTTTCCTTGTGAATCTAACGAGGATAGATAGATTCATTCAGTTGTTCTTCACTAAGTAGAACTTTGCACGTATCTTTTTACAGGTTTTCCCACTTTCTTTTAAGGTATGGAAAGTCTTGAAATACAAAGAGCTCCAAGTTTTTATTAAACTTACATTTGCTCAAAATGAGTGTATGAATTTTGGAGAGATAATTTTTGGATATTCTGTCTTTACTCATTTGTTAGTCTCTATCCCATATTAACTGTAAATAAGATGCTTTCTGTCTTTTATCTCTTTTTGTACAGGTTGTTTTGCAACAGCAGTCTCCGTAAACTCCTGGCAGGACACAACCGGTTGGCACGACTGCCCGAAAGGCTGGAGAGGACCTCGGTGGAGGTCTTGGACGTGCAGCACAACCAGCTTGCTGAGCTGCCACCTAGCCTTCTCCTGAAGGCAGACAGGTAACATCTGTTGGGTTGTGTATTCATCTGAATCTCTTGCTAGTTGTTGCTTATTCTATACTAGTTTTTTTCCCCCTATTATTTATTTTGGTAATGGGATTAAATTCAAGTCATCTTCGTTGATTTACATTCCTAATCCCCCCTCTTCTTAAAAAATATTTTTTATTTACATATCTCATCCTTTACCCTTTTGACCCCTTCAGCTCCTCCCCCACATCACCTTTCCCTCTCCTCGAAGTCTGTATCTTACTTTCCTTCCATTTCTCTTTCATGTTTTTTGTGGTTTGCTGTTTTCTTAGAGAAACTATACACTATTTATCCTTCTGTGCCTGATTCATTTCACTAAACGTGATGGTCTCAGAGTATATCCATTTTCCTAACAGTGACTGAAATGTGTCTTTCTTAATGGCAGAGTAGTATTCCATATATACACCACATCTTTTTTATCCATTTATCTGTTGTTGGACATACTGGCTTCTTTCAAGATTTGGCTATTATAAATTGTGCTACTATAAATATGGGTATGCATATGTCATTTTTGTATTATGACTTTAACTCTTTTGGGAAGATACCCAGAAGTAGTATAGCTAGGTCAAATAGAATATCTACATTCAATTGTTTTTGAAAAATCTTTATGCTGCTTTCAATAATATTTGTACAAGTTTACATCCCACCAGCAATGTAGAAAGGTTCCTTTTTCCCCACGGGCTTGCCGGTATGTGTTGTACTTTGAATTCTTAATACCAGCCATTCTTACTGGAGTTAGACTGAACTTCAGTGTTGGTTTGATTTGCCTTTCTTTGATGGCTAAAGATGTTGAGCCTTTTTTTTTTTTCCTGTATTTATTGGCCATTCAGAGTTCTTTTTTCAGAAAAGTGTTTATTCATTTCAGATTCTGGTCTTTTGATTGGGTCCTTCATTTTGAAGGGCCTAGGTTTTTATCCCCATTCTGTAGTAGCCTTCTACCCTGTTGATTGTTTCCCTTGCTGTGCAGAAAGTCTTCAAATTTGATGCCCATTTCTTAATTCCTCATGTGCTTTGGGTGTTTTGTTGAAAAAGTCCTTGCCTACACCTGTGTCTTCAAGGGTTTTGCCTCTTTTTCCTTCCACCAAGATTAGTGTTTCCATTTTATTGTCTAAGTCTTTGATTCATTTTGATTTTATTTTGCTGGGTCGTGAGAGATGTGGGTGTAGTTAATTCTTCTGTATGTGGTTAGCCAGTTTTCCCAGAATCACTTGTTAAAGAGGCTGTCTTTACACCAGCAGATGTTGTTAGGCCCTTTGTCAAAGATCAGGTGCCTGAAGGCATTTGGGGATGTCTCTGTATTTTCAGTTCTGTTCCATCAATCCATGTAGAGATGCAGAAGAGCCATGACATCCTAAGTAACAAAACCAAAGCAGGAGGCATCACTTTACCAGTTACCAGATTACATTACAAAGCAACAGTGATTTTTAAAATCCACATGGCATTGGCATAAAAACAGACAAGTATACTAGATTTATGAAGAAAATGATTTTACCACCCACTTCTCTGACCATTATTTGGGGGGTGGAGCCAGGAACAACTCCTAGATTATTAATTTTGCTACACTATGGAGAGAGATACAGGTTGTTTGTGCATACACGTGTGCTGTAGAGAAAGCAGGTGAAAAACAAGGGTGACACGTCTGCCTCCTGTGTTGTTGTTGGTCAAGCTAGTACAGTGTGCTCAGGCTTTAGCTTAATTTCAATATCTTAGGATTTGCTAAACCTGTTTTCTCATATTCTGATAGGAATTGTTCTAGAGTGTGATTAGTTCTTGCCTGTCAGTTCTTCTTTACTATGATTATATCTCATATTTAAGTAAATTATCTTTCAAACAAACAAGATTTTCTGAATATCTAATATCTTAATAAGCATTTGAAGAAGTTGTTTTGGTGAGGAGTTTAATTTGAACATTATGTGAAATTCTGTTTTCTGTGAACAGTTACCACATGCAGAAGAACATTCTTTAAATAGAGAGCTTTACGTGATAGTGGCCATTAGTTTACTTTGAAATGTGTTCAGAGCCCTGTGCATGATACTGAAATACTCCATAGGTTGATGATCTGAATCATTTTGACCTCCACTAATAATTAGGAAGGGACCATAATTTAGAGACAATATGCAGGTTCTTTTAGTTATCTCAAAATGAAGATTTTTTTAAAGTTTAATTTTGTTCTTCTAGAAGCACAGAGAAAGAGAGAGAGACATATTAATATTTTTACCTTAAAAATAAAATTTTAGATAAATTTAGATAAACATGTGATGTTATTGGGGGAATCCAGTCTTAAGAACTCTGAATTTCCCAAGCTAAATTAGTTGCCCTGACATATCCTCCCAAATGCCTGTGCTCACTCCCCACCGCCATACTTATCATACATTGTATTACCGTTTTCCGTTGATTTGTCTTTCTCCACTATTAGATTATTAACTCTGTGAAGCCATTGATTATGTCCTAATTACAGTTTATCCTTGTCCTTTGTAATACTTATTGAATGAGCAATAGAAATTTTAGGAATTTTAAATATCACCATCCTGACTTCATATTCTTTTGTCTCTTTTTTCTTCTTTAAAAAAGTCTTATCAAGATACATAAATTATACAACACCTCAGTGTAATTAATCAGTCTCATAGTTTTAGTTGCATGTCGCTATCTGTTAAATAGAGTAGTGTATAATGATTTGCAGAAAGGTAACCAAATATGAGAGGTGACCCTATTTTAAATTGGGTGACTTTTAGTAAAATTTTAGTCTTCCTCTAAAAACTTAGACTTATTTTACTAAAGTTCTATGGCTTTAGTCAGCAATTTGAGTTATAAGCTTATCTTCCATATTTATGGAGTTTATTTTGGCTTTCTTTTCAAAAGTTGGCAGTACTTTATACACTGTACAAATGTATTGAAAGATTTTACTGTGCTCCATAAATATAGTTATATGACTTTCTTTTGTGTTAATGGGAACTGGTTTTGGGCAACTTTACCATTAAACTAAATCTCCTGAATTTTTAAAATTTTGCTTTATTTTTTAACAGGATCTCAGTATGTAGCCTAGCTTGGGCTTGAACTTGTGGTCCTTCTGCCTTGCCTCTCCATGCTCAGTTATGTGACAAATGTATTTTTAAGAAATAATAGAAACGAAGAAATCTTGCTGCCAAAAACTATACATAGATGTACACGATCCTGTGAGAAGTTGTGATTTCCTATCCTATCAAGGCAAGGTTAGGTTCTGTTGGGTGAGCTGGCAGGTATTCTAATCTCTTACTAGCCTGAGTTTCTCATTTTATATCATTTTTACCTTGAGTTGAGGATTTTTTTCATGGAAATCCCAAAAGAGTTTGAGATAATTGGTTGTCATCAACAGATGGGCAAGGAAGGGTTAGGTCATTTCCCATGGGTCACCAGAGTAGATGAGTCACTGTCAGAGGTGACTGACTTCCCCTAGCATCTGCATACATGTTTGATAGCCAGGTGGCTTCTCCCAGTGGAATCAAGCTGATTAGTAAAGCCAAAATGGGTGATTTTAAAGGAGAGTTATGGACCTCTCTTGTGGGTAGGCATCTAAATTTTTTTTTACCCATGGTTGGAACATTACAAGATATTTTCATGGAATTAGGGAGCATAAATGCTAACTGAAGTTCATGTTAGTTGCTCATTTGCATTTATTAATCATTCTCTGTATTTAATCACATTACACACTCTAGTTCTAATGATTTAGACAGAGTGTGTTTAAAATACCAAAAGCACTAAAAAGAAAAGAGAACTTAGAGGACTGTCATCAGTTGGCCATGATAGCTGGTGTTTTGGCAAGGATAGATATTTCTGGCATTTTGAACAGCTAAATTGTCTTCACTGTTCTTTAATGAAGAGATTGGCCCTGTTACACTGCTGTTTTGAGGGCCATGGTGGACTAAAGCAGTATTTCTGTAAACCTGCCTTAAGAATCCATGAGTGAAAGTATCAGACATGTAGAGTCCTGGCTCTTATCTCAGTTCTGTCACTTCTAGAGAGTGAGCCTGGAAATCAGGAAATCGGCAGCTTCACAAGTCTTCTCCCATGATTTTAGTATGCTGAGGTTGTCAAACATACTGAGCCAAATGTGATTATAGATGCTGTTGGTGACAAATGGATTTTTGTAAAAGAATCATTTTAATTCAAAGAATTAAATGTGAATCTAATGGTATTCCTGGTACCCAATCTCAATCTCGCTCCTCCCCCCTCTCTTTTTCTATCTCTCCCCTCTCTCTCTCACACACACTCATTGAGACAGGGTCTCATGCTGTGTGGTTCAGGCTGGTCCTGAACTCACTGTGTAGCCCATAGCCCAGACTGGCTTCAGAATCACAGCCGTCCTCCTGAGAGCTGGGATTACAGCTGTGTGCCAACGTGCCCCACTGTTGTGTGATGCTGGGGATCTTACCCAGAGCCTCATGCTTTCTTACCAAGCACTTTAGACACTGAGCTATGCCCTCAGCCCCATCTCTTTTTTTATAATATCATGTAAGTAGTGGTTTTTAGGATTGTCACATTAAAATCAGTTGGTCAGCTTGTTAACTAGAGAACCAGCCAGTTAAGTTTAGAACACTCTGAAGAGGACATTTCTACTTCTACTAAAGAGGAAATTTCTACTTCTACTAAAATCTTCCTCTGCCTGGGGAAGAGAAGGGTGGAACATCAGAGAGT
Organism: Ctenodactylus gundi; assembly: GCA_004027205.1. NCBI lineage: Eukaryota > Metazoa > Chordata > Mammalia > Rodentia > Ctenodactylidae > Ctenodactylus > Ctenodactylus gundi. Next base: position 272,079 of record PVKB01001429.1, read on the forward strand.
GGCTAATTATTTAATCTGTACAAGTTTGGAGTTCTGGTGACAAGCTCTGTTGTGCTGTTAACCTGGACAGAGGTTTTAACCAGAGGTTCCAAGGACTCCTGAGATTAGAAGTGAGTATTCAGACTAAACAAAGAGGCCAGCAGTGGCTTATCAGAACAGTGCTGCCTGTGCTGGGAGGCTGCTTTGGTAATCCTTGCCACGACGTCCCTGATGCTTCCACAGTGGATGGGATGTGGAAGTCCACACCCCACCAGTAGTGTATATTTCTGTATTTGCCCCAGGAAACTCCTAGCGTGCATTAGGACAGGATAGGATTTTTTGCTCTGCAGTGATTCTCATCTTGGACAGAATTCCTTTGGATTTTTGTGGCCTCACTCTCACCTACTTACCAGAATAACAGGGTTGAAGATGAAAATCTGCTCTTACGAAAACTCCCGAGATGATTCTGAGGCCCAGCCAGATTGTGAGCAGCAGACATAGGGTGTCTTCCATGAGAAATGTTCCTTTGAAGTCTTGGAGTGTGATGGCCCCTATCTTCCTTCAGAAGAGGCTGAAGTATAAATAAAAACAAAGAAATAAGAACCAACACCACCAAGCAGTCCCACACATATCCACTCTACCTGTTCCTCACTCGGGGGCTGCGTGGCCAACCAAAGGAAGACGAGGCAGACCGTGGGGACGAGAGGGCATCGAAACTGGCAGCTGGCTCACCGTGAAAAGCGCAGATAGCCTCGTGTGCAAGTGGAAGGGTTAGCGTGCAGGAGAACAGCTACTAGCAGAAAATTGGTGGTTGATTGGTCAAAAGGAAGAGAAGCAAAAGGAGATAGCTAAGGATTACACAAGACAGAAGTGAGCAGGAATGTCCAAGGCCATACTCTCTTCCAGACTCAGCCTGGCAGAAGGCTCCTAGCAGGTCTTGTCTTGGCTATGCTAATAGCAGATGATACTCAGGGTCAAAGAATTTTGTAAGATGACCTGAGTGAGAAAACAAAAACAACATAGCTCCATTGTCGAGTAGTCTCTTCCAAACGGTTGTGAAACCAGAGGAGGCTATATGACCATGTTCTAAGCAGAATTAAATAAACTCAATAATTGTGTATTTAGGAATATATAAAACAAAAAACAGAGAAACTAAGAATCAAAATGGGCAAACAGGAAAGAGTAGAACAAAAGGACTCATGATGTTGAAGAGAGTCGCAGGCATCTCAGAATGGTCAGTGTGGTACACTAGAATTTCATCAGGAACATGAAAGACAGAAAAAATGAAAAGAATGAAGTGAAATAGCAAAGGAATAAAAAGGTAGAGATAGAGTAGTAGAAATGGAGGACAAACTGAAAAAGGAGTAGCACTTATATATGGAGTACTATTTATGTATGGTTCCTTGAAAGACAGATACAAAACAGAACAGAACTGATACTTAAAAGTATAATACAAGAGATTTGTATAGCAATAAACAAAAAGTCTTTTAAAAAACTGATAAGCCACATAGTAAATGATAGCATATAAATTCAGAAGACTAGCATCATTTGCTAAGGTACAATCATAAGGTAACTAGTAGAACAAAAATATAAACTTTTATGCATACAAAATATTAATGTATTGAAAAAATATGATGTATCCTGTACAAAGAACAGCAAGTATTTACTGTATGAGATATTATGTCAGAATTGATTCTAAACATCAGATGCATTAAACACATGTGACTGAACTTACCTTAAAAATGGAAACCTATGTCCATCAACTGATAGAACAAAATGTATTGTATTCTTAAGCGAATTATGAATTACATCATAAAAGCTGTTATTTTTAAAGAAAAATAATAAATATTTACTTAGGCCCGTGAGCTCACACACACCATAACCCCAAAGCCGCTTTCTTAATGGGGAGTAAAAACAGGGTTTTCTACTAAGAAGAAATAGGATAAAAGCCTACATGTTTAGGAAGAAGTAACAGGGCTAGAATGCTCACAATTTCAGTTGTTATTCAAAATTGTACTAGGTGTGTTATACACGCATTTAGACAAGGAAAAAATGAGAGGCATGAGACTTCGTAAAGAAGATAAAATATATTTTTATAGTTAACATGATATTATACTTGAAAACTACAGAATTGCTGATAAATGAACAGTCTTAAATAACGTAGGAAGTAAAATTTAATATACAGAAGCTCTTGTGTATGTAGTCATTAGAAGACATGTTGATAGCAAAAATAGTCAAAATAGTGAGAAAGGGATAAAGTTCACAAGAAATGTGCAAAAATGTGTGAAGAAGCCTTAAAACACTTGACATTTACAAAAGTAAAGTTTAACAAATATGAAGATATCTGTTCTTAGGTAGGACGACTTAATATTAAAAATGACAGTTTTTTGTAAGCTACTTTGTAAATTTAACACAATCCTCTTATAAATACCCCAAAAGTTTATATTGCTGTAGTTTGTATGGGAAAAAGAAATATGCAAAAATGTTATTCGTGAAAGAGTAAAATGCCAAGGAGGAGCCAAACTTAATAAGACATCTGAACATGTATGTTTTTGTTCTTTGTGTTAAGAATGCCTGGCAGCATCGCTAATCAGTGCCAAAGAGTGTACCTCACACCTAGAACTGCATCTTTTAAATACTAGAAAAGAAACCAGGAATCCTTGAGAACAGGATTGATTCTAGTGCTAGAGCCAGGTAAATACAAGATGAGCCTGGAAGTATTTCGAAAGACATATGAACCAACATACTGGGACTCCCAGTGGTTACATCTGGAACAATTTGAGGAACAAATACAAAATGAGATTAATGATTTATGTCCTGTAGAATAAGATAAACATCTTGAAGTCCAAATTGATGTAAAATAAATGTGCATATAAATAGAGAACTGTCTTTTGGTTTTACTCCATTTAAAAGTCAAAAGGAATTATGGAAATGGAAAAGCATTTGGTAAACATTCTAGAAATAATTAAGTGTAAGGATGCCAAATTAGTGGGCAAAAGTATGGTCAGTCTCAAAGCATCTTCTCACAAGTTTTTTACTTACCAAAGAAAAAAGTAGTGACTTTCCAGTGGAGATACTTGAACAATACAATAGTAAGATGTTGATGTCGTGTTACTTCTGACATGCACCAAGAGTGCACAACTTCTGTGTTATTTTTGCCCCAGAAAAGAAAATAGTGATAAAATGTGGGACAAACCTAAATTGAGAAATATTCTAGAAGATTACTTCCTACTGCTCTTCAAAAGTGTCGAGATCACTTAAGTGATATAAGGCTGACTACAGAGCCTAAAGAATGATAATGAGACATACAGGGGATCCTCCACCAAGTTCTGGACAGGAGGAAGCACGCTAGTGGGAAAATTGGTGCAAGTGAGATTAGGTCTGTCGATCAGTTTATAGTATTAAATTAGTAAAACTTTTTTTGAATTCTTGTTCAACAACCCTTAAATCTACGTAATTTTTGTTTTTGTACTGTAGCCTTATAAAAAATCTTCATGGCAGATTTTCTGTCCTTCCAAAATAATGACGGTGTTAAATTATCCACTTTCTCCACTTTTGCATTCCGCACTGTTGGATGGTGGTACTAGACAGTAATTGTGATCCTGTTTTCAGACTGATTGGGGGAGTGTAACATTAGTGAATCATAACCAGCACTTGAAAAATGAAAAGGTTAGAAGTTATCAGTGTATATCATTATAGTGAGGTTAAATACTATTTCATGAAATGTGCATTTCACTTAGATGTATATGTTACATGTGTACTGATTACTCACTTGTACTATATTTGTAATCTTAGTGATCATAAAAAGGTTTTAAAAACCTCTAATGGCTATCACCTTTGCAAAGGTAGATGAAATTGTTAAAAGTAAGACAAGCAAAAATGCCTCCATTGACACATCTGGAACCTTTGAGAACAGAAATCAGGGAACTGTCTAAAGGAAGAAGAAGAGTTTTGTTCAGTTTAGACATTCTAGCCGTTTGGATTTTCACTAGAGTACATGTACTAAAACTGATAGCCCAAAAAATTATTTAAACACGTCATATCTTGTTGTCTACCAGTAGGTAAACCTCTTATGTTGCCAAACTTCATGCTGTGTTTCAGAGAAATAATTTGGATTTAAATTTTAAGGGTGTGTGGAAATTTCTAAAAAGCAAACAAATGACAAAACGGAATAACCAGCATGTACCAGATGGACACAGTGTGCCAGACAGGAGCAAAGCGTTTACTCCAAAGGAAGTAGAATTGTCTCCCTACTATTGTGAGCTGCTTCTCAGGTGCTCTTGAATGAGAGCCTTGTGTGTCTTTTCTTTATGACCTGTGCATTTTTAAGAAAAGTTTTTTGAGTTATGCTATTGATTACCTTGTAAGCTTCGAGTTTGATTACTGCACACACATCGACTTCATGTGCCCCAGCAAGTGCCTTGCCCAATCTCCAGCTGTTTTGGAGAAAAAAGCCTATGAAAATGACCTCAGGAAAAGATTTGTATTTCTTTTTTTAAACAATTTGGATTTTGGAGAGAAGTGAGATCTGGGTTTTATTTTTGGGTCTGCTGCTAGTTGCTGTTTAACCTTTGCCAAGCAATTTGGCCTTCCCAGTTTCGGTTTCTCTCTTCTGTGAAATATGAAATCTCTGGGATGATCAGAGGACCAGATGAAACAGCAAATAAGAGAGAGCCGTGATTTCTACAGTGTACCTTACAGATAAAAACAGTGATAACAGTTCACTTTTTTTTCTCTAATTAGATTACAGTGAGAGGGATTATGTGGAAGAAATGTCTTTTGACATACTACAGTTTTTTATATAGTTATTTTTAAAAATCTGTAAGAGAAAATTTTAAGGATAATTCTCACGAGTTGAGACCAAGCTCAGTGCTTAAGGAGTGGAATTATTTTTTTTTTTTTTGCAGGATTAAAGGCATAGAGTGCGATTGTATGGCCCATTTATTTGATAAACTGTCACCTCTACTAGAGGGCTTTTATACATTCAGAATAGTTGCTCATTCTGAAGGAACGATGACACCTAGATCACTAAATTGATTTAAATAGTATTGTGGCTGAGATCTGTAATATCCCTCAAAAACCTCATGTATTTGTTTGTTGTGGAGTGTTTATGGAACCATGTGCTACTAGGAGATGGGGCCTGCTCTGGAGGGCTGAATTATGGATGTGTGGTGGGAGACAGGCTGCGGCCGTTTAGATTACAGGCATGTAGGTTAAATTACAGGTATGTGGTAGATTATAGATTACAGGCATATGGTGGGAGCTTAACTCTGAAAGGAGCGGAATACTGAGACTGGACCCAGCAGGGCCAGATCACTGGGACAGGACCTGGGAGGATGTATGCTACTTCCTTCCTTCGTTCTAGGGCTTGATTTGGCTTCCTGTTGCAGTGCTGTGAGGAGCTGCCCCTGCCTTTGCCCTATCCTTCCAGCTGCCCATGAACAAACTCTGACCTTCTGAAACTGTGAACTGAAAAAAACCTTTCCTCCCCTAATTTTTGAAAGTCAGGTTTGTTTTGGGGGTTTTTTTTTGGGGGGGGGGGTTGTTTGTTTGTTTGTTTGTTTTTTTGTCACAGCAACAAAAAAATAACTAAGGTTGGAGGAAGAAAATGTAAAGAGAATGAGTGCTGAATTTAATTTTTCCTAGAACATTATAATGGAAATCTTGTTAGTCCAATCACTTACTTTTGGACCATTAACGAACAAGACGATTCAGTCAGACTTTATGCCTTGCAGATGTTGTCCTTTGGAAATAAACCCACGTAAGTTCAAGTATCTTAGTTTGATTTCCCGAAGAATTTTCCCCCTCTTGGTTTACTCTAGAATTTATAAATTCCTCACACATGAGCAGATTTCAAGAAGATGAGAGGGTATGTGTATGTGGTTTGAAATCATTTTTCTCTTATATTCAGGCTGTGAGCAGTTTTGTTTTGTTACGTTTTGTTTGGGACAGGACGTCTCTCTGTAGTTCAGGTTGGTCCTGAACTCACTGTGTAGCCCAGGCTGACCTCAAACTCATGGCAGTCCTCCTGCTTCAGTCTCCCAAGTGCAGGCATGGCCATGCCTGGCTTATGTGGTGGTAGGGAGTTGAACTCAGGGCCTCTAACTGCTGTGCCATTCCTCCAGCCCTCTGAGCCGTTTTTAAAGTCCCTTTGGCAGCTTTCTAGATGAGTGTTAACTTGAAATGCTTTTTAAACCATTTCTCTTTTTGGCCTAAAAGTATGCACATATTCTGAATTCATTCTCTTTTATGTGTTTTCATATATTTTCTAAATAATTATATTTTAATGAGATTGTCAGGTGTTTTCACAGCTGACCCCAGTCTGTGATACTTTAGGGCAATAAAAATGCATTTCTTACATTTTAATTTATTTTAATTCTACACTGAAGAAATTCTTAACAGGATAGTAAGTCTGATGGTATAAATGGGACCTAAAGAAACTTAAAAGAATTGTTGTGCTGAAACTCTTTTTTTTTTTTTGCTAGTTTAAAACCATTCTGAAACTGTATGAATGACCTATATTTTCTCCTCTGTAATAGACATAACTATGATTTCCTGTGACTATTTATGACCTGAATGGTCTGTCTCTAAACCACCCCCCCCCCCTTTTTAATGTCAATGGAATTTGTGGTTTTTTTTTTTAATTTAATGGAAAACATTCTATTTGAGGGAAGCTGCTTTTCCTGACATAAGTAGTGTGTGGTTTGTGTGTGTATAAGTGTAGGGGTGTACAAGATTAGAAAGCGTTAAATTAGTAGACTAAGAGCTTAGAATAACAGCCCTAGAGAGGGCTCCTGATATAAGGCCTTTTTGTCCAAGATTCAAAACAACTTTACGTGTTCTTCTGTATTTTTATTTCTTAAGGAAGATTTTATTGTTTTTTTTTTTTTTCTTAACATATGCCAGAATAGTCCTGAATTCATGCTGAAAGTTCAAACCCACATGATGTTGAACTGAGAGAGGATGATGGTGTGGTTTGTGAACAGGATAGGTCCTGGTGGGGCGGCCAGTGGTTGGGCCCCATGAGCTCAGAGCTCATGGATGAGCCCAGAGCTCATGGATGAGCCCTGTCTGATGAGGGCTCTGCTGTCCCCTCTGGCTGCAGTTGCACAGCGGGACTTCCTTCTTGGCAGGAGGGCTGCCTCTGAGTCTTGAGCCCTGGCCCAGTCTGTTCTTCCCATCTTTTTGGAATGATTTGAAACCTGATCACAGCAAGAACGCACCTCCTTCCCCAGCTAGGCTTTGTGCTTTTTATCTGTGTCTCAATAATTGGAAAGGCCATGTAGATGTTGACAGTTTTAGTTATTTTAGGTTTAAAACTGTTCATTGTTCACTCGCCATCTGGTAAATGTGGCAGCATTTATATTGACTTGCACTGTTACAAATTTTATGGAAGTATGTATTATAAATACAGGAAAGTGGCCAGATCATAAGTGTAGAACCTGATCTTTTTTCAAAATGAGTATGTTTATGTAACCAGCACCCAGTCAAAGAAGATAGTAGAAACATGACGTGCCCTCTCCTGAGTGCTCCCTTGGTCCCCACCGGAGAGTTCCCACCTCCTTCCCTTCTGTTACAGTAGGTTGCTTTTCCTCATTTTGACTTTATAGTGATAGAATCGAGCCGTCCCGCTGTCTGTTGTAGCAGGCTTCTCATGCCGTGCTCAGTTTCTGGGATTCAGCCTGCTGGTTATATACAAGTACTTCCTGTTCTTCATTCTCCTTCATGTTGCTGTCTAGGATTCTATTGTTTTACCACAGAGCCACTTACTCATATAGTTGTGAATGTGTGGAAATAAAATGTGACTTGGGCGTCATACTAAAAAGGACTTAGTCACTTCGTAGTTTATTTGTGTTGTGATCAAATACCTAATTATATTACTATAAGAAACTTTTAATGGAAAAGAAGCGACTATTTTTCTGTTCCTTAAGTCAAATTATTAATCTCTCCTTATTGCTTTTCCTTCCAGTCCCTATCAGTTATAAAAAAAAAAAATCTCTTCCTCTTACTTTTGTGCTTCCATTAAAATTGCGTTGAATGTCTTTGCATTTAATACATACAGACAGGTATTGTGCTCATGACAGATTGATCAAGGATCTGTGTACCTGGTAGGTTAAAATCCTTAAAGGCCAGGACCTGTCTTTTTTAAGTGTTTTTCTAGACTCACTTCCCAATATAACCTCTCTTTGTCAAGTAGCTTCTAAACTGATGCAGGGTTCTGGAAGAGCACTCTGACTTATCAGTGTATTTTATTTCATTTTGTCATTGTAGCCTGCGATTCCTGAATGCATCTGCAAACAAGCTGGAAACGCTTCCTCCAGCCACACTTTCTGAAGAGACAAGCAGTATCTTGCAAGAGTTGTATTTGACAAATAACAGCCTCACAGACAAGTGTGTGCCCCTCTTGACAGGGCACCCCCGTCTGAAGATTCTTCACATGGCCTATAACCGACTTCAGAGTTTTCCAGCAAGGTAAGAAAGGGTTGCAAAGTGATAATACTCAGTTGCATTTCACAACTATATTCCTAGAAAGGGGAAGGTTAAAGCCAAAGTGTTTATGTCACAAGTAACGTGAGGTTTGTGTGCTGCTTCCTCCTCCCTTCACGTTTGTCTTTTATACAAGCTGGGATCGTTATTACCCTAAAGAGAAGTGCATTAGTTTCCTAATGTGAGTGTACCCAAAGACACAGCCACTAGAGTATTTTTAAGATTTTGAAATGAGGTATGCTCTTTAATAGGTAAATTTTTTCCTATTGCTTTTCTTCAACTAATCAAATTGATTTTTAAGGAAACATTAACTTGGTATATAAGAATTAGAATGTAAACTAGAAACTTGAAAGCTTTTTACTAGGTGCTAGCTTTTGATAAGAATGGCATAAAAAGCAGTGGGGACTCAGGATGAAGCTCAGAAATAGAGTATTTGCTTAAGATTTACAAGGTCCTGGATTCTAGCCCGAGCACTGCCAGACACAAAAGCTAAGTGGCAGTGGCCTGTATAATCATGGAATCTAAGTGACTTTGCACACCATAACTCTCAGAAGGTTCCATTTTTAAATTTGTGCATTTTAATTTTTAGTTTTGGGGGAGGAGTAACATAGTGTTTAGCTTTGAGTGAGTCAACACGCTGAGCCCGCCTTGAGGATTTGCTCTGCCTCCATTTCATTGGCATTTATGCTTCATATCCACCTATGCAAAAAGAACCAAACACTAGCCCTAGTAGTCTATGCATAGCCACAGTTTCCCATAGGAACCAAGTCAAAATAATACTAGCACAACCTCCCTTGGCTGCAATCAGGGCCACTAGTCTTTCTGAAGACCATGCAGAAGGATGAAGGCTCAAATGTGTGTTCACTTCATGTATTGCTTTGTGTGTGCTAATATATTTTGGGTTTATTTTTTCCTTTTATTTCATATTGATAATTATTTCCTTTTATTTCATATATATTTTACTTTACCATGAAATACAGAGATGATTTTTTGGAGAAAAAAGCACTGTTACCATGTCACAGTCATATTTGAAAGGGTTGACTATCGTATTTCAGATGGAAACTCTATAAACCCTGCAGAAGAAGTGATCATTCTTAGTTCTTAGGCCTGCACCTTCCATCATTTTACCCCTTTATTTTTTGCTATCCTGTATTCTTTTTAAAATATGAAGACATATTTAAATAATAATCTTAGGAGTTCAGGCTATCATTAATGAATTACTTGACCGTCTGTGTAGTAATGTTGTTTGCAGTATACCCTGATAGCCTATTGAATGTTTATGATATTGAAAGATCTGATTTCCTAAGATAAAAATGTATTTGTTATATTTATTTTCAAGATAAGCAAATAGGTTAATCCTTAATATTTGAAAGAGAAATAAAATGTTTCTTGCTAATTTTTTTCAAGTATAATGTGACAGATAATATCATCACAAGCAGAAAAGATAGGGTTATTGGTAATATTAAGTAAACTAAATTATAAGTATACTAACTGACATCTTGTACTTAGAATTTCTCACCAACAAAGAGGAGAAGTGAATATGAGGAATAAATGCTGCCACAGTGATTACCGGGGTGAAAAGATGGTTTTGTCTTCCAAATTTATAAAGAATGCATGAAACCTTGGTTCTGTTATAGAAATTTTTCTTTTTTTAGTTATTTAATTATTGATTAAGGCTATAGGATGATGATTGAAACAATACAACATTTTTTAATTAAAATGTTAAGTTATATTTAAATGCCTTATTAAGGTGAATTTGGAGAGTGTTCTCCACCATAGGTATTTAGCAGGGGTTGAGAAGTTTCTTTGGGGATGGATTTGAACTTGCGTGCTGCCAGATGATGCAGATGACTTTCAGCATTCCCCAGCGCCTCACTACCCCTTGCAATCACAAACAGTGTGTTAGAACAGTTGAGAATGGGGACTTTGTAGGAAAATCTGTATTAATTGAAGTAACTGTCCTGTTCTCTGCATCTTCTTGCACTTTCTGGACCAATTGAAGCCAATCATGCTCTCAAACTAAGCTCTCTTAAAACAGTTATGTTGGATTAACACTGACTTTTGAACCATTTAAATAAAATTTTCACTGGAGTTCAGATTAAGCTATAGAGTAAACTGATTGCTGCCAGGATAACTTAATTTACACACAGATTTCTGGGAGAAAAAGAAGAGCTATTTTTTTTCCTTTTGCCAGTTTGAAGAATTAGGTTTTTCTTCTGAAATACAAACACAAGTGATAAAATCCTTAAGTACTCAAAAACAATGATAAAAATATTCACAAAAAGACTTATAAGTAAATCTTTAGAGTCACAATAAATTTTACTTTTGATTCTTACTATATGCATATTTAATTTACATTACAGTTGGTATAAATTCTATGAATTTTTGTCTTTTCTAGTAAAATGGCTAAACTGGAAGAACTTGAAGAACTTGATATCAGTGGGAACCAACTGAAAGCTATCCCAACAACCATCATGAATTGCAGGCGCCTGCATACCATGAGCGCTCACTCCAATTGCATTGAAGTCTTTCCTGAAGTTATGCAACTCCCAGAAATCAAGGTGTGTGGCTTGATTCCTTAAAACTGTAGGCTTCAAGTCAACAAAGAAGAATTCATTTCCCTAATTTATCACTGAGATGTTTGCACCTTCATTGAATTGAATTCAAATTAAGAACCCCCAATAATCTTTGATCCAAAGAGCTACACTGTTGAGTTAACAGAGTTCAAAACAAAACACTGAGCAGGTTGTTTAGAAAACTGTATTCCTGGACTCTTGCTTTAACTTTTGGAATGACGTGACGCTAGCTACATGGCCAACCAGTGCTTCCTTGTCCACTAATACCTTCCTCACTTATCTGCAGCATGGTTATGTGACGTCAGGGTGAGTCAAAAGTGAAAGCAGTTTGAAAAATTTAATAATACCACTGCCCACTCCCTAACTCACCTAATTAAAGAACAGGTATCATCACAATAGCCAATATTAATTTTCTCTATAGACACATTGTTGCTGTCACCAAACATTCATTTCAACTGAACAAAATGAGCATCATAGTTATTATTACGTTTTTCCCATTTTTTATTAGTATATATATGTGATGTACAGTCGTTACACTGAACTGGAGGATTCTGTGCACGTATCTGTCAACCTCACATTCCTTCCTTCATACCCTTTTTGCCCTCCCACCCCTCCTTTATGCCCCTTGACTCCCAGCATCTTGCCCATGTGATGGTGTTATGTATGTATTTGTGTTCTGGGTTTCTCATAGAAGCCATGTGTTATTTAACCTTCTGGGTCTGATTCCCATCACTTAGCACAGGAATCTCAAGTTGTGTCTATTTACCTACAGATGACTCAAATCTGTCTTCATGGAAGAGTTGTTCCTATATATTATAGAAGAGAACACTGAGATTCTGAGAAATGAAGTGATTTTTACAAATGAAGCCAGCAAATCAATGCAGAGTTGGTCTGCAAATCCTAACTCAGGATTGAAGCATGAAATGAATTAAGCTGTTTGACAGCTTTGTATTCCCATATCAGGCTTTGTTTTATGTTGTATTGTTTTGTTTTGATTTGTGAAGGTAGTAGAGTCATAAAAATAAGAGAGTGCTTTTGTACACAATGTAGTTTTATATCTTAGCATTTATAGTTATTACCACTTTTGTGCTTAATAAAAATTCAGCTCATGTAAAATGAGGAAAAGAATCATGCTTCTTTTACAGGGCTGTTGTGGTTTGGATCTGGAATGTCCCCAAAAAGCCTCATGCACTTGGATGTTACAGATCATCTGTGGAACCATGTGCTTTTAGGAGATGGGGCCTGGTCAGAGAGGTGGATTGTGGGGGTGTGGTGAATTAGAGGTATGTTTGGAGGACAAGCATGTGGTAGTTTATGGATTATAGGTGTGTGGCAGAAGACTGACGTGTGGTAAATTATAGATTACGGTTGTGTGGCACATTACTGGGCCTGTGACCTGAAGGGGCAGAGCATTGGAGCTTTACCTAGAGGCAGCAGAACACTGAGACTGGACCTGAATCAGGTGGATGACTGGGTCATGACCTGGAAGGGCATACACTCATTCCATCCTTCCTTCCTCATTTGGCTTCCTGTCTGCAATGCCATGACTGGGCCTCTGCCAGCCACCCATGAATGGACTGTGTGAGATCTTCTGAAACTATGAGCTGGAGTAAATCTTTCCTCCCTTAAGTTGTGGATGTGTCAGGTGTTCTGTGCCAGCAATGAGTAAATAACTAGGACATGAACTGCTGTGAGGATAAAATGAAATGACAGATGTAAAGCCTTTGAAATAGTGACACATAGGAATCCTTGCTGAATATTAGCTATTCTGAACTCTTAATATTCTTAATCTGTAATGTGGTCCAAGTGTGGTGTCAGTTATATAGAACAACTGTTTTTACTGACCTCAGGAAAATACAGCAAATTTATTACTTAAGCAGATGCCTCTTTGCCTCCAGCACAGGAAAGCTGTTGGCAGCTGAGCCGCCCAGGGTTTCTTCCTAAGTTGCCCTTTCCCATCACATGGTGGCAGTGCCATGGTGTCCTGCTTATCAGTTGTCACACTGAACTCTCTGTGTTAATATGAGGATACACCACCCCAGAAAAGAGTAGCACAGACCCTGATTAACCTCCTATTTGCTGGTTTTTGTGCCTAGCTTTTAATATCATGGTTTTTTCAAAGCATTAATATATGAGTTAAAATATAAATAGGCATTATGCGCAAAGCCCCAGATTTCAATCCTTAGCACCCCCACTCCCAAATAAGTCTTTCAGATTTTAACTAGATTTCATAAAATATAAACCTTGCTGTGTAACAACTAGCCCAAGGACTCCTGGAGTTGCTGGGATCCTTGGGTCCCAGAACCAGCACCTTCTGTCTCTGTTTAGTCTCTTCCTATTGTTTTCTGTCTGCACCCTGCTTTATGACTCCTTTAAAATGTCAGTGTCTGTGCATAGACATGGAGGTACACAGCTGTAATCCTAGCTACTTAGGAGGCTGGAGCAAGAGGAACACAAGTTTGAGACCAGCCTGAGCATCTTAACATGACCCTGTCTCAAAATAAAAAAATAGAAATGGTTTTGTTGCTTTAGCTCAGTGATAAGCACCCCTGGATTCTGGCCCTGGTCACACAGACATATCTTTCTCTCTCTTTCGGTGTTACTTTTTAAATAGTTTCTATTCTTATGCTTTTGATGATCCCCCTACCCCAGGTGTTATATCGTAGCCTCATAGGTATGTTCATATTTTTCAGATATAGCCGTTCCATTACCCATAGATACAGGTTGTTGTTGGGCTTTCCCGGGGTGAAGAGATGAGGTACAATTTGAGTAATACCAGATATCCTTTATATATGAAAATACCAGGTTTTCAGCCTACGATAGATAGTTTCTTGAAAAAGTAGTAGTTATCTTGTTTTAGAACTCTGAGTTAATATTTTAATGTTCTTTCATAAGAAAAAATTTTAAGTTGTATAGCTGTTTACATTTAAAATTTTCAAAATTTCTGTAAAAATAGTATATTTAAAGAGTAAATATACTTATGAAAGTTATTGCAAAATGAGCCCTAAATTTTATCTTTAATGCAAAATGAATAATTTCATTCCCACAATGATATATTCCAGCCTAGATTAAATTGAATTGTAATATGTTGTTAATATCCCTAAATTTTATTCATATTTCTCCTTTGAAAATAAAATATATCTCTTCTTGAAAATAGTTGTGAAGTATCTCATAAGTATACTAAGATAATTACAATTATGAAATTAACAGATAACAGTTTAAAGGGATAAAATCATGGTATATGTAAGTAGCTAGTTCTCTCCAACCTGTTAAATACACAGTTATCTTTTCAGACTTTAAAGGAAAGTGACCATTCATACACAGCTTTGTTATCAAAGTTTTCAAAACAATTGTTATTTGAAAGAGTAAGCAAGAGTCTGTAATAAAATACATATGCTAAAATGCTTGAAAAATGAGGCTGTTGTTTATGTATTCCTAAAATAAAAGCTGAGGTACAGGAGGGACCTGATTGTCCAGCACCACATATGCCACGGCATGGTGGCACACACCGATAATCCCAGCACTAGGAGGCTTGCTCTGTGTTCGAGTCCAGCCCAGGCTATAGCGTGAGGCCCTGTCTCAAAATAAATAAAGTAATTAATTAATAAAGTAGAGACTCTATGGACCTTCTATGTTGGGATAAAATTTAACTTTGGCTTTTGCCTGCCCCATTTGGGTACCTCCAGTAAGACCTGTTACGTGATCCTTTGGTGTCAGCTTCTGTATTTGTACAGGTAGGTTATATACGTTGTTAATAGGAAAATATATATAATTTCAGAATTTTCCGGTGAATTCAGTAGACCCAAAGTCACGGTACTTTTGGATCTTAGTGCTGTTGACTTTACCTTTGTTCAGCACTTTTCAGTTAATGCTCCAAACCCATACCACCCGTCGTGTGTTCTTGGAAAAGTTGGCACCCCGTATTGTTCTAAAATAAGTAGGCCTGCACTCAGTTGTAGGACACTTTCTTGAGTTCATTCCGCAGCACTGCTGAATGAATGAATGAATGAATGAATGAGTGATATTCTCTGAACACCGATTAGCCATCAATCAGCTAGTGAGAAAAACACAATCCAAGTCACTTCTTGAGCCTAACTTGATTTGACGGGACCTGGGCCTCAGACCATACCTAGGCTCCTAGTGGGTGACAAACCCTGGATGCCAGGATGGCCATGGATGGATATTGCACTTGATTCTCCTTCCTCAGCACTCTTCCACTGAACCAGACAGGGACCACATTGATATTGTAGTAATTTTCCACAAAATCCAAGCAAATGTAGTGATTTCTAATTAGTAACTTACAATAATCCTTTTGAAGTACATTTCAAGTCATGTAAATGTGTTGAGAAAAAGTTCCTGATACTGAAATTTTAAACACCGTATCAGTGGCTTCTTTATGTCAGATATCTGTATAACTGTGTTCCTTTGGCTTCTTCATTTTAATTACTGAGTAAGCATCCTTTAAAATATTGTTTGTTCTTTTCAGAAAGTTATTTTTGTAATTGTGCTATGTACTAGTGGACTACTAAGATACTTTGATGAGTTCTTTTCTAGAATCTGTTTTACTTTAACTGGGCGATGGAGTATGAAGTGTTTTAATATATCATACTTTTGAGGATATTGTCTTTAGGAAGTTCAAAAAAAATAATCAGGTATTTCCCTGGCTACAGATAAAGCTATAACAGAATACAAAATACCAGAGTCACCCGAGTAAGCCAGGCGTGGCAGCTGGACCCAAGCAAGGCCCTTTTTTTGTCCCTGCCTCTAAAGTACAATGAAAGAAACAGTATCAACTCTGTTAACAAAGACTGAAAGAATATGGGAGATGGCTGAGTAAGAATGGAGGAGAGAAAAAGGATCGATCCCTTTAGAAGTAGGGCAATGGAAATGAAGACGGGTCAGGATCAGTTAGGTGCCAGTGGGGTATTCACACTGGTAGGTTTAAAATTCGGTAGGCATCTTAGCAACAATGCTATATGACAGAGAGAAAGAGAGAGAGAGAGAGAGAGAGAGAGAGAGAGAGAGAGAGTATGGTTGCAATAAAATGATAAAAAGAATAAGTGAAAAGTAATGAAATTGCACCGACATTTTTATATTTCAAAAGTTGTTTTTTATTATTAATAATAAGACTAATAGAAAAAAATCAGAATGCTAACACTAGTTATGTTAGGCTGATAGATTTGAGGGTGAGTTTTATGAACTTCTCTTTTGTCCAGACTTTTTGAAAAATATGGCTATAATACTGTCATAATAAAATGTGATTACTTAAATAGTAGTATAATTTTATGTCATTGCTACTGTTTGGAAGTAACAGTATGAAATATTTTATTTAAAAACATTATATTATTTGGTATCTGCCAAGAATATATTTCTCCAAAAATATAGGTCTTCCTTTTAATCAATCTCTACCTCTCTGCAACCTATAATAGATTTAAATGCATTAAGAATTTTTCTAATTAAAATAAAAACTTTGTCTACTTTTAAGATACTGAATTTGTTCGGTACAAATCCTTCTAGACCACGTTGAGATTTTTAATAATTTTTTTAATTATAAAATTGAAAGCTTTCCACTCCATCCTGCTGAATGGTAAATTCCACACTCTCTTTTCTCTTGTACACAGGGACCAGGGCCCTGCTCTTCAAACAGCAGGGAAACATTCTTCTTAAAGTTACCTCACATAAGCCATAGCACCTGTTTTTAAATTCTGATCAACATGATGATCTGTTTCATAATTGCCTTCTCCAAAGTAGATTAGGCAGGGCCTGTCAGGAGAGCCTGCATGTTTGTTGGATGGGTACACAGGATCCACACTTGACTCCTTCTTTTTTTAATTGCATAGTAGATGAGCTCACCTACTAGTTTGTCTTTTGCCAATTTCTTATGTAACTTCTTTTGAAAGATCTTCTCGAGTGTGTGTTCTTTGCTTTTTCCTCATTATTTATTTAAAAAGATTTTTAAAGAGGGCTCTTCAAAGTTTACTTTGATATTGGAAATTTAACACCCCCAGCCACAGTAGGCACAGAAATTTTGTAAGCAGTAAGAAAAACCATTCTGTCGCCATTTTAGAAGCTGATGTTTAAGTGTAGAGATAAACTTAAATGGAAAAGATTAATCATGGATTTTCTGTGTTATTCAAAGAAAGAAAATATTATTTAGCAAAATGTGTTTTGAACATCTATGACAGAGTAGCAGATAGCTGCTTTTTTTTCCCCTTGCATCTGACCGATGGTTATAGTAAATAATCAGACTGATTGTCTTGCAGAGGGTAGGAGTGTGCCACTGAACTTTTCTCCTAACCATCTCTCTGTCTCCACCTGTTCCTTTAGTGTGTGGATCTGAGCTGTAATGAGCTAAATGAAGTCACTTTACCAGAGAACCTGCCACCCAAACTGCAAGAACTAGATCTGACTGGGAACCCTCGCCTTGCCCTTGATCACAAAACGCTGGAACTGCTGAAGTAAGTATTCCATTAAGCCTTGGATCCCTAAGACTTACGACTTAGTAAAACCATGAAACAGAAAGTCTGAAGTATCTGGAGGCTTGTTTGACGTATCTACACACGTACCAGCATACAGAAGACAGGAAGGAGCCGGGGACAATCAGGATGTACATTTGGTTTATGTAAATCTTAATAGTTACTGATAACATGGAGGATACTTATGCAAGTATTACAAAACGATTTTGAGACAGATGAATGGTGTGGACCTAAAAATCCAAATTACTTAAAACTAAGAATGTGGAGTGGTTTGATCATGCTTCTCTTCATGTTTGGAGAATTCATTGACATCGCTTCATTTTTGATACTGATCAAGAATTACAGTTGAAGTTTGCTGAAAAGAATGCCAGTAGAAAAGCCATCTCTATATAATCATCATAGAACTCTAAGTATATACTAGTATAATTAATGTGTTCCAATTAATGTTATATAGCCATTTAAATCATGACATAGAGCTGTTACTACACTGTGTTAAGTGAACAGAAAGTTCACAAAGAGATTTTTACCGAATCATCACATTGTTTGCAAAATAATGGTGAGTGCATTGTTTATATTTGTATGTATGTGCATCTTCATACCTAGAAAATGTCAAATATGAGCCAAATATTAAAATAGTAGTCTCTGGAAAATGGAATTATGGATAAACTTTAATTTTTAAATTTTTATTAATTTTCTGTTTTAGTGTGTCTTAAAGTAGCAATTTCAAGCATTACTACACAGTCATTATGTCTGCCATATGTACTTATTCAGTGTTGGATTATGTTTTGCTGAAATTAACCTTTATTGTCTAGAAAAACTGAGAAGAGTAGAATGTTTTGAATAGCCCATTAATGCTACCTTTGGTTTAATGCAGGCCAGAATTTGAAGAACACTTAAAGTGATTTCTGGGTGGAATTGTCCTTGTTAATGCCTAATTTTTGACAGTTCAAGTACTTAATAGAAAAAATTGAGTTTGGTGTATGGTGTCCAACTCTGCCTACGACATGAGGAAGACATGAGGAGCTAGGTACTCTCCACTGTTTACCAAATGTGTGAAGCCATGGCCCTGGTCCCTCGCTCTGTGCACACTGAAGCTGTCCTCTCATCTATGAGATGAGAGGAATAGCTGCATAAGTAGGACATTTTCCAAGACTGGGAGTACATGAATTATCAAAATATTATTTCCATCTTCTTGCATATTTATTACAAATAGGCTGAGAAATATTCCATTTTATCAAGATTTTTTTCATAAATCTGCTCAGATAGAAATTGTATTATCTTACAGCAGAATAAATTCTAACTAAATTATGAGTTAAATCTGTAAAGCAAGTTATTTTGAAATGAGAAGCCATATGAATATAGTTACAAGTTAGGAAAGGACCTTTTAGATTAAAAAAAGTCTCAAGAAGTCAGTACACTTAGATTATTTTTATTAATGTGTTTATACATTAATTTTACATATAAACATTTTTAATATATTTTTCAAAAACAACTAAGAGTAAAACTAAAAGAAATGACAAACTAGGAAAAAAACATTGGCTAAAAAAAAAGAAGAAAAATTAAAACCTGGGAGTGGTGGTACATGCCTGTATTCCCAGCCCTTGGGAGCCTGAGGCAGGAGCATTGCCAAGTCCAAGGTTAGCCTGGGATCCATCGTGAGTTCAAGACCAGTCTGGGCTAGAAAGCAAGACCCTGTCTCAAAAAAAAAAAAAAAAAAAAAAAAAAAAAAAAAAAAAAAAAAAAAAAAAAAAAAAAAAAAAAAAAAAAAAAAAAAAAAAGAAAGAAAGAAAAGAAAAGAAAAGAAAAGAAAAGAAAAGAAAAAGAAAAGAGAGGTTAGTAGTCTTAAGAGAAAGTGCCTTTTATAAGTCAATGTGAAGATTACTCATTCAGATGCAAGAGAGACCAAGGACATTAACACTTAATAAAGAAATAAAAATATTTATATGAATAGATGCTTACCTTTATTAGTATATCAAGAAAATACTGCATATTAGTCAAGGGTAACATTTTTCCATCTCAAACATGTTTTAGTAGAATGTAAATAGGTATAGTGTTTTTTAAATCCATTTGACTCACAATATCAAGCTTTAAAAAATATTTACATACTTTAGGATATCTAGAGCAAATTGTGTTTATAAAAATTCAGAAATACAGCATTTGTTTTTAAGCACAATTATAGTCACCATTTTCAATCTTAATGAATATGAAACAACTTGAGAAAGTGGTCACATCATGAATAGAAAAAAATGCAAAACGATAAGTGTGCATGCAGAGGGAGAGTGAGAAGTCTTCTACTATCTACGCATAACAAAAATCTACAAATGTTCTGCAGTGAGCATGTGTTATTCAGTGGCTAAAGTACTGTGTTAAAGGCATTGTACTCTCAGACTACAAAAAAACCCCCAGATACAATATTGAAAATGTTAACTTCTTATTTTTAATATCCAGAAGTATGTGGGTTCTTAGTAGCTCAGGAGAACTTCCATTTATTACTTGTGCTAAGGAGGTTTGGCCTGTGTGTTCTACCTGAGCTACTATAGCAACTCTTCTGTAGGCTGAGTTTCTGCTCCCAGGATGAAACTCATTCAAAGATGTCCAAGAGTCACCAGGCAGAGCCCTTCAGATGACTGCTCAAACAGGCTCTGTTCAGTGAGGCAGGGAAGAAAAACTTGGTGCTCACTGAAAAGGATTATTAAATGGAGGGTTTTTTTTTTTCTTTAAGGTTTAGGCTATGAAATAGAATTACTTCCTTAAAGACTCTGTTTAAAAAGGAAAATCAGTGTCTTTAGAAAGGAACCTTCAGTGTCCCTAGAATTTGAGAAAATATTAAAGATGTAGTGAGAGCCTTAAGGAGTGTCCATCTAAACCCTTGAATTGCTTACTTTTCCAAATGGATAAAATGTAGTTCATACAGACAGCAAACAATGGAAGACTTTTTCCAGTGCCTCTCTTTTATTGACAAGATTGAAAACTTCTCAAAGATGAATTACATGTAGTCCTACTGTACAATGATGTATTAGTCTGATTCAAGGACTTTCTATTGATACTATCTATGAATTACATGTTTTTCAATTTTGTAGGATGAGAGGATTGAGTATTTACTACTAACAAATAGAAACTTCCTCAATCAGATATTTTTAAATTTCATAAAAACAGCCACCAGCTGTTTCTACAAAGTCAATACTAGTTAAATATCAGTTTATATCTTAGCATTTTGACTGGTTCTTAGGAAGAGTGTTCCGTATTTGTTAGATTTAGAATTTAATGAATGTCAAAGATAATTAAAATTTGGGGGATCATGACAAAAGTGTGTAGCTGTTTAAGTTGTCAACACAGGATACTTGTAATTTTTCTCCTGTTTAAACAGTATGGCAGGTGTGTGAGAAAACCAGTGGTAACTGGGAAGTAAGCAGAGCTTATTTTACCATGTGGTATCCATTCTTCCTACAGATGTAATTCACATCTGTTCTGACCTTCTATTTAGGGACATCAAATGCTTTCTAATTGGGTGATTTTTAAGAACTCTTGAGAGTTCACCTTTTGTGTGTGTGTGTGTGTGTATGTATGTGTATATATATATATTTGTTTGGGATTTTGTTGGACCAATCTGAGAGCTGAGATGGTATGAGAGTTGAAATCTCTCAGTTTAAATACATGTAGTTAACTTGTAATTTATTAAGGCACTCCTCGTGTACTTTGTAATTTTACATGCACATTGTGTTTCATTGATTGTATCTTGACATAGAAGGCTGTTCAAGAGAGGAAGGAATTGGAAGACCAGGGAATGGAAAGTCCTTGATATTATATGTTAAGTATTTGAAGGGGTAATAAGGCAGAAACTGGGTTTGGAGATGAATATTGCCAAGTTCTTTCGGCAAACTTGATCCCAGTATAATTTGTTCTTTTCAAGTGTAAGTGTTGACGATGTGAGAACTACCTAACCTAATATTTAAGTTTGTTTTCTCTTGGCAAGGCTAAAGCTGTCCTTTCCATTCCCAGAAGAGAGCAGCTATTTATGATGGAGAGGGTGGCAGTCCTCAGTAGCTGCTTTATAATGTTTGTGAAAATAGTTTTCATGTTACATATTTATGCACCTTGGTTTTCATTACGATGAGTAAGTTCTTGTGGCCAATAAATATTTCAGGCACAATAAACGCAATAAGAAATGATAAACATGGAGTGCTCAGCAGATGTTTTTCATTTCTCAGATAAAAGTAGCAGTTCATATGTGTTTGGTTGTAATAATTCTGATTCCTTGCTTTTCTTATTAGTAACATCCGCTGCTTCAAGATTGATCAGCCTTCAGCAGGAGACGCATCTGGAGCCCCAGCTGTGTGGAGTCATGGTTACACTGAAGCTTCGGGGGTGAAGAATAAGTAAGTTTGATGAAACTCTTGAGGGGTGGAAAGAAACCCAGTTTTCTCACATCAGATTTCTTTGAATATGTTTCCTCAGAGGGAGGCTCCTTCATGGCTTCTGTTTGAACACGAGGCGAGGTCCCTGCTTAGCATCACATATTCTCCTTTTGTGAGAGAGGTTGCTAGGATACAGTGTAACTGACACATTCTATCTATGGAAGACTCTAGTGTTTGAAAAAGGCCTAATTATTGAAATGTATCCCCACTCCTTTGAAAAGCCCCTTTATCTTTCTCTAAAGCTTGTTTACCTAGCAAAACAGGGCTATAGTATCAAGGGAGAAGTAGCTTTGATTGTCCGTATTGAAGATCACTTACAGTGCTGACTCCAGCTATTTTTACAATCTGAATTAGCTTGGAAAGTGTGTGGTGTCTGTTCCCTGAAATGTCATCCGCTTGTCTCACCACCAGGAGTGCCATCTTCATTTCTTTTGCATCCCTGTTTTCACCAGCCTTTCCTCTTAAATACAAATACTGATTTTCAGAAGGAAGATAATCAAGGTTTTCAGGTTTACTTACATTATATGTAGAGATACTAATAATTACTAGAAAAATGAAGAATCCAGGGAATTAATATAGTCCTAAACCTGGCCAGTGGTGCCAGCCTCAATGCCAGCATGCTGGGAGGCTGAGGCAGACGATTGCAAGTTCAACTCAGCCTGGACAACTTAGTGAACCCTGTCACAAAATCAAAAACAAAAGTGGGTGGGGATATAGCTCAGTGTGAAGGACCTGGGCTCGATGTGCAGTTCTACAGAACATCATCGATTCATAAATAGTCACAATCTTCCTAGCTAAGGTATGACAGAGCACAGAGTCCCGAGAGCAGAGGACAGCGGGGAGGGGAACGCTGCCCCATAGCTCTCAGCCATTCGGCCCGTGCATGCTACCTCCAGTCAGGTGGGGAGTTTGGAATACGCATACATGCTTGCAGTTCAGTCTCGAGCCAAGATATATTGGATCAGAATGTTTTAAAATCTTCCCAGATGATTCTCAAATATATCTAAGATTGAGAACCACTGACCAGCTGAATAGCCTTCACAGAAAGCGGAAGGTGGAATTACTGCTGCCGTGCTGGTTGCTGTCTGACGGGAGAGAGAAGAGCGGCCATCACGTGAGGTTCTGAATCTGACACACTGATCCCGTCCTCTTTCTGTCAGGGCGGGCATGGCCTGGTGCTGCCGGGAGGAGTCCAGCCCTCTTCTCCGTCTGCCCAGCCCCAGTGGGGTCGCCCGAGCACCCCCGCCCGAGCTCCCATTGCTGATTTCTGTGTGCTCAGGGCTGCGGGTAACTATCTGCAGGGAGAGTTAGTGCAGCCTTTCAGACACTCACATTTTCTTTCTGGGCGGGGAAGAGGCTGGAGGCTGAGCTCAGGGCCCTCCCACGGCAATTCTTGCCCTCTTTGCCCAGTTTTATGATGGCCGATCTCGCTAAACGAGCCAAGCTGGACTGGCCTTCTTGTCTCTGCGTCGTGGGGTGCTGGGATTGGGAGTGTGCACCACCCAGCCCATCTGTACTTGCAAGTTTTGATGAGAGAAATCATCTCATAACCCCACAACCAGTTTGTCCCCGCCAGAATTCTGCCTTCGTCCTTTCGTTGGTTCTTCTACCACCATTTTTGTCTCATTAGTTTTGCCTTTTCCGGAATGTCATATATAAATAGAATTCTACGTTGTGTGGGCTCCTCAGCCTGGCTTCTTCCACTGCGTGACGTGTCTGGCACTCATCTGTTGCCCGTGTTGGCACTTTTTTCCTTTTTATTGCTGAGTAGGTTTCTATTGCATGGATGCATTTTGGTTTATTTTATTTATTCATCATTTGAAGTATATTGTTTTGAGCTTTTAGCAGTTATGAATAAGAATGCTGTAAATGGTTGCGTACAAGGTTTTCTCTTGGGTAAATGCCATATGGATGGAATTGCTAGATCATAATGATGAATGTATATATTTTCATAATATACAAACGTTTTGGAACTGCCAAAATGTTTTTCAGAGCGTCAGTACCACTTTACACTCCCACCAGAAATGTGTGAGTTGCAGTATCTCCACATCTTTATCAGAATTTGTTGTTGTCAGGTTCTTGTTTTTTCAACCTTTCTCATTAACAGTAACATTTCACTGTGGCTCTAAATTGGATTTTCCTACGTGCTGATGAAGCTAAGCATCTTTTCATGTATTTGTTTAACTAAGAGTTTTTTCATAAATGGACACCAAAATTTGTAAGACTTTTTTTTGAGTAATAGAGATGGTCATACTATTTTTCTTTTTTAGAATATGATGTATGAATTACATTGGTTTGTTTCAAAATGTTGAATTAGCTTTGCATTCCCAGATTTGCATTGTCGTGAAATATTAATCTTTTTAATACATTACTGGATTTAATTTACTGGCAATTTATGAGTATGTCTGTGTTCCAGGACAATATTAGCCTATAGTTTTCTTGTAATGACTTTTTAGGTACCAAAGTAATGCTGGCCTTATAAAATGGATTGGAGAATGTGTCCTTTTCTTGGTAGAATTCACCAAAAAGGCTGTGGGCCTGGGTTTTTTTAAATTTTAATTTTATCATTTTCTGTTTCATTTTTCTTCCTTTTAGAATTTCCTTTTTTCTTATATGGCGGTTGTTTTGTTCTTTGTCTAGTTTTGTAAGGGTGTTTAGGGCATTTGTTTGAGAACTCTAATTTTGTGAAATAACCATGTAGATTATAAATTTCCTGATAAGCAATTTTTCCAACATAGTAAACTTACTTTGTTGGGCTTGAATCCTTAAATTTAGCAAGATTTTATGTCCAGAATATGATGTATCTTGGTACATTTGGAAAATAATGCTGCAGCGTTGCTATTGAGTAAAGTGTCATAACAAGTTGAACACCTGTACTCATCTTATCTGTTTTCTTACTGATGATTTAAAGATTATATGATAAATGGATTTTTTTTCTTCTTGTATTTCTGTCGGTTTTTACTGTGTGTATTTTGAAGATATGTTATGCAGTGCTTAACATTTATAATGTTATGACTTCTTGGTGAACTGACCTTTCTCTTACTGTGAATGCCTCTTTGTATCCCCATAATGAGCTTTGTTCTGAAGTACTTTTTCTGATACGACTGTATCCACTCCAGCTTTCTTTTGGTTAACATGTATACTGTTAACCATATAAGTGACATAATAGATATATCTTCCTTTTTGATGTTTTTTTGTTTGTTGGGGTTGGTGTTTAGACTATTTCTTTGTAACTAAATTATTGAAGTAATTAAATTTAAACCTTTTAGCTTACTGATATTTGCATCTTATGCGTTTTCTTTTTACATTTGCCTCTTTTTCTTTATTCTTTTGGATTTATTTTTGTGATTTCATTTTTTTCCTTCATCTATCATAGGTGTGTATTGTTTGTTTAGGATTGACAGTGTAATCTTTACTGTGTTACAGTTTACATTCACCTAATATTTCCCCTCAAATGTAAGAACCTTACAAATACACACTTGTACTTGTCTCTTCCCTGTGCTGTTGTTTTTATACATTTTATTTTTGTATTTGTAATAAACCTCAAAATATATTGCTAGCATTTTTACGTTGGCGTATCATTGTTAATAGCAATTTTTATTAACTTCAGTGCTGTTTACATTTTGAGCCAGATAATATCTTGTTGTTAAGAAGCATGAGATAAAGCTAATACACTGTAGAGTTTTTAGCAACATCCTGGCTTCTCCCCTCTAGGTGCCAATAGTACTGCCCCTCCCCCATGGTAACAGTAAAAATGTCTACCCTTACTATAATTTAAGATGCATATCATTCTTTTATGAAGGTGCAGATTTCCATCTGGTATTATTTTTTTCTGCCTCAAATTTGACACAAAGGGTTCTTTTTGCATTTCTTGTAATGCCAGTCTGGTGGTGGGAAATTCTTTTATTGATGAATCTGAAAGTGTTTTTTTTTTCCCACTTTACACTTCTTTTTTTCCCACCAAGCTACATCATTAGCCCATTTATTATTTTTTACTTTGATACTGGGTCTTGCTGAGTCATCAGAGTTGCACAGTAGGCTTCAAACTCTTGATTCTCCACCTTCCAGAGTGCTAGAATTACAGTTATGCCAGCAGGCCTGGGTGTTTACTCTTAACTTTTAGAGTATATTTTATTAGCTTAGAAAATAAGGCTGACTTTAAGGCTGACTTCTAGACTTTTTTCTGTCAGTTCTTGAAAATGTTGCTCCACAGTCTTCTGAGTTGTTTACAGCAAGAAATCAGCTGTTCTTCGTATCTCTGTCCTATCCATCTTTTTTTTTTTTTCCTGGCTTTTAGCATTTTCATTTTGATGTGCTCTGGTTAAGTGTTTCCATGTTTCTCTTGCTGGCAGTTTGGTTGAACTTTTGGTGCCAGTAGTTTTGTAGTTTTCATCACATTTGAAATTTCAACTATAAATTCTCTTGTTTCTCTCTCATCGTTTCAAGATTCCAGTTCCCTGTGTGTTGGGTCGCTTGATACTGCCTCACCACTCACATGTATTTTTATATACTTGTCATGTGTTTCCTATTTTTTTTTCAGTGTTTTAGTTCTTACTACTTTGATCAGATGTGGAGGTTCTCCTTAATAACAGATTAATGGATGCATGTATAGATATGAACTCATAATCTTATTTTTCATTCCTCTGATTCCCCTTCTTTCACTATTAAAAGTGAACAGAAGAAAAGGATGGTAAGAGTTACATTTGAAGCATATGTATTAATTGTTCTTCTCTGAATATAGAAATTGGTTGATAAACTTAGCTGGAGTTGATTTACGTATTTTCAATATGTCTGGTCTGGAGTCATACAGAAAGGAACAAACTGGAATAGGTAAATAGGAAAAAAAAAAAGAGTTGAGTTGGGTGGAAAGAAGGAAAGATGGTTGCACTTACCACCAACATGTTCTTGTTTGCAGGTTGTGTGTTGCAGCCTTGTCTGTGAATAACTTCTGTGATAACCGAGAGGCTCTGTATGGTGTATTTGATGGAGACCGAAATGTGGAGGTGCCATACCTTCTCCAGTGTACCATGAGTGACATTTTGGCTGAAGAGTTGCAGAAAACAAAGAATGAAGAAGAGTACATGGTCAATACATTCATTGTTATGCAAAGGTAAAATTTAGAGTTCCTGTTTTATGTTTCCTTGCTCTTGTTTGAGTGTTTGCCCTCTGGTTAGAAAAGCAGAAACTTAGTAATCTCAGTACTCTGTTTTTGCCTATGGATGCTAAGAGAGTTTCAGGAAATTTGGTGTAGCCCTAACATCAAGGATAGATTACCACTGTGGTTTGATACATGCTAATGTCATGTAACTCTGTAGGACATAGGTCAGTGACTAGAATTTAGTTTCTTGGAGACCTGGACCTCACAGATTTGTACTAATTCCAAATTTTTCTTATTTATAACACCTACCCTCTCCCCCGCCCCCCCCCCCCCCCCCCCCCCCCCCCCCCCCCCCCCCCCCCCCCCCCCCCCCCCCCCCCCCCATCATATGAGCTCCATGAGCTCTTTAGGCCTGTGGTATGTGGACCTGTCTTTGCCATGGAACATTTCCAGTGCTGTCTATCATTAATGTATGGTAGTGTAAGTGTTAGTGAATTTGAGGCGGTCACTATTTAGGCCAGCGGTTAAAACATTATTTGTGTGTTGCTTTTCCCGATTCAGTGTTCGAGACTGTGTTGTAGCTGAATCCTGGGCCATTGCCTCGCATTTTCACTTGGAGCAGAACGTTAGGTCACTGCAGGAATGTTGTTTGCATTCTTGGGATTGAATGGTACAAGAAGGCTCTCCTTCAAAGACTTGCTCATTCTTTTGTTACCTTAAGGGCTTTTTAGCTTGTAAGGAGTTGCCTGTCTTTAAATATTATACTGCAGACCTTTGCTCTTGGGGGACCCAGAGTGACAAGTATATTAGTGCTCCAGCGGCCAGGACAAGAGTGATGATCTCTTCTCTTTCCTGATTCTTCTTTTCCTGAACTGTCTGCCAGAGGAAGTAGCTTTGAACAAGGATAGCCAGTGTTCACTGTGGAGCACTGCTGACAGCAGCCTTCATTCAGAGTTATGCCTTAGATGTGAATCCCTCTTGCAGAGCCCGGGCAGCAGAACTGGCATGGATTCTGCTGCTGAATTCACCACTGTGTATCCAATTTTCAGTGAGCACAAACAGCAGTTAAACAATTGTAAGAACCAATATTTAACAGGTCCTTCATATGTACAGTCATTGTTTTAAATACCTTAGACGTAATAGTTTTCACAATGAAATTAGTTTCATTACTATTCCTATTGTATTGATCAGATACTGAGAAATGAAGGAAGGTACTTCAAAAGCTAAGTACTGGTACAGCCAGCATTTGTCCTTGTGCCGTAAGGTTCCACAGGATGTTCTAGTGTAGATACAGCAACTGTTTTGTTCTTACACTATCTGTTCTATCAAAAACACAAACACGTCACACAGATGCAACATACATGCACATTGTACTACACGTACATACACACATACAAGGTAAGAATTAGAAAATGAGTTTACATGCTGATTACCAGCTCCACTTTTTACGAACCTTTTTGTCTTTGAAAGGAAAATAATGGTGCCTCTTGCAAAGGCCTAGTGCTGAATCTGGTTGTGAATGTCTGGAAGTTTGAATTTAGGTCCATTTCTATGATGTTTTTGTGAATCTCTTGTTTTCTGTATTTGTTAAAAAAAAAATACAGAATTGTAATGAGCCCTTCAGGAGAAATTGCATGTAATCTGTGTGCCTGATTCCTAATGCATGTAAACTATCCCAGTCTCATTGATGCTTCATCTAAGCTAAGCCCTGCTAAGTTAAGCAGGGCTTAGCTTAGATGCCTGATAGGAACTGAAGGTACTTCAGACTTTGCCATAATGATAAGTCTAAACTCTTATGGGGATTGTTTTTCTTAACTCTGCTGCTCCTCAACCACTCAGAAACAGTAAGGCTCTGGCAGGAGTTACTTGTAGATCTTGTAAAGGGATTTCTTTGCTCCTTTTGATTGTAAGAATGTGAGGGTTCTTCATATACTTAATATTTCTGTGATTAATGGTCATAAATAAAAAGAATAAATTAGAAATGCTTGGTATTTGATTCCAAATCCACAGATGTTCTTGTTGTACAATTTCTAGAATAAATAGTTCTAGTCTGAAAGTCTTGATAATATAGGGCAAGAGAAGAAGCAGTTCAGTACTTAAGACCCATGTTAGCAAACCTGCGTCAGAGCAGGCAGGCAGCCTATTCTAAAGGGTATCTGTGTATGGGCATAATGTACTCGTATCTGCCCTGATGTAAGTGCCCTTGAGTTTTCCTCTCCTGAGGAAATTTAGAAAAATAGGTGGAGAAAGAAGTACAGTGCTTACTGTCTTTGGAGTGTGCTGGTAGAACATTTTGATTGACACGTGATTACAGGTTGAACACAGCAGTCCAACTTGAGTGCCTTAAGTAGAAGAGTGACACATGCCCCCAGTTGAGAGCACGCGCCTTTCATTTATGTATGTGTGATGTCAAGTTTCAGAAACGCTGTTCCTTTTGGGCAGAATGTTGTATGCTTTGGTAGAGAGGCTGAGTTAAGTACCCCATCTCTTAACCGTAGCAGAGGCGGAGTCTTCCTATAGAATTAACAAAATTGATACGTAATTGTTTTAAGTTTTCACCCCTTCTCTCTGGTTTCAGGAAACTTGGAACTGCTGGGCAGAAACTTGGAGGTGCTGCTGTTCTTTGTCATATCAGACATGACCCTGTGGACCCAGGAGGATCCTTCACCTTGACCTCTGCTAATGTGGGCAAGTGCCAAACAGTTCTCTGTCGAAATGGGAAGCCATTGCCTCTGTCCAGATCATATGTCATGAGCTGTGAGGAAGAGCTAAAGAGAATTAAGCAGCACAAAGCAATTATCACGGAGGTAAGAAGAGAGGGGCTCTTCATGGTGCAGGGGAGGAATGGCCAGGTCATAGCAGAAACCAGTTAGGGACCACATGTCTTCCAAGGACATTTTACAGTTGGTTTACAATTAGAATTCAAAATTCATCATGCCACAAAGCAAATGCATTGTATGGCTAGAGATATTATAACATGTAAAATAACTGATATGTATTGATTGCCAGGCTGCAGAGTGTCCATGGACACTATCCCGTTGCGTTTGGGTCTTCACACCCAGTCTTCAAAGGTGCTGGTTGGGTGTCCAGGGATCTGCTCCTGAATACACACTGCTTATTTATATATCTCAGCCCTGCCATTTGCAGGCTATGACCTTTAGACTTCTCTAAGTCTAGGTTTTCTCCTCTGTGAAATGGTGAATGTAAAGTAACCTGTCTTATAAGGCTAGTTGTACTTATGAAATATGAATGTGTAAATGTAAATAGTTATTTTGGTTCATGCCTCACATTCCATTGAGCTATACAGTACACCATGTTTCATATGAATAATGTAATTCTTACCAGAGCCAGTTCTGCCCCCTATGGGACATTTGGCAACGTCTGGATACATTTTTGGTCACCGCAGCTGGGTAGGGAGTATTATTGGCATATAGTGGGCAGAGGCTAGGGATGCTGCTCAACATCCTACAGTGTGTGGGTTGAGAAATCCAGGAATAAGTCTACAGTATAACAAGAGTTATTACTAGTGGAACTTCCAAAATGGGCTCCCACAGCTCTTTCTGCTCAAGTCACCACTGATTGACCTCTCACTCTGTCACCTGGCAAATTATATGGGTTATAAAAATAATTCCCACAAGTACACACCTGCCTGCAAGAAACCTCTAGTCTTCTGTTGTTGTGAAATCCATAGAATTGTGTGTAGTTTGAGGCAGACTGATGAAGGTTTGTGGCCCAGTTGAGAAAGAGATTCCAGATAGGCCTTGTCAGGGACACACACACACAAAATGATAAAGATAGGAGATACACAGTGGGACGCTGTGGAAATGAGCCTGTGTGAGCTGAGTTCTTTGTCAAGTAGGAGAGGACGAACATGGATGGGAGGCACCATATTAGGGAGCAAGGTCACTCTAACATGTTCAGAATGTATTGAATTAAATGTTCGATTTTACACAAAACATGATTCAGAGATTAAGAATTTCTGCTGCATTAATGTGTTGCCTTATAGATTTGCCTTTTATCCCTTTTCTGTGCATCTCCTATTCCTCACATTTATCGACATTGAGGAAGGTTCAGCGGTGAGGATCTGTTTAACACAAGGGTCTTTTTCTTTGTTATTCCTCTTCCCTTGAAATACATACACACAAATATACTAAACCTCTGGTTCTAATGGGAAGAAATCTAAAGAGTGGACAGAGCATCTCAGATTATGGCAGATCGACACTTGAAGATAGATTGATTCAGCAGAATCAAGGTACTTTAAAATTGCACTTGAAGTTTTGTTTGCTGTTTTCTAAGAATGAGACCTACTTGTAAGGGAGGTGTGGCAAGGTTTTGTGAGGAGTTAGAGATGGCACCCCAAGAACAAAGAAACACCTGCAAAGCTCAAATTAAGGCTGGTGGTAGAATTGGCAAAGAAAAGAATACTCTCTGAAGAATACTTGCTTAACCTAGACAGACACTGCCGGTTACATTTGTCATCATGGGTCCTTCTCTCGGGAGAAGCGGTAAATAAAGCTAAGGGTGTGCAGAGGCTGCATCTCAAAATTGAAAGATTAAAAAAAACGGAGCAACTATGTTTGCTGGTCTAGAACTTTGGCTACTTGTATATAGGGCATGAGCTCATCATGCTTTGCTGTCCCTATTTACCAACAGGAAATAAGGGTTCAAAGAAATCTTAAGAGTTAATACTTCTCCTTTAGCATCCGCCTCACCAAACATGAGCATTCTGACCTGGATAGTCACACAAGATTTCCTTAGCCAGTTAAGTATAGTCAGTGTCTGTCCCCTCTCCTAGGCCTTCAGAGACCCCTGATACCTGTCCCTCTGGAGAGGACTTTAAGCTTCAGGCATCCTGTCTTGTGTGTGTTTCTGAGGACTGGCTTAACCCCCAAAGACTTTTCCTCCCTGTGGAGGAGCTGGGACTGTGTTTGCTCTGTGAGGCCAGGCAGCAGCTTGCCCTGGACGTGAGACGATCTTAGCACCTTACATGAGCGTAGTCCTGATAAATGGAGTAGCTGATATATTTGTCTTCTGTCTCTACTGCTTCTCCTTTAGCCAGACCTGCACGGCAACCACTCAGTCAAGGTTGAGTGGGCTTTCCCTTTGTGGCTCGCATAACCTTTCCCTGTGTTTCTAAGTCGGGGGACCTGAGGAAGCAGCAGGGTTGGCACAAGTACTCTGTGTTCACTGTCTCTTTGGAAACTCCTCTTCTTTCAGGATGGCAAGGTGAATGGAGTGACTGAGTCCACACGCATCCTGGGCTACACTTTCCTGCACCCCAGTGTGGTACCTCGCCCCCATGTGCGATCTGTTCTCCTGACTGCTCAGGATGAGTTCTTCATCCTGGGCAATAAGGGGCTCTGGGACAGCTTGTCCATCGAGGAGGCCGTGGAAGCTGTGCGCAATGTGCCTGATGCCCTGGCTGCTGCCAAGAAGCTGTGCACCCTGGCCCAGAGCTATGGCTGCCATGATAGCATCAGCGCTGTGGTGGTACAGCTCAGTGTCACAGAGGACAGCTTCTGCTGCTGTGAGCTCAGTACCAGTGGGAGTGTCCCCCCACCCAGCCCAGGCAGCTTCCCTCCCGCGGTCAACATGGTGATCAAGGACCGGCCCTCGGATGGCCTGGGCGTGCCATCCTCCAGCAGTGGCATGGCGTCTGAGATCAGTAGCGAGCTTTCTACTTCCGAGATGAGCAGTGAGGTGGGGTCCACAGCTTCCGATGAGCCGCCATCAGGAGCCCTAAACGAGAGCAGTCCTGCCTACCCAAGCGAGCAGCGCTGCACGCTCCACCCTGTCTGTCTGTCCAACTCCTTCCAGCGCCAGCTTTCCAGCGCTACCTTCTCCAGCGCCTTCTCTGACAATGGCCTCGACAGTGATGATGAAGAGCCGATTGAGGGTGTATTCACCAACGGCAGCCGGGTGGAGGTGGAGGTAGACATCCACTGTGGCCGGGCCAAGGAGAAAGACAGGCAGCAGCACCTGCTGCAGATGCCAGCGGAGGCCAGTGACGAAGGCATTGTCATCAGTGCCAACGAGGACGAGCCAGGTCTTCCCAGGAGGGTGGACTTCTCTTCTGTGGGGACCATAGCGCGTCGCAGGGCCAATGGCTCCGTCGCACCCCAGGAAAGGAGCCACAACGTGATTGAGGTGGCTGCCGACGCCCCTCTTCGAAAGCCGGGAGGCTATTTTGCTGCCCCAGCCCAGCCGGATCCTGACGACCAGTTTATCATACCCCCAGAGCTGGAGGAGGAGGTCAAAGAAATCATGAAGCATCACCAGGAGCAGCAGCAGCCGCTGCCCCCGCCACAGCTGCAGCAGCCGCCGCCGCCGCGGCAGTTTCCGATGGACCCGCTGCCAGACTGTTACGACACGCCGCTCTGACCCAGTCTGCGTCCTGTTCTGAAAACAGACTAACTCAAAAAGACTGAGTCTCACGAGTCTCCCGGGCTCACGTTAAACCAGGGGCTTTACTCCACGTCCTTCTCCCAGACACTGTCCCCATCCTATCTTTTCAGCTAATCTGCAAGTTCTCTTTCTGTTGGTTATTTTTAAAATAATTACCACTTCTAGTGACACTTTACCAATATGATTTAAATTTGTTAACTTCTTTTCCTAACATATCAGATATGTAAAGACAAAGAACAAAAGGTTTAATATATTACAGAGAAACGGTTAATGATATTGTAATATTTTTTAAAATGAGTTTTTGTTGGGTTTTTTTTTTTTGTTTGTTTGGAAAGCAGGGCGGGCTGCCCTTGCTAAATGATTTAATAATATAATTCTGTATTTCCTTGGGGGGAGGCCTATTTTGTCTTGAAAATGATAGACATTTGTAGAATATGGAGACTAACTCCTAGGAGTTGCTTTACCCTGTCAGGTGACTTAAGTCACTGGGATTCACTAATTTTCTCTGAGAGAACAGTTGATTGAGAAATTTCTATTGTAAATAGCTCAGTGTTATATAGTGACGCTTAAAATGTTTTGTAGTCTTGACATAAGGACACAGCCTAAATAACTGACTTTTCCTGCCCCTCTGACAAGCTCTCCTGCCCATCCCGTCCCAGCCCACCCCTGTTGGAGGCAAAGTGGCCAGTGCAGCCCTGAGGCCACTGGACAAGAGCCTGTGCTAAAAGCCCAGAAGGAAACTCTTCCTTCCTCTCTTAGCCCAGCCTCTTACTTTTGCAGACACTTTCTAATTGTGTTCCTTACTGCTGCCACAATCAGCATGAGTGTATAGTGTTCCATTAGACTATTTACATACCCAGAGTTATATTAAAGCAGAATGCACAAATGGACATGTCATAATTTTTGTTATAATAAATATGAAATTTACAAGTATCGGGCCCACCTGTGTTTGTCTCAGGAGCCAATGTGTCTTGCCGATGATTCTGCCAGCCTGGATAAGGAACAAATGATTGGTTGTTAGGGCTATCACACATTACGGATTTGGGTTTTTTAAAAGGAAATAACAAGGTAAGCTATAATAAGTAGGGCAGTGAAATAGAGTTGGTGCTTAGCGGCATACGTGCTGGTCCTGCACCCTTTCTCTTTTTTATATTACTGTGTAGAGGAGACTTGAGCAGAGGAACTTAGAGGTTGTAGAGGAGATCCCTGGGAAGCTCCCACAGAGCCAGCATGTTTTTTCCCCAAGACGACATGAATACACCTGGTGTGGGAGCAGTGAAAAATCCAGAACCGGTTGGCTCACTCCACTGCTAACAGGAACAACATGGGCACCGTGGTGCATCCATGGAGCCCTGTGTTCGTGCCTGCTCAAGGCACATTTACCTCCACCACGTCACCAGCCTGTGCGGTGAGGTGTGTGTGAAAGAGGCTGTCGGCTTCACTGTCTTCCGTAGACCGCCTTCCGTGCATGGCTAGTTCATGGCCAGGGCAGTCAATATTTCTTAACTTGTAGACTGGCGGGTGGTCTGGATTGGTCTCTGTAATACTTCGTGTCATGTGGGGCTGCTTAGCACAGGGCCTTTCAGAACCGCTAAGGCCATGGGAGAAGAATCAGCTCATCTTAGCTCAGGAAGAGACACCGTGACCCAAGGGAGGTGGATTTCCCCAGTGCAGGTGCAGGAAGAGCACTCTGCCCAAGGCTGCAAGAAGCGCACCTGTCTTCCTCCTGCCGCTCTCCAGCCCGCCTTCTTCAGGCACCTGTCACTTTATTTTTTAAACTGGGCCTCACTATATTCTCTGGGCCAGCCTTAATCAGTGTTTGGGTGCTAGAGTCGCTCCAGTTACAGGCACGCGTCACCACACCCAGCTCTGTCACCTTTGTGGAGCAGACCTAGACCTGCAGTGTGGTTCTTTCACTGCTGCACACCTCAGAGGAGTCAGAACTTGCTGGGTGGGGGTGGTCATCTGAGCCAGCGAGTAGTGCCACAGCCACTGCTGTGCCCGTAGCAGTCATCAGGACCAGCACAGTCTCATGTAGAGATTTACCTCACTTCCATTTCCTAGCTTCTGTGGTTGATGGAGAAAAGGACAGAAGACTTGGAGTTGGTCCCCACACCGTCAGCTCGTGCTTCTGGCTTATTACATCATAACGCTACATGGTGCACTTACGACACCGAAGAGACTGTGGAGATACAAGGGACTAGAACTAGAATTTGGAGATGAAAAGAAGATTCCATTGAGTACCAGAGGGTCACAGACATACTACTAGGAATCCATGCTTCTGCAAAGGAGCCTCCTCGGCCTCCTCTGAGTGTTTGTCACTTTTGTTCACCAAGGTAACATCTAATAATATGTACAGAACTGTTTATAAAGCCATAACCCTATATCAAAAAATTAAAAAGGGGGCTAAGGAGATAGTGCAGTGCAGAGATCCTAGGGTATCAGGAGAAAAAAAAATAAGATGAGTTTTGAATATTTGAATCCTTAATATTTGAGGATCTCTGAAGCCATGTTATCTGCAGAAAATTAAGCAGAAGGGCTTTTCTGCTTGTTGTATTCCCTGCTTCTGTGGGGAAAATCTGGAACATTGGGAAAGGTTTTGTTTTGTTTTTAGGAGAATGGAGGAGAGTAGTGTACAGCTTGGAAGCCTGCATGGCTCTGGTGAGGCTTTACAAACTTGTTAGACCAACTGAGGACTCTAGAAGCTGGTTGGTTTGGCCACATGCTACCACATCCATGCCGGAACCTCTTCTGACAGAATAGTGACTGACAGTGGCTCTGAGCATGCGCGTCCAGCCTGTCTGGGTCTGGCGTCTCCTGATGGCTGATTGCTTTTGTGACAGCGCCACCTGTGGGTGGATCTAGCTTCCCCGAAGAAATAAAGTTTGTGTTTCTTACTCTTTTCTGGACACAAGACAGCAATTCCAGCCACTACTAAACATGACCAAAAAAAAAAAAAAAAAAAAAAAGCTGTATCACATTGCTTATTGTTTAAGCCATTTATTTTTGTAATGCCTGTAATTGGTGATATCTCATTCATGGGATGGGCACTGTTTCCCATGGGAAATTAACATGCAGAAGCACCAATGGTGAACCAGAATTGTAAGAAGTCTATCTTGAACATCCATCCAATTCTCAGTTCTCTACTCCTCATGGCTAAAAAACGAATTAAAACAAAAATGGCACATACACTTTGAACTTTATGGGACAACACCTAATGACATCACTGCTGGCCCTACCTACTGAGAAGAAGTCAGTCGGGTTGGGTTATGTTGACTCCCACGTGGACACTCCTTGACAGGGCTGTTTAATTCATCGCCAACACACGTCAGAAGACAGAATGTCTGTGAAGTGTGAGGACTGTGGTATCTCCCTACCTGCCTCCCCCAGCAATCAAACCAGGTACAGTATTCGGAGTCGTAAGTAGCAAAGCCTCACTTGAGTGTAATAACTGTCGTCATTATAAATGAAAAACTGCAGATGGTCAAAAAGTAATTGGGAACACAGCAAATGTATCTTTTTAGATGGAAAAGTCAAGCTATTGGAGGAAAAGCTAAGGCACTGGAAGAAAGGCAGGCTTTTATCACTTAAAACTGAATAATTTTTCAATGCACATTCCTAAGTCACATTTTGTAAAAAACAACTTAGGCAAACTTTTATTCCTGCCATTGATTGGTTGCAAGCTGATTCTTACTGTGTATTTGAAAGATTCCCCTAAGGTGTGGTCTCCAACATTTTTGTCACCAGGGACAGGTTTAATTGAGGGTTGTTTCCCCCAAGGTGGGCATTGTACCTGTTTTGTGGTAGTTGTTGCAGGATAGCGGGCAGCAGCAGGTGGGAGGCGGGAGGCGGAGCGACACTCTGCTCACCACTTGCTAAACTGCTCATCTGTTCTGGCAGCTCAGGCCCTCCAGTGCCAGTGGCCTGTGGGCCTGGGTTTGGGAACTCCTTGCTATAAGGATTTTCTTTTTCTAATCCTCACCCTACCAAACACCAAAATTGAAGCAAAGTTTAGACTTAGTCTGACAAACCTACTTCCCAATCGTAAGTATAGCAGGAACGACACCGACAAGCAAAGCCCTGGGCTAATGTGGAGCGACTTCCACAGCTGACTTCACCCACCTCTGTCACCAAGTCACATACTCGGTAAGCACCTGTGCTCAGCTCTGCTGCAGCCTGAGGCCCCCAGTGCTTGGGTTGAGTGTGATGGGGAGGGACTGCCGACCTTGAGAGGGCCCGAGGGTCTGAGCCAGCCTGATGGACTGTAGCCCAGTCACGTAACAAAAGCCAGAAGCGAGCCCCTGCATACCGTTGCCCCCCATGCCCCTCGGGGCTCAGGTTGGACACTTGTGAGCAGGAAACGGGCATTCCGTGTTCTGGGCTGCATGGAGAAGAGCAGCCATGCTACCTCTTGCCCTGAATTTATCCATAAACAAGCACTGCATTTGTTGGTCTTCACTTCATTAGTCCTTCCATTTTATTCCAAATCAGAGCACAGTGTTCTCTCCCACTGAATGGAGAAACAACAGAAAGCTTGGGAAATTGTGCTCCATCTGCTATGACAAGAATTGCTCTTACTGTCGTTCCTCTCCTTTTCACTGGACCTGTGAGTAATGGTAGCTTGGCCCTGCAGTCCCTTTCTAGTCATCACCACGTCTTCGTTCTTCCCTTAATAAACTTGCGCATCCCCCTAATGACCCGTCCTGCCTACTGAAAGGAAGACGAAGCAGCACCTGGCACGGGTTTCTCAAACGTGTACCTGTCTCCATACCTTAACTTCGTGTGAACTCCTCAGTAGTCACCTGCTTTTCTGTTTCTAAAGCCACTCCCCTGTTAATATTAGTCAGGTGCTGATCTGCACCGATACCTCTGCAGCTTACGCCTTAACTCTGCCAGGACTAAGTTTCATCACCCAGGCTCCTCCCTGCTAGGTATCGTCAAGTGTGCCTCTCTGGGTGGGGTGGGCCAGCACTTAAGCTGAACGCTGGTACCTTTCCCTTTGTCTTCTTAGTTTGTTCATTGCTTGCTTGCTGGATGGTACTGACAATTGAAACCAGGGCCTTCATCCCGAGCTACATCCCAGCTGTTTGTGAGACAGTGTCTTGCTAAGTTGCTAATTTCCTAAGCTGGACTTAAAACAGGATCATGTGTCTACCCCTCCCAGACTGCTGGCATTATAGGCATATGCCACCATGCCTGGCTAAGAATATTTTACTTATTAAGATATAAATAGGTTTATTCCTAAAATATAGGTCTCATAGTTCATTATGATGCTAGTAAGCTGTTGCATTTTTATTGTGGCATCTCATGAGCTACTGCTTTTATTTTTCAGCACTAGAAATTGAACACAGGGCCACTACATGCTACATAGGAGCTCCCCAATGAAATATACTTCTAAGCTCTACTGACCTTCTTGAACTAACTGAACCTGGGCCTCCTGATTCCAGAATCTGCTGTGATTCTGATACAGCTTTAGATGTAAACCATAAAAATTTAGCACTTTTATTTTCTGAGAAATATTTGTAAAGACCTGGAGTTCCTGGATTCTGAAATTGTCATATCAGAAGAGACAAAGATTACACGAGTATCAAGTGGGTAATGTACTAGTCACCCACTTAGCCAATTCTAACCACGTCATTTGTTGGAGAAAGGTCTTTTATCCAGGATGATTTCAAAGGAATCTTGTCCAAAGAAATGATAATAGGCTGGGGAGGGCCTCAGAATGAAGTCTGCAGCCTGGGCTTGGAATAAGGCAAAGCTTGTGAAAACTACATGCATGGGTGGAAGGAACTGTTGGGTCATGGAGTTTCCTGAAGTTCAGGAGGATGTGAAAGAGAATCTTCCTTCAACGACTTCCTTATCGCTTACGCTTCTGACTCGCAGCTGAATCGTTTGCTTGTCCTAAATTGAGGTCTCTGGCCAGTCTTCAGCATGTCAGCATGTTCCTGACTCTCAAACGGAGAGAAGGAAAGGTTTCATTTAGCTCATATTTGGGGGAAATTCAACGCACAGTCATCTGACTCCAAGGTGGGGGACATCATGGCTGACGCGTGTGAGCAGAGCAAAGCCGTCCAGGGAGCAGAGGTGAAAGCAGAGTTCCTTCTTTTTCTGGTCCTTTTTCCTTCACATATTTCAGGAAGCTGTCTCTGCTCTAAAGTGCTTAATACACTCAGGACACTTATTAATTCTTTTGGCAAGAATCTTGCCGCAACTTCCTTGTTTACAACAATGCCAATAGCGTGCTGGTCACGTTGTAGGTTCTTCCAGTTTTGCCATGGGAACATTTGTGTAGCATTCTGCTTTAAACGGTGCCCAATTCCTTGATGTCTGCAGTACCACCCTCTTGTAGAGTCACGAATTTGTGGCGAAAGGGATGATTTTTTTTTTTCCCTAAATGACCAAGAGAACACACATCAGCTTCCTCTCCAATTTCAGTTTGTCATTTTGGTGAATTCCTGGAAGATGGCAATTCTGTCCCAGAGGCAGGAGACACACCTGGGGTTTGCACCTTGCTGGCCCGTGGGCTCCCCTAGGGAGGCGGATGTCCCCGAGATCAAGACGATTCTGTGAGGATATTTTCCTGCGTTGCAACAAGAAGGACTTAGCCAGCACAAGCTCAAACTTGGATGGTGTCAGACAGCCCAGAAAGGGGCCTTCAAGGGCCATTTAGAGATTGTTGAACTGATTTACTTGTACAGAAATTGCCCTGGAACCCAGAAATAAGTCAAGCACACAAAATTAACATCTTTTATTTGTCTCGTGATCTACAGCACCCTGAGTGAACTGCTCCGAGAGTGTCCCAGTAGATTAAATGCAGCTCATTCAAAGGTGCGCTGCGTGCCCTTCAGCACGGGAAGACACCCTTCCTCGGGATCAGCAGTGCCCTGGAGCTGCCACCCTTTCTGGCCAACCCATTAGGATTTTTTTCCCCCTAAAAACATCAGGCATGTACTACAACGTTGCCTGCATCTGACCTATGTATAACTTTCATGCAAACATTTGAACCCTCTAGGTTTTTTAACTTAAATTCTGCTGCGATATTCCTTGATATTACCACCCAAAAGAGTGCACGGCGGTGGGTGTCGTTCTTGCTCCTTCTGTGACCCTGACGCCGATGACGAGAACCCATTAATGCTCAGGGAAAGGGACCAGCAGCGGGTAGCAGTGGCCCAGCCTGCCAGGCTGACTGGGGACCTCCCTCTCCATCCCAGGCTCCGCAGCGTGGGGCAGACGCCCGTCAGGAGCCCGTCCAGTTCCTGCGCCCGGGTGGAATCCAAACTGCTGCTGCTGCGGTCGGTGTGGCTTTTGTTTCTCCCCGCTGACCTCCGACAGCAGAGGCCCCGCACGGGTGGGTGGGCGCGCCCTGCACGGAGCCGCTGGGGCAGATGCCAGGTGGGTGGAGAGCGCGAAGAGGATTCCCAAGAGGAGAGCTGAGACCTATGGTTAGAGACAACAATCTACGGGAGAGATGCGCACCACCGAAGCACACGGCGGTGTGAACGCGTGACGGGCCAAGGCTCAGTCTCACCCAGTGTGAGACGATGCGCGAGCACTAATCACAGCCCGGCAGTATGGCCGGGGAGGTTTTTCTGGGGCGCCCCACAGCCTTCCGTGAGGGCCAAGGGACTTCCCACCTCGACCGAAGGGGAGCGCCCACCCCAGCTTCCCGCGTGACTCGTTCCACCCGTGGACAGCCCGTTAACCGCGGTGCCACCAAGTCTCGGAGGCTCGGCCACGTTCCCCCAGCACCGAGGGCACAAGAAGAGGCGGAGGGCGGGGCTCTGCGTCCCGGAGCTCATGGAGCCGCAGCTGGGGCATGGAAGGGCGTCGCCACCACCCAGACAGCGCCCGCCCGTGTTTCCTTGAGTACGCGCAGGCTTGGCTTTGTTCCCCTTTCCACTCTGCCTTCGTGGGGAAGGGAGGCGGGCAGCACTCCTCCTTCCCTGCAGCCGGCCTGCCCGTCAGCCCCTCTGCGGAGGGCCCTGACCTTGGCCGTGGCCTGATGCGCTGTCTGTGCACGCAGGACAAAGTGCTTCCAGCCTCGGTGCCCTTTGTGGTACATTGGGATGAGGCCAGCGGGCCTCGGGAGGGAGGCGGGGAGGGAGGGCCTGGGGCGTGGAGCCCGACTGTGCCGACTCCCGCTTCTGCGCCCTCTTCCTTTAGTTTGGCTCCTGCTAGGGGCCTCCCCGGCCTTGTCCAGTGCTGCCTGGGCAGCCTCTGCCTTCTTGGGGTCTCTCGGGGCCACGGAGATGGTGCGCGGCCCACAGGCTTTCCCTGAGTCACAGAGCTTCTCAGCCGATCTTCACTTGTGCCCCGGGGCATCCTGCCACAGGAACTGCCCTTCCGCTGCTTCCTGGGCTCGGCGCCACCCTCAGACACCCACCAGGCCTCCTCCAGGGAGCCTTCTCTGAGGAAACACAGGCTTGCCTCGGCCACCCTTTGCAGGCTCCCGCGTCTGGGAGGAGCGCAGCCTCTTGCTGTCTCCAGCCCGGTCCTGGGGCCCCGCAGGTCTGCCCCCGGCCTCCTGCCGGGGCCTTTCCACGTCAGTGGAGATCCTTGCTGTCTCCAAAAACAAACACTTCTCTCCTGAGCCTGAGCTCTGTCTGCTCTTGTCGCCTTCTCTTTGAGGGGGGCGGTGCCTCTGCCCCGCGCGCTCTCCCAGGCGCCCCACCCTACGGGGTCGCTGCACAGTGCCCAGGAGCCTACTCCCGTGCTCACAGCCATGATCGTCCTTCCCCTTTTCAGCGTGTTTTGACACTACCCTTCTGTTTCGCCTTCAGTTCTTGCAGGACATGGCCTCAAAGCCAGGCCCTGTTGAAGGCTGCGCCCGTGAGCTCTCCACGTCCCTCAGCCTGTTTCAATTTTTTCTTTCAAACAGGGTCTCACCCATCCTGTGGTCCAGGACGGCCCCAAACTTGAGATCCTCCTCTTGCCGCAGCCTCACGAGCAGCTAGTTACGGGTTCATGCCACCAGAGCCAGCCTATTTTCCATTCGATTTGTCTTCTAGCTGCGGCCTCAGCCACATATGGCAGGGCTGTTCCTGCACCTGGTCCCAAGGGCAGTGGAGCCAAATCCTTCCCCCTGGCCCGTTCTTCCCACTTGGGCCTTGCTGTGGGGCTCTCAGACCCTCTGGGCTGCATCAAGGCTGTCCCCATTGCTCCAGCTGGTCTCAGGCACCACAAACCCAGCGATCCAAAGCCCTGGTCTTGTGCAAGCTGGATGCTGTGTGCCATCTGTTTCATCCCCTCCTCCCGTCTTCTGGTCCCCCACCCCCACCCCCAGTCCTGCCAGCTCTGCTCCTGAACACTCCCCTAAGCCCCTCTTCTCTATTGTCTTCATTTGCCGACAAGTTTATTGACATCAATTTTGGGTGATCGCCTTCCTGGCCGTTTTTGCTCTTTTTCACTCTGTTCTAGCCCTCCGCCATACTGCCAAGGAATAAAGCACCAATCCACCCCACCTCACCGAAAGTCTGCGAGCAGCCACAGCAGCAATTGTCTTCTCTCTCTCTCTCTCTCTCTCTCTCTCTCTCTCTCTCTCTCTGGGATTGCACTGAGGTATATCCCCATCCCATTTTTCAAATTTTTATTTTAAGATACTTTTTCACTAAGTTGCTAAACTGTCTAGGCTCCTGTCTTAGCCCCAGAGATGCTGGGATTGCAGGGGTGCGTCACCAGTGCAAGCTTCTTCTCATGCCCAGGTAGAAAGACAACCTTCAGCATAGCATAAGAGGCTTCTCCAGTTTGACCCCAGCCTGCCTACGCCTATCAGCTCCCTTTACCCCAAGGGCACCTGTTGTTCTGGTGCACTGAGGCCTTTTTCATTTTTAGTCTAAAGGTCACCTCACTCCCTGGCACTCTGTTCCAAACATTCCATTGCCATGAGGACTCTGTCCTCTTTCCAAAACTTTTCCCTTTTTTTTCCCTTTTGTAACCAAGATACACCAGGTATGATCAA
Source organism: Ctenodactylus gundi (assembly GCA_004027205.1). Classification (NCBI taxonomy): domain Eukaryota; kingdom Metazoa; phylum Chordata; class Mammalia; order Rodentia; family Ctenodactylidae; genus Ctenodactylus; species Ctenodactylus gundi. Next base: position 315,473 of record PVKB01001429.1, read on the forward strand.
AATATAGGATGAATGTTTAAATTTTTAAACATTTATTATGAAAAAGACACATTATCATTAATCCTCCTCAAAATACTCTCCCTCGCTTCAAACACACTTATCCCATGTTCTTGCCATGATCTGAAGCAGTTTTAGAAATTCTCTCTCGTGTCTTTATGAAGTGTGACTAAAAAAAAAAAAAAAACAGTGAAGGCCACTGCTGAGTGCCATCCGATGGAAAGGCAGGCTTGTGAGGACACTGCAGCGTGCCCTGCCTCGTCCATCGTACTCACTAGATCTGTCACTGTTCAACTTCTGCCTCTTCCTCAAAGTCACAATGGCCATGAAGTGTAAATGTTTTGAGCCGACTCAGGTGATGGAGGCAGCCATGGTAATTGGGGGCAATTGGGGTATGTCGCATTCTTATAGAAGGCTCCAGGGGCAGCTTTACCCCTTCTGCCCTGGGAGACCACAGAGAGTGATCTCACCATACACTGAGTTACCTGGCAACTTGATCTCGGACTCTCCACTTTCCAACTGTGGGAAGTAAATTTCTGTTGTTCATTAGCTACTCAAATTATTATAATTTGTAATAGCAGCCTGAACGGGCTAGGTGTCAACTTAGTGGCCCAGTCTCCAAGTGCTCGAGTGACCACACACCAATAGTCACTTTGCATGGTTAGAGTTCAGTGTCACCTCTACCACAGGCCTGACTTGTGGAAAGGGCTTAATTTGAAAATGTCTCGGAGGAGCCGAGAGGGCCTCACCTCAGGGGGGCAATTTCCATGGTGGCTCTTAGAGGATGTTTGTGAAGCGGCTCACAGAGAAGCAAATCTCTTGGGGGTGTTGGGGGAAGCAATTGTTTTGCGCATGTGAAGTTTGGACACCAGCAAGAAGTTCAAGTTCTGAACCCTGACTCTTCAGTGCTTCTGAGAATCATTTTGAATTTGCTGATATCTCATTAAAAGAGATCACATGTGAGAAAGAGAGAGTATTGTCCTGCCTCTTAAAGAATTTTTTAAAATTCACCCAAGAATTGCAGATACAGCCTAACAAACATGTTCTAGGAGAGCAGAAATAGGAAAGCATCTTCCTTTATTTCTCTTCGGTTGCCTTTAGTACCATTGCTTAAGTAGCCTGCCATTAGCTGGTGCACCCTATTGTGTTTTATCCACTGTGAACACTGCGCATACGCTGATGACCCTCTGACAACTGCATCTAGTGCTCATTAAAAACCATCCCTGCCCAAACTGGTTTTCCATCCCAAACTGTCCTTCTTATGTCAATACTGTCACCATTCCCCATCCACTCGGTGTAGCCAGAGCACGGAGAATCGTCCACAAATCCCGGCCCTCATCCCAGCACAACCGGGTTGTCCCTTTAGTCATATCCCACACCGTCCACCCCTGTCCCTCTCTGCTGTCTTCCCAAGCTACCCACTGGGCTCCTGGAAGAGTCCCCTCTATGGCGACCATCCCTGTTCTCCACCAGGGCCATCATTTTTAAATGTAGGAGACCTTGCTAGGCTCCTGAGAAGAGGCATGCAGGATTCTTTTTTTTTTTTTTTGTCATTTAGAATAAAACCCAGACTCTTCGTCAGCGCCTGTATGCCCCCACACCTCGTGCCAACCTCTCCGCTCACGGGCTTTCCCGTATTCCCTTCTCTTGTGGCCTCTGGCCTGGTGTTTTCCAACCTCTACACTAGTAACATTCTCCTCCCTACTGTCTTCTGTCCGCACCAGCGATCCTGTGCCTTGGAGGATGCTTAGCGCTGTCTCTAGTCTACCCACAGCGCTCGCCCTCCCACACTTTCAATAACAAACGCATCTCCACACTTCGCTAAATCTGCCCTGGGGGTCAGTGTCACCCTGGTCTAGTTACACTGGCTTGCTTCTTGTGGAACAGGCCAAGCTTCCTCCCTGGGTGAGCCCACAATGTCCTGCTTCCCTCACCTGAATAGTCTCCCGTCTGCACCACTGCCCTGACCTCTGCTCAGATGGCACCTTTCCGAAGGATGCCATTTGAGCACCCTGAAGGAGGTGCCCCCCCACATCACTCTGTTCTGCCCGACTGCATTTCGATTTCTTTTTCCCATTTTTACTCATATGTATATGTGACACACAGTGGTCCCATGGACCTTGAGATTTTTGTACTTGCACATGTCATCTCAGCCTCACGTTCCCTTCCTTCCCTCTTTCTCACCTTTTCACACCCTCTCTTGTCCCTCCTGACTCCCAACATCTTGTCTATTTGACTCTATTATTTATTTATACTCTGCATTTCTCATATTAAAGAAATTATGCAATACTTAACCTTCAGAATCTGATTCACTTCACTATGCATAATAGTCTCAGGTTGTATCCATTTACCTACAAATGACTGAAATGTATCTTTGCACAGAGTAGTATGCATTTTTTTAAACTATTGCTCTATTGGTGGGTATTTTAGCATCTTCCATGTTTTATTTAATTATTATCAGTTGTGTCCTATTATAAACATGGGTGTGCATGGATAACTGTTATATATTGATTTTAACTCTTTTGGAAAGATAAAGGTATCACTGGGTCAAGTAGAATATCTATTTTCAATTGGGGGGGGGATCTCAATACTCTGTTTCGTAGTAGTTATATCAATTTATAGTCCCACCAGCAATGTAAAGGGTCCCTTGTTCCCCACACTCTCACTGGCATTCATTGCTTTTTGAGTTCTTGCTGCAAGCCATTCTTACTGGGGTAAGATGATATTTCATGTTGTTTTGATTTGCATTTCTTTCATGGCTAAGGATGTTCAACATATTTCCGTGTTTGCCAGCCATTTGTACTTCTCTTGACAACTGCCTATTCATTTCAATTGCCTGTTTTATTCAGTGGGTCACTGAATTTGGGGATCTATTTTTCTTAAGTTCCTTGTATATTCTGCCTATTACCCCCGTCCAAGGCCCTGTCCTGTCCAAGGTGAATTGGTAAATATTTTGCCCTTCCTATTGGTTCTCTCTTCACTCTATTGTTTCCTTTGTTGCACAGCAGATTTTAATTTGTTACGATCTCATTTGTTAATCCTGGGGCTATTTCTTTTGTATCAGATGTTCTATTGAGAAAGTCTTTGCCCACACCTGTATCTTCAAGAGTTTTCCCCTATGATGGCCTCCAGGAGTTCAGTGTTGCCATTTTACTGTCTAGATCTTTGATCCGCTGTGATGTGGTTTTAGCACGTGATGATAGGTGTGGTTCTAGTGCATCCTGATTTCTGCACACCCTCTCTCAGTATCCAAAATGATTTTATTTTATTTTTCTATTGATATCTGCTCACTGTCTCCCCCTATAGATGGTAACCTTTGGGAGAGTCTGTTGTCTGCCTAAAGTATTCCTGAAACGACAGTGGCAAGAAGAATCTGGAATGAATGAACACATAAATAACTTCCTTTTCCTTATATTCTTGGAAGGTCATGGAGTGGGGCATGAGTGGGAGTATTACAAAATGCTTGGAATAATTCCAGGATATGAGTGCATTTAGGGACTGCATAACTTCATTTCTGGCAATGATGGGACACATGCCCTCTGGTGGCCCCAGAAATAATATTCCCTATTGACCTTGAGTCCAGCTTAGCTTGTATAATACTTTCTATGATGTTCATATGGCAAAAATCACTTAAGGATACATTTCTCAGAATGAGCCTCTGTCACTTGTCCTCCATTTGACCAAGTCTCCGGAGCAAGCTGGAGGGATGTGTTTGGTCTGCTTTTGGCAGCTTCTTTTAGCCTGAGCCTTCTTAGTCCGATGAGGTAGGTGTCACGGGTCCCAGGTGAGAGACCGCAGGGACCAGGCTTGTAACGGGCAGGTTCCACCTGGCCTTCTTGGCTGGGGCAGAGGGATGGCTTCTGGGACAGCAGAGGGGGCTGTTTAGGAAACTAAGAAGAGTCTGCTCTTGAAAAGGTGATTGGCTGGAAAAAGGTGAGGAGAATTGCCTCTGGTGCAGGAAGCCAATTCAGGGAGTAGAGACGCCAGGCATGGCAGGTAGGGGTCCTAGCTCCAGGACCTTGGCCCAGCCCCCCAGCCTCCCTCTCTCTGAATCGCATGTGATGTAGTTCAACGCAGCCTCCAGTGCAAACTGTTGGCTCCTCTCTGCCAAACACCAAGGCCAGGCCTGCCTCCTCCTTCCAACCCCTCTGAGCTGTGAGATAGTGAGTCACTCTTAACCTCATTGTCTCCTCTGCTCTGGCTCTTGGCAGGCTTCCTTGTGAGAATAAAATCCTTTGCAAGATTAATATTAACCACAAAGAGTATGTGTTTCCACTTCATTTTTTTTTTACATCTCATTTTTCAATCTCAATGGCATTGGCTTGTTGCTACTACAATACATTACAATTAAACATTAAAGGCAGACGCTGAGGGCGAAAGTCAGTATTGACAGAATTTATGTCATATTGAAGTTCACAACATAAAAATGAATCACGTCATTGTTTCATACACACGTGCAGCTGCTCACAGCAGCACACTGCCAGTTGCCAAGGCACATGTAGATTAGCACATGACATGTGCCCTGTGGACTCGAGCTGAGCATTCAGGACAGTTTGTGGCTTGGGTCTCCCAGAGGTGAGGAGGGAGTCAAGCAAGTGGCTGTGGTTGTCACTCTGTAACATTCATGTGTGGCCTGGGTTGCGAAATCCGGTGTCTTTGACCTTATGATAATTTGTCATGTTTATGGCTTTGTGGTCAGCCTCTCTAATGCTAGGGGATGTTTTGACTTCTGGGGCTCTTGTACCTCTTTAGATCTTAGGGAACAATGCTGAAGAGAAATACATTGAAAAGGACTTGGACCAACCTTGCATTTCTGGAGGCAAGTCAACTTGGTGTGATGTATGATGTTTTTAATTATTTGTTGCATTCTGTTTGCAAGTGACTTATTGAGGATTTTTGCATCTATATTCATTAAGGAATTCGGCCTGTAGTTTTCTTTCCTTTTGGGGTCCTTATCTGGTTTGGGGATCAAAATGATACTTGCTTCCAGGAAGGAGTAAGGCAGTATTACCTCTCTTTCCATTTCGTAGGATAGTTCAAAGAGCATTGGCACTAACTCTTCCCTAAAGTTCTGATAAAATTCTGTAGTGAATCCATCATGGCCTGGGATTTTCTTCCCTGGTAGTTTTTTTGTTTGTTTGTTTTTGTTTTTATTTTTGTTTTTTTACTGCCTCAATTTCAACCCTGGTTATTGCTCTATTCAGGGTTTCAATAACTTCTTGGCTCAGTTTTGGGATATCATATGTGTCAAGAAATTTATCTGTTTCTTCTGAGTTCATGAATTAGTTGGAATGTAGTTTTCAAAACAGTTTCTTATAATTCTCTGAATTCCAGCAGTATCCGTTGTGATTTCACCTTTTTGATTTCTAATTTCATTGAATTTTTTCTTTCCTTGTTTTGTTGAATCTGGCTAGAGGTTCATCAATCAAAGAACAAACTCTTTGATTCATTGATCTTTTGTATTTTTTTAAGTTTTAATTTCATTGATGTCTGCTATGATTCTTAAAGTTTTCTGCCTTCTGCTACTTTTGGATTTGTCTTGTTCTTGTTTCTCTAAGACTTTGAACTGCATTATTACATTGTTAATTTGAGATTGCTCTGTTTTTTTCATATGTGCACTCATAGTTATAAATTTCTCTCTTACTACTTTTTTCATTGTGTCCCACAGATTCTGGTATGATGTGCTTCTATTGTCATTTCACTTTAGAAAGTTTTTGATTTCTTTCTTGGTTTCTTCTGGGATCTATTGCTTGCTCAATAATGTATAATTTAATTTACATGTATTTGAATTGTGTCTGTAGTTACTTTTGCTATTGATTTCTAATTTTATTCCACTACAATCTGAAAGTATGTAGGGAATGATGTCTGTTCTTTTGTATTTATTTAAGCATGTCATATGTCCAAAAATACGGTCTATTTTGGAAAAAGTCCCATGTGCTGCTGAAAAAAAAAAGTTTCTTTGAGTCTTCTATAATCTGTAGCATCCCATTCCTTATTGATGTTGAGTTATTTCCTGGCTGTTAACAGTCAGGGTCATTATTACGTTCTTGTCCTCTAAATTCAAAATTCTCTCCTCTTTTTGTATCATTCTATTGTCTAGACTTTCCATGGAGGTTTCCATCTCTTGATGCTCTTTTTTTCGAGACAGGGTCTCGTTCTGTAGCCCGGTCTGGCCCTGAACTCACTATGGAGCCCAGCTGGCCTTGGACTCAGGGCAATCCTCCTGCCTCAGCCTCCCAAGTGCTGGGATTACAGGCGTGTGCCTCCACGCCCAGTTTACATGGTGCTGGGGAATCAAACTCAGGTACTTAGCACTTGCCTTAGCACTTGCTAAGCAGGCGCTTTAACCGCTGAGCCGTTCCTCCAGCCCCATTGATGCTCTTCTTTTATCTTTTCATAGTTTTGGAATTTTTCTGTGAACTTGTAATTCATTTCCTGTACCGACTTCGGTACCTCTGCTAGTTTTACCTTTACTTTTTCCTTCCTTGGGTAAGTCTTTTTTTGAATTCAAGTATTTTGTGTAAATTGTTGTCTGCATCTGTCTTGTATTCTTTAAGCATTTTGTGCAGTTTGTTGTCAGAGTGTGTCTTGAATTCTTCCAGTAGGGTAACTACTTTTGTTTTGAAATGGAGGAATTTTGAATCTTCCTCTGGTTCTGAGTCTCCCTTGGTGGGTTAGGGTGTTTCTATGGCATCTTACCCCTGTGTTTTCTCATCTTGCTGTTGAGTATCCCTTAGACTTGTTATGGTGACTCTTTGAGCAGTCTCTATTTTTTGATAGTGAAGAATGTTGTTCTATGGCTGTGTATTATGCTGTCTGTGTCACTGAGGTGGGATTCCTTGTTACAGGACAACTAGCTCATTCTTTCTTGCTTGACAGTTGCTAGTAGGTCTGTTTTAGAGAGGTTTTTCAGCTGTTGAAGCTGTCAGGCTTGGGACCCTCTCTCCTCTGGAAGGTCGTGCCGGGAGTGGATGCTTCTGGGTGCTTCCAGTGACTGGTCATGATTAGGCCCACCCATGTGGGCTGAGATGCAGGCAGGCTTCTGGGAACAGCTACCTGGATGCCTCTAGCATGCAGCAGCAAGGGATGGAGGTTAGGCCCAGCTGTGTGGACTCTGAGATGCAGGCAGGGGTCTGGGTACAGAGTCTATATGATTCTTAATTATTGACAGTTAACAGCTCTACTTATAGGGGATATTGGAGTAGGCGAAGAGCAGACTATAATTAGAGGTTAGCTTTAGGTATCAACTAAAAAGCAGGACAAACTGTCAGTAATCCTACCCAAGACTGAAATTAACCGGGGGGAGCACTGTAAGCAAGAGTTGAGAGTGAAGGGGGGAGAGTGTAGCTTCCAGATCTGCAGAATGCTTTAGGATACAGGGCTCAGAGAGTTAATAAAGAGAGGGAGGAATTTAGCAGCTATCTGATATGTAGAGAGAAGAAGTTGGAAGAATGGGAGAAGAAAAAATAAAAAAGAGAGAAGAAAACAATGAGGAACACAGAAAATGTTTGCCAAAAAGGTCAAGAGAGAGCAGAAAAAAGAAAGAAAAGGAAAAGAATAAAAGGAAAGAGAAAACAAATAAGAAAAAGAAAAATGAAGAAGAAAATGAAGATAAAACAGAACAAAAGCGAAAAAAGAAGAAAAAGGAGAAAAATGAAAAGAGAAATTTTAAAAAAGAAAAGAAGCAAAGAAAAAGGCAACAGAAAAGAAAAGAAGCAAAGAAAAAAGAGAAAACTTGATCAGTTGCAGGAAAGGGAAGGAGCTAGACTTAAAAAGAGAAACGAATCATTCGCTGGAATGCAACATCACAACAACATCCCAACCTCCACAGCAGGAGGTGCTGGCGGGTGGGAGACTAGACCCGAGGCGAGTGGTGGCAGCAGGCGGTAAGAGCTGAGCTTGTGCGCCCAGCAAGTGATGGCGGTTGGTGGCGGGACACGGGCCCACATCTATGGGTAGAGTTGGCGGTGGGGTGTGGCCGCAAGTAGGAAGACGCGGCTCTGTATGATCTCTGCAAAAGATGGCTCAGCAAGAAGGAATGGTGGCAAGCCACAAGGCAAGGTCCCAAACCACGGGCAAGCTATAGTGCCGGTGGGTGGGGATTCTTGGGCTTAGTCCGCAGTGGGTGACAATGGCGGGGCTGGAGGCGCTGGCCTTTATCTGGTGAGCTCTGGAGCTGGCTGCAGGCTGGAAGCCCTGGCTGGGCTGACCTTCACAGCAAGTGATGGCAGCGGTCAAGGAGATAAGACCCCAGATCTCGGGGAGTGAGATGGTGGTGGTGAGCAGGGTTACCTGAGCTTAGTCCCTCGTGGGTGAAGGCGGCATGCGGTGAGACCTGGGCTTAGTCCACAGCGAGTGAAGTCGGTGGGCCAGAAGGCCAAATTTCTCTTTTTCATAAGGATACCTCTCACCTTGCACTAGGGCCCCACCTTAATATATATTATAGTGACCAGATGACCACACTAACAGTATGACCTTCTCTGTTCAACTCATCAATCTGCAGCAACCCTGTTTCTAAGGAAGCTCACATTCTGCGGCTGTGGAAATTGCAACCTGAACCTAAGAATTTGATGGGAGAGGCAGTTCAACCCAACGCAAAGCCCTTCCAAGGCACATGAGTCTTGGGAATTCCTACGTGGAACTCTTGAGCATGTAAAGAGGCATTCCCTCTGCCCACCAGCATTGCAGTGGCCTCGGTGTGCAGCTGGGTGAGGGTTCTGAGTTGACCGGCTGCATTTTAGGGGCTCATCTCGGTCTAGGCTGCATCACAAATTGGTAGATGCCCCTGAGATCTCTGCTGATGTGTAGGCGTCTATAGCATGAAAGAGTAAAGTCACGGAGCCAGGGAGCCGTGGATGCACACTGCCGGGCGGTTCCTGGGGCTCGTGGGAGAGCAGGAAATGAAGCAGCCTGACCAGTAGCTCTAACCTCCGTGGGCAGCCAGAAGTGCCGGCAGGGAGGAGCCTGAGGACTGGAGTGTGGTCATCTGGAACTTGCTGGGACGTCGCCCACCGCGTGGCCCCAGGGAGATGCTGGGACCTTGCACACCAAACTTTTGCAACTGCTGAACCTTTTTTCCAGGATGGTCAAACGTGGCAGGGCTCTTCCAGACCCCCTAGCTTGGCTAGGTGGCAGAGGAAGGCAGGGGAGAAGACTTTTCAAATTTTAGAAGAAACGTAGGTCAATAAAAGTGGAATATCCGGGGGAAGCACATGCCACTGATACCCTAGAAAAATAGAGGTGATGGGGACTTAGCAGTGAAAAGGAATGTGGCTGAGGCACAACCGGTCAGGTCCTTGTGTTGCCTAAGTCAAGCCTGCTTAGCGTGCATGTCTGGAGCCCTGTGGGCACATGGGGGAAAGGTGCATGTTTCTGTTCCAGAAGGGTAAGGCAGATTCAGCATTATTCAACCCTGAAGCAATTCAGCTGAGGCTCCAGAACCAAGAGCAGCCTTGGGACAGGAGGAAGGGCGTGGCCAGGCCGTGGCTGAAGCTCTTTCCTCTTGGGGATAGAGACCAGGTTGTGAGCTTGAGCCAGGAGGAACCCAGTCAGGGTGGATACAGCAGAAGGAGGAACTGATGACAGTAACTGGAAGAGCCATTCTGGAAGAGAAGGGCAAGCGCTCTGAGTCTTCAGCAGCCCTCTCGAGGGGCTTGCCCAGTGTGGCTGTCCGTGTATTTCCCCCAGCTAGAATCTGTGGGAGCTTTTTCAAAAACCCTGCTGCCAGGGCTTTGCCCCGATGAGAGACTGCAGGTCACCTGGGCAAGGGGTGGGCTGGCATTGTTCCTCTACGTGCCAGGGGCTGCTGTCTCAGGCAGCTGACTGGAAAATCACAGCTGGTGAAGGACGATAGAAGAAAATCAATTGTTCTTTTTTCAACTCCAGTTGAGGAAAGAACTCAAGGACCCCATTTAGCACTAAACTAACAACAGGACACTCGTTATTCATGGAAGAACACGTTCTAACAGACTCATTCACCTCTGGAACCTCGGGAAGGAGAGGGCAGGTCTGGCAAGGGCTGCCATGTCAATGCGCCACGCAGGCCTGCCGGGTAAGGCCCTGTCCCTGGTACAGGGGCCACTTCCTCTCAACATTCCTGCGCATGAGCACCGAGATAGTGTCCCTGACAGGACAGCAGCCGAAAATAACGCTGGCAGCAGAGAGGCATCAGGCAGGTGGCCAGGAGGACGCACAGAGGCCCTGGGCGGGGCTCAGGAGGAGCCAGAGCAGGACATGCAGTTGGAGGAGACTGAGGTGATTCAGAAGGTGGTGTAAGGGTCGGCCTGGAGTGAGCTCTGCTTCTGCAGGCGGGCAACTCCGTTGAGAAGGCACGTTGGGGCAAGCAGCCCGCACACCTACACGACTGGCCTGGCTCCTCTTTATGGACCAAACTAATTGACCCTTCGGCCTTGGCAGATGGGAAAGTACCACGTGCCCTCTCAGACTCCAAACGTCATTGACTTCACATTTTAGTGCCTCAGAGAAGCATCGAGCACCCTCCCCAAGGTCCCCTGTCCTGCTGTCTCTTCCCTGCTCTCTGCTTCCTTAGCACACTTCCGAGTAGGAATTACCCAAAATGACACAGTTGGCTCGAATTTCCACATGGAAAAGCACCAAGGTTCTTACTCACCAAGTTCACTTTTAAAGGCATCTGACTAAGCAAGTGCCAGTATACGCATAGCACCCCGCAGTTTACCTTTGGACCGTCTCACCCAATCACTAAATTCTGAAGACCAGATGTAGAGAGTTCTGAAACTTGAACCTCCTCTGCATTATTGGATATATGAGGCTTCCCACTTCTAGACCAACTTACCAATGACAGATTTTTGGTGCACTTAATTTCTGAGGACAATTATGATAAGAATTTGGCGTTTTCTCCCTGCTTTGGGGCATGTGAGCAGAGGCCCTGAAAGATGTTGATGGTCGGCCTGAGCCACGCTGGCCCCCCTGATGTCCCACCCATTCCTCCCGTGTCCAGTTTTGCTCACGGTTGGTCTGTCTGTGATCCTCGTCCCTGCAGGACCTCCTTGGAGCCATCGTCCGGTGACCCAGACTGTCACGGAGTCATGCAAAAATGTACTTGCACTGGACAGTCCCGACTTGTGCTACCCTCCTGTCTTTCTGTTGCAGAACTGCCTTATGATGCAGAATGTGGCCCATATGTCATGATCCTGGTGGAGGGTCTGTGCTGCAGAGCGTGGGAGACTCGGTCACCTTCTCAGGGCGGAACTAGCAGAGCCAGAACCAACATCCATGCTCAGTGCCCTTCCTTTCATGTCTCTTTTCATCTTTACAAGTCATGTGGCCTCTGCACAGCTGGGGTTGCAGCATCTCAACTCCTCCCTGCGGGGAACCAGGTTAACCGAGTGTTGGCCTTTCCTGTGCTCTCCTGTATCTGTGAGTTCTTGTGCATCTTCATGTTCACAGAGACACATAATTAACATTACAAGTCTGGGGACACTGGTAATGCCCATCTGTGGGCTACATGTGTGTCAGTCTGATGCTGATCAAATTCTCACCAATCTTTCACTAAGTGGTCTGCGCATCTACTGATGATGCAGCTTAGACTTATTAGTCCCTTGTTAAAAACAGTGATTTTCCTAGGTGCGCCAGTCTTCCTGAAATGATTGGCTGGAATTCTTTACAGGGACAAATTTTCCTGAACAAGTTGATTGCCCTTCAGTCCAGTTTGCTTGGGAAAGGCATGATAAAGGTTGGCTTCTTTTCCTTTACTTTCTGGTTTTCAGAACAATAAATCAATGTGCTTGTACTCTTTAGTGGTCACCAATGTTTTTGGTATAGTTAAGGCAGTGGTTTTATATGGTAGGTGTTTCAATCCACTGCATTCATTATCATTTTAAATGGTCAAATTGTTCCCCTTTAAATCAATGGGAACTTTCTATCAATGATATCTTTGAATTTTGTGACCAGTTTTAGATTATTTTACTTTTCTTTCTTGTCCTCTGTGCATGTTCCACCAGGTATGCACAGTCAGAATGATACTACCTTTTCAAGACACCAGAAGTCTCTTTTTTCTGTGAGGTTCCACCAGCTCTTTAATGTGCCTTAAGTTTATTATACATTTCCTTCTGTTTCTATATGCGGGACAATTTCTTTACATGAAGCTTAAACATGCCTGGCCTCTTCTATGAGTCCTCTTAGGCTCCCCTCATGTAAAAATGAAAGATTGGATGGTTGGGGACATATATGTAAGAATGTTTATTGTAGTTTTATGTGTAGTGAAACCAGGAAAAAGAGGCTGCCTGTTAATAATTTGTTTTTTAAAATTATATATGCAGACATAAGTCCCAAAGTTAAAATAATAAAGCTACATATATCTAAGGAAATCTTTTATTCTTGTTATCTCTACCCATCAGTAGCTGACCATTTTTATTAGTCTTTATTCTTCCATTTTTTTTATTTTTGAAAAGATAGACTCAAAATGTCAGATGCTATAAAAACTACTCTGTTCCTGTATTTCTTCTCTACTACACTCCCTTAGTAGTGTATCTCAGGAATTTTTCCACATCAGTATTTAGGGATTTTCCTGTTGCTTTTCACAATGACACGCACACTGCTGTATGGAGTATACGTACCTGGCTTTGTCATGTCTGTTGATGGGCATTTGGGTTATTTTCTATGTTTTGCTATCACACATAGTGCTAATAACAAGGAGACTCATCCATAGTACCTTTCATAAACATTTTGCCGTTTATCTATTTAGTGATGCTGAGGTGGAATCCAGGGCTTTGTGTGTGCTAGACAAGAGCTGTACCACTGAGCTACACACCCAGCCCGGTTTTGTATTTTTCCACTCCAGTATATCTTTCATAGAAATGTCTAGATGAGGGATTACTAATTTAGAGGGAACACATAGAGGTAATTCTAGTGCTGTAGCTATTGTAGTAGAACTTCTTTTTCACGAAGATTGTACTCTTTTGCATCCTTAACGGTATAAATGAGTGTCTGTTCCATCCTCCATAGCCTTACCACTTGACATATTTGCAAATATTTGCCAATCTGGTTGTAAAAAATAACATTTAAGAATAGTTTTAATTTTCATTTCTCTTACAGGGGAGATTTGTATCTTTTACTGTTTTAGAGGTTATTACATTTTCTGTGCTGTGTATGAATTATTTGTTGTAGCTTTTGTCATTTTTTTCCCATTTAAGTTAATTTTTCTCAATTTTTTAGTTCTTCCTATATCCAGGAAATTAACCTTTTGTGATGAAAATTACATGCATTTTCTCCAGTCTTTTGACTTTACTTATTTTTAGTAAATTGTTTTAATTTTTATGAGCAGTTGCAGAAAAACTTGCAGGAAAATTTTACAGAAAGTACAGAGTTCACACACACCTCCTTTCCCCAGCATAGAGTTTCCCTTGTTATTAACATCTTACCTTAGTGCGATACATTTATTACAATTGCAGAGGCAATACTGATGCATTATTATTCACGAGGAAACATCAGACTTTTCACTCGGGCTCACACCTTGTACCACTCTGCGGGTTTGCGCAGGTGAAAAATCCCCCCTGCCCTACTGTCTCCACCTCTCCGCCTCTCCCTTCCTCCTTCTTGAAACCTGGGGCAACAACCGAATTCCTTGGCTGTCTCCATAGTTTTTTTGTTTTGTTTTGTTTTGTTTTTTCCCGGAATGACATATAGATAACACTTGTATGTAGATCTCAAGCTGTTTTTTCCTTTAGCAAAATGCACTTAAGTTTCCTCCACATCTCCAGGCATCCTGATAGCTTCTGATTTTATTGCCGAATGATACTCCATTGTGTGGATGAGCGGCACTTCCTCTGAGTATCTACTGAAGGACACGTTAGCTGCTTCCAGGTTCTGCTAACTATGAGCAGAGCCCCTGTAAACATTCACGTGAAGGTTTTTAGATACAAACTTCCACTGATGTCAGTAAATACAAAGAAGTGTAATTGTCTGATCAGAGGGTAAGACTATGTTTAGTTTTGTCAAACTTGCCTTCCGAAAAGTGGGTGTACTGTTGTTTTTCACTCCCACCAGTGACAAACAGAAGTTCCTCTTACTCCACCTTCAGGGCAGCACTTGGTGGTGTCAGTGTCTTGAATTTGAACCATTCTAGTAGGGTTTAGTGGTCATCTAGTTTTTACTTGCAATTGCTCGATTTATATACTATGCATATTTTCATATGTTTATATGCTATTTTATGTATCTTCTTGGTGAGGTATTTCCTACATCTTTTGACCACTTTTCAAGTTTTCTTTTATCATGTTTTAAGAGATGGGGTGGTTTTGTGTGTGTTTATATTTTGGGTACAGTCTTTTAACAAGTATAATTTTAGCTACAGATATTTTGTAGATCTTTTTTTATAAAACTGAGAACGTTTTTTTATGTTCCTTGTTTGCTAAGGGTTTTCTTAAAAACAAAAATATGTATTAGATCTTGTCAAATATTTTTCTGCCTTTGTTGGTATGATTGTATGATTTTCTTCTTTAAGCCGTTCATATGTTGGATTATATTAATGGATTTTCAAATGTTGAACCAGTCTTGTATACCTAGAATAATTTTCACTTGACTGTGGCACATAAACCTTCTTACATATTGCTAAATTTTATTTTCCAATATTTTATTGAGAATTTTTGCATCTATGTTCATCAGAGGAATTGGTAGTTTTGTTTTTGTATAATGTTTTTGTATGATTTTGACATTAGTATTAGACTGACCTCATGAATGAATCAAAGAAGTGTCCTCTTCCTTCTAATTGGTAGAAGACATTCCAGGGAATAGGTATAATTTCCTTCTGAAATGTCTGGTAAAAATTAACCCATTCAGCCTATTAAACTTTGCTTTGGGAAATTACTAATTATTATTTTTTAAAAGTGATGCAATGCTATTCAGTGATCTATTTCTTATATGAATTTTAATAGATGTGTCTTTCAAGGAATTCTTTCATTTCATCCAAGTTATCAAATTCGTAGTCCTGAAATAGTTCTTATTCCTTTATCATTCCTTCAATGCCTATGTTTATATTTGGCTGTCTGCAGCATATTTGCCATGCCAATTTTTTAAATGTAGTCTAGTTTATAAATATTGTCTTCATTACTTTCTCATTGCTCGGATAAAATACCTGTCTTACACAAATTAAGGGAAGAAAAGTTTATGTTAGCTCACGGTTTCAGAAGGTCTCGGTCTGTTCATGGGCAATCGGCAATCAGTGGAAACACATGGCGGAGGCAGAGCTGGAAGCAGCTCCTGGGGCATTGCAAACAGGAAGCCAAGTCCCAGAAGGAAGGGAGGAAGTAGCATATATCCTTCCTGGTCCTGTCCCAGTGATCTGCCCCGTTCAGGTCCAAACTGTGTTCTGCCCCTTTCAGGTTTAAGCTCCTGATCTACCACTCACCTGTAATCTGTAATCTGCCACATTCCTGTTTTCCACCACATAGCTATAATCTACCATAAGCCCATAATCCGTCTCTCCAGAGTAGGTCTGCATCTCTCAACAACACATGGTTCCATAGATCAGCCTTAATATCCAAATGCCTGAGACTTTTGGAAGACATTCCAGATCCAAATCACAATAAATATCTTTCTTTTATGACGTCTGAATTTTGATGCACGGTTACAAAAATTACTGCCACCTTCTGATTATAAACTAATTTTGCCATGTTTTGTTCCAGAATTTGTCTGACTGATTCACTAGTATCTATCTAGGGAATGGTGTGATAAATGCATTCAATTTTATCCTTCCCCATGTTGTTGCCCAAGTGTTCAAAAATAATTTATTTAGAATCCCACATTTTCTCCACTAATTTGAAAATGTTGCCTTTATAGAATAGTACATTTCTTTATATAACTTGGACAACTTTTGGGTTTTTATTCTGATTCATTGGCCAATGTCACATTTTAAATATCAAGATTTTTATACTATGTTTTAATATCTGGTACCGCCCCCTCTAATGTGCACAAGTTGCTCTTCATGGGCAGGGTTTTCTGAGCTACTCTTTCTTGAGGCTTTTCCCATATGACCTCTGTGACTACCTGGATAGCTGCAGGAAATAAAACGAAAGCCAACACCACTAACACACCAAATTGTAGCATATGGAGATTCACTGTTTTCATGACATCAGTTTTTTCTATCCAAAAGATACAACACGTCTACCAAGCCTACTTCGTATCTTTCAGACTCTGGTATAGTTTCTTGTTGGGTTTTATATATTTTACATTGGATTTATGTCTAGCTATTTCATTCAAATGCTTTTGATATTATAAATCTCTTTATGTGCCTTCCATTCCTCAATCATTTTATAATTTTATCATATCATGTTAGTGCTTAGTAATTTTATATCTTGTCTTTTATGAGCTGTGTTGAGTCAGGCCTCATGGTTCTTACCTATAGCACCAGCTACTCTGGGGCTGAGGTAGGAGGACTGCAAGCGTGAAGCCAACCAGGGCAACTAAGCTAGACCCTGTCTCTAAATAAAAAATAAAAAAGGCTGGGAAATAGCTCAGTGGCAGACTGCTTGCCTGGCATGTTCAATTCTGAATTGTACCCCAAAAGATTGGTTTATATATAGAGACATAAAATTTACCATCTTGACTATTTTTAAACGAACCATTCAGTAACATTAAACACATTCACATTGTTAAGCACCCGTCACTGTCATTCGTTTCCAGAACTTTTTCAGCTTCCCCAAACTGAAATCCTACTATCATGATTGAAAAATACTCACATATTTCCCTTGCCCTCAAATCTCTGGCAACTTTGACTGCTGTAGGTACCTCATCTAAGTGGAATCATATACTTTCCTTAGTGACAGGTAGTAGGAAACAAATGAATCTCTGGCTTTGTGGACCAGAGAGAGAGAGAGAGAGAGAGAGAGAGAGAGAGAGAGAGAGAGAGAGAGAGACTGTCTTAATTACTTTTTCATTACTGTGACTCAATACCCAACCTCCACAAATTTAGGGGAGGGAAGTTTAATTTTTGCTTACAGTTTCAGAAGGTCACAGTCCATTCAGGGGTGGCCGGCATCAATGGAAGCACATGGCATAGGCAGAGGTGGAGGCAGCTTCTTACGACATCACACACAGGAAGCCAAGTCAAGGCAAGCTGAGACTCATCCTCCAAGGAAGGCAGGAAGCAGCTTATGTACCCTTCCAGGTCTCATCCTCCTGGATGAGCTCCTCCTGGATCCAGATGTGGGAGGTGTGGTAAGCCCCCAATACACACCTGTAATCAAATTTGTGTGTCTGTAATCCACCCCTCCAGACTAGGCCCCAATCTCCCAACAGCACATGGTTCCATAGACAATCTATAACATTCAAATACATTAGGGGGACTTGACTTTAGGGAGACATTCCAGATCCAAACCACAATAGAGGCCTTCTGCACCCTTCGTCTTCTGCCTCAATTCTGCCTTCAGGGAAGAATTTCTCTGCCTTGTGTTTCCCAGCAGCCCCTGAGGTTGGGCCCTTTGAGGTCTGAACAAGAGGTCATTTCTCTCTTCCTCAGTAGAAACTATGGGCCCCTCACTTCCCCTCTCTTCCTGGTCCCTGTATCAGGGTCCAAGCAGAGCCGGTCACTTGCAGGTCCCAGCAGCACCTGCTGAGGAGGGCAGGTCGCATGGAGCTGGGTATGGAAGATAGGAGGGCGTTGTATTCAGGTCTGGAGTTCCCACCAGCAGGACTTCTCTCAAGAGTGCCTTCTTCCTGACTTAATCCTTGGGCACACAATTAGACGAGTGATGGGGTAACCTGTACGAACTTCATTACTCACCTGATGTGTTTTTCCTCCATTTCATTCAAGTAGCCAGACTGATTTCCTGTCAGGAGAGAGTTGAAGATCGATCAGTTTAATGACAATGACTCTCAGTCTTTCAGACTTGCTTCAAGAGTTGCCCCCCTAGTTGCCTCAAGAGAGAAGATGAGAGCTAGAACGGATCTGGAGTGCAGGTCCAGGCAGAAGTGGCTACACTGGGGAAGAATGTCTGTGTGGGCGCCGTATTGCTTAGGCCCTGTGCGCTGGAGTTGCCGACAATGGCAGGGAAATTTGGGCCGTTAAGCAAAGACTGATGAACTGGCTGTTTAGTTGGAGAAAACATGCAAGCTTGTGTACCCAGCAATAAGTGGAAAAGCAAAATGAAGAGGGTCCCAAGGAGTAGAATGCACCCGGGAAAGGTGTGGGCGTTTCCTGTGAGCCCAGATAGAGCTGTAGAGCCGAGGTTCCTTGCGCGAGTGGGAGGAGGGGGACAGCAACTTCCCAGGTGTTTACAACAAAGAAAACGGCCTTGGAGAAAAGGATTGAGGGTTCCAAATCCTAGGTGATTAAATCCTAAATCACAACCTAAATCTCTAAGATCGTGCCTCTGACTGACACAGATTTTCTATAAAAATACACTTAAAATCAATTTTCTTTTAAGCAGAGGGGACTCTAGAGGGTGAAAGTTTAAGTATGTCTTTCATCATGGACACTAGTAAAAACAAGGAGAAACGTGAGTAGGAAAAAATGCCTTTAAGAAACTGTTTTCGGTGGTAGGCACTTGCCTTCATCACTGCCCCACTCCGCCGGCCCCCCAAGCTGGGCATCTGAGATCCTCTGGCTGCTTCCACTTGTGCCTGCTCGTCTCTTCCTGTGGTCTGGGGAGGGGAAGAGGCTTCCAGGTGCACTCTGGAGAAGGGAGCAAAGGGAGAAGCGCCGGACATCGCGGTCCCCAGGTTCAAGCAGAGGAAGGAAGGGCGAGTCTGACGGGGCCTCCATCCAGCGCATGGAGCAGGAAGCCGAGCATGTGCTACTCCTCAGCCGGAACCAGGTTCCCGGCAGCCTGAGGTGCAGGCTGCTGCCCCAAAGGCAAAGTCCGAGCGGAAGGGCGCGTTCCACCAGCGGCGGCTAGAGAAAGCCCTGCGGAAGGAGGAGGCCAGGGCAGCCGGGAGGCTGGAGCGGGAGCTGCTGCAAGGCACAGTAAGGTCTGGAGAGGCTGTCCTTCAGCCCCCCAGCTGACCACCAAGCCCCGGAGCAGCGCCATC
The DNA here is from genome assembly GCA_004027205.1 of Ctenodactylus gundi. Taxonomy (NCBI): domain Eukaryota; kingdom Metazoa; phylum Chordata; class Mammalia; order Rodentia; family Ctenodactylidae; genus Ctenodactylus; species Ctenodactylus gundi. The sequence goes on from PVKB01001429.1 coordinate 334,472, forward strand.
AGAGCCCAGCCCGGCAGGAAGTCACTGATGCGGAGACAGCTTCTGAGTCCTGGCGGGGTGTCCTCCAGGGCTCTGCGGAAGCAGCCCCACGCTCGGCCTCCAGGAAGCCGCGCGTGCATCTGGGAGGGAGAGGCCCGGGCCCGGTGACCCCAGGAACCACGGCGACTTTCCCTGGGCAGGGGCTCACGCGCCAGCGCCCCGCCTGCAGTGCCCAGATTGGTGCTCTCTCATTTTCCCCCACTGCCCTGCGCTGACACGCTGACAGGCGCCTGTCCTGCGGGGGATGAGTGCCCCAGAGGTAGGGCCGGCACGGAGTGAGGGACAGTGGGTAGGGCCAGCATCGTGTTGCTGAGTCCTGCTTCATTCTAAAATGGAAACGTTCAGGCTGAGACCCAGGGCCGGTGAGGGAGGACCCAGTCCTATAATCTGGAGTCTGAACACCTGTGTTGAAACTGCTAATAAACCAGGCCCCGTGGGGCTGACCTGCAAGCCCAATGCTCTGAGAGGCTGGAGCAGGTTGATTCCATGTTCAAGCCCAGCCTAGGCAACTTACCGACATGGCAAGATCCTGTCTCAGCTGGGATGTAGCTCACTGTGGCTCTGGGCTTCATCCCCAATACCTTAGAACAAAAGAAACTGCGGTGTAGGGGTTTTTTGTTTGTTTGTTTGTTTTTTGAGACAGGGTCTTCCTCTGTAGCCCAGACCAGTCCTGAATTCACAATGGAACCCAGGCTGGCCTTGGGCTAAGGCAATACTCCGTCTCAGCATCCCGAGTGTGTCACCATGCCTAGTTTATGTGGTGCTGGGGAGTTGAACTTGGGTACTCAGTTCTTTAACCACTGAGCCATTCCCCCAGCCCAGAAATTGCAATGTAGGTTAGCTTAATGTCTAAAAGGCTCCGCAGGCTCTGCCTGTGGCCAGCAGGCAGGCCAGCAGGCAGGCCAGCAGGCAGGCCAGCAGGTAGGCCAGCAGGCCTATGGGAGGGCAGGCGGAGGCCAGGGCAGGGCAGAAAGCAGCAGTTTGAATCTTGCAGAGACCTTTGCCCACCCAGTGTGGTTCCCCACCCCTGGAGGCAGGGAGCCTCGCCTCCTTAGTGACGCTTGGATGGGGACACCCAGGAGGTGGAAGCAGGCATGACTCACAGGACAGAAACAGGGTAGGGATGGAGCTGGCCTGGAACCGGCTGGAGAGCAGGGCTGAATTTGGTTAGGTTTTCCTACCAGTGCCAAAGGTGGGGCAGCAGCCGTCAGCAGGGGACCGGAGCCGAGGTGGGCTTAGAGGTCCAGCCAGAACTTCTGGACCAAAGCTGCTTGATCTTTTCACCCGGCAGGGGGACAGGAGCCTGGGGCCTAACCCCCACCCAGGATCCCACTCCACAAAGGTGTCCCCAGAGAGGTTCCAAACATCATGTCAGCCCGGGCTCAGTGACATGGGGCAGTAGCATGGGGTCTCTTCTTCCCTTCCCCAAGTGTTTTCCAGGTGAAGCTGTCTGAAGTTTAAAAAAAAAAAAAGAAAGAAAGAAAGAAAGAAATTAATGTTTTCAAAATTTGTGATGAAGCCGCTAGGGGGCAGCGGAAGACAGCTGTTTGGAGCCACGAAACCCCATTGCAAACCCTATACTTTTTTCCTAGGGCCAAAAATATGCTGAAAAAAAAACTCAAACCAAAAATGGTTTTAGCAACGTCAGTAGTTAATAGGAGTCTAAGATGGCTTACACTTTAGAATGCTGAGCATTAAATATGACCCTACCTTTAATTTGAAATGCTGTGAACCAAAATTTAGTTTAATCCTACTAGTTAGTCCTGTGCTTCCAGCATGACCGTAAAAAATGCATAAGTTCGTATGTGTTGTTTTTATTGCTACCAGTGTTCAGTTATGGTAGGAAAATGAAAATCAGACAGCAGACATTTAAACATTAGATAGGTGCTTTGTTGCTATTTGATTTGAAGGATCCTAAGTCCATGATATAACCAAGGGAATCAATTTTGGGCCCTGGCTTGTTCTAGGCTCAAAAAAAATGAAATTATTACTACACATGAGACTACACGTGTGTAGACAGCCCAGGCTATGAAGAATTCACACATTCTATGGTTTTGGAGGAAATCTCCCTGGTAACTGTCCCCCGTCTCTCTGACAATATCTCATGAGTATAGATGGATGTTTGTTTTTATTTGGGTTCCCTCTCAATTGGACAAATATTCCATATTGAGAAGCAAAGAGCACACCCTCCAAGTTATGCCACCAGATGACTGAGGGGGCCGGGATAAGTGCACACCCACTCGTGTCGGCCAGTGGTGGGAGGCTGCTCCAGGGGAAGCAATTCCCTGGCAGTCTGGGTAGGCATGAAGGTGGCAAAGGGAGCTTCAGGGCAAGAACCAGTCCTCACGCCAAGAAACGAGATGCTGGCCCACCTCACTGGGGCCTGTCAGCACCGAAGGGAGGGGCAAGGGCTGTGGGCCGTGCGCTGGAGCATCTGCTACACACCTTAGTTCAACTCCTTTAAAAGAAGGGGAAAGCAAAAAGACCCCAGGAAACTCAGAGCAGTCATTGGCTGTCTTCCTCAGAGATGAAGTGTACTTTAGAACTTCTGTTACTTGTGGACTTTTCGTAAATGAACACGTAGCTCCCGGTGCTTGGGATAGGAGGAGGAGGGCTGCAAGCAGTCCAGTGCTTTTCACTGTCATTAAAGTGACAAAACCTAAAAACACCCAGGTGTGTCACGTGCCCACTGGCTTTGCTAATGGCCTAACAGGCCCTCTAGCAGACAGTCATGTGCTCTGAAAATCACGCAGGTAAAGCTGGCGCTGGGAGCAGCAGGTGAGGGACTCCAAGGAGACAGGAAATCCAGGGAGCTTCAAAATTAGGGCTGATACAATACAAGAAAGCACACACACTTGTGTGCTACGGGTACTCCCCCGGGCTTGTATGCTATAAAAAGAACTAGACAGGAATAAAATTAGAAACACACCCTCTGGCACGTTTGAAATAAATTGGAATAAAAAGCTTTCTTCTGGAAGAAAACAGGGGCAGATAGCACCGCAGGTTATAATTTAGCCTTGGCGGTAACCACAGTGAGGTGGCCTGTCCCCTTCCACAGAATGAATGTGATGACCTTTTCTTTCTCTCCTTTGTGACTTTCTATGGTCTACAATTTTATTTTAAATGTGTGGTATTTTATAGGGTACGTAATAGCTTAGACATTCATTATTCACAAGGAAGGTTCAGTGAGTTACCTCATATGTAAAATGAAGATATTAGCCCTTGCCTAGCTCATTTCCGCCTCCTCTTGCTCAGGAAGAAGAATCATTGTCCAGAATGTGTCTGTCTTGGCAGCTATTAATGAGGCTAGTCCCATAAAGCTGTGTGGAGTCTACCTTTCCTGGGATACAATTACACCAGCAACTCCTCCTTTCCTAAATAGGTCACAATATTTGAAGTTTTGTTATAATTTAAGGTCAATTTTGGCTTTATCCATCCATCCCACCCACCGGTCCACCCCGTCCATTCACTCACCCATGTTCTGTCACATCCAATCAGCTACCTAGTCAGCCAACCACCCATTCTTGCAGCTCAGCCATGTTTCCATGTGACCAGCCCCCCCAACACATCCTCGTCCTTCTGTCCTGTTTCCTTCCTTCCCTCTTCTTTTCACATATATGAATTATCCAAAGGTCCATTCATTTATCAGAGCATCCAACATTTTTGAGTGGCTCAGGGATAAATACTGATTGAAATACAGAAGTAAAATGGTTTTACCCTCAAGGGGTTTCCTGCTTAAAAACATTTCTAAAGAGCTAGAAGTGAGCATTGTCTTGTATTTCACATTCAGGGAAGAGTGAACGGTGAGTTTCTGAGACTTTGCTGCAGCTGGACCTCGCCCGTCCCGAGGCCTCTCTTGCTGCTCTTTGGCCCTTCCCTTCATGTCTCTTGCTTTTGATGTTGAGGGTATTTATCTTGTCCTAGGTTCTAAAGATTTTGTAAGCTTTTATGAGTTCATATTTATTTGTCTTTTGTAGTATTCAGAATTGAATCCAGGAGCTTCTGGGTGCTAGGGAAGGGCTCTACCAGTGAGCTACACCCCCACCCTTAGCCTTTACTTCTGTGAATTTTCATTGAGCATTACTGGTAAGTTTGTCCACTTTTCTAGAGAAGTAGGAATTAAGATCACATATTCCAGATATCTGGGGAGACTCTGGGCATTGCATATGCAGGGTCCTGGGTGTTTTCTGAGGTTGAGGTCCCACTTCTCCTGATTGGCTATCTAATGCCCAGCAAATCTTGAAACCTCTGAGTACCCATTTCTCTGTTCAGAGTTAAGGCCCAGCCTGTTGCCACGAACTGTATGTGTAAAAAGGGCTTTTCAAACCACTAAACATTTTTTCTTTGTATTTCTTATTTATTAATTGTGTAGCTGCTAATAGTTGTAGAAAATTCTAATATTCAAATTAAAACAGAAAAGCAAAGCATAAAGCCTTGTGGACCCACAGCTCGATTTACTGAAGATGTGCTGGTCACACAGAACAATGTCACTGAGCTCTCTTGAGGTGAGAAGCGAATTCACGTGTGTCATGAATTTATGTCATGGTATAAACTGATATCATGATAATATAGCTGTCATTCCAAATACGATTTCAGATGTACACACAAATATGGGGCTTATTCAATTAATTTTAGTTATAGTATTAACATATAATATGAGAAAATCTAGGTGAGGAAATGACAAAAATTAAAATGGATCGTGACTTTAGGTGGAGATTGTGATGTGTACATGTGATTCCAGCAGGAGGCTAGGGCAGGAGAATTGCAAGACTGAGCCTTGTAAGTGACCTCACAAGATCCTGTTTCAAAACCAAAAAAATAAACAAGGCTGGAGATGTAGCTCAATGAGAAGGTGCTGAGTTCATCACCCAGTACCACAGGAAAAAATAATCATGACCTACCTACAAAGTGATAGAGTTTATCTGCATCTGTATGTTTTATAAATATCATATCAGATCACACATACACATTTGTAACTTGGTTCTCCATTCTATGATATAATATAGCCAGCTTTCTATTTCAATATATGTATGGAATGAGAAAGATGGATGAGATGTGCAAGTAAATTAAAAAAAAACTGATCCATTTATTCTCCATGGTGGTATATGAGACTCCTCAACCCTCCAAGAATAAAGTTATAATAAGTTTGTTTAAGATTTTATTGATAATGCATCCTTATTGTGCAATCGTCACTAGAAACAAGAGGACAGTAGAAGGTCTTTCTCCGAGCCCTGTCCCCACGGGGCCATTTGTCCCCCAGAGTAACCTCATTAAGCAGCTTTTTCTATATCTACTGAGTTTTGTTTTGCAAAACCAAGAAAATACAAATATAGCTTTCCTCTTTTGCTCCTTTGATATGAAAGATAGCACATTATGCATATTATCCTAGGTCTGTGTCCAAGCTGTGAAAGAAGCACTTTGCACGTCAACACTCAGAGCACAGCCTCAGCCTCTTTCCTTCTTCATCCCAGGAGGCGCCACAGTGGGTAACCGCCACCTGTTGTTCTGCTGTTTTCTGTTGCCAACAGCGTTGCAATGAGCAATCTCGTGCATATGTTATCTCCCATGCAGACCTGTTGCTGCACCGTGAATACTCAGAAGTGAAATTGTGTATTTGTGATTTTTGACAGATCTGGCCAAGTTCGCCTCCTTAGTGGATGTACCAGTTTTCACTGGCACACGATAATGTCAGTGTCTGTCTTTCCTCAGACTGATCAACAGGGAGTGGTATGAAGCGTTAGGGTTTTTCCCAGTTGCGTGGGTGAAAATCTTATCTTCATTTGCTTTCTGCAAACGCCACCCACATTTTCACTCTCTCCCTCTCCTTCCTTTTTCTCTCCCTTCTGCCCATCTTTATGTATTAGAAAGCTCAGACCTTGTCACGTGAATTGCAAAATGTTTTTCTATTTTGTCATTTAAAAATGATTTAAGTATATGACAGTGGTACTTCTTTCATGTAAAAGGTTTAGTATGTAGTAAAGCACGTAGTCTCCTTGTGTGCCTATGGACTGAGCCCTAGGTCGTGGAGAAAGCTGTCCTCTAGAAGACTGCTTGCTCTGGGAGATTAGAAACAAGTGGCCAGTAGGCCTGGCCACATGGCCTGCTCCCAGGTCCTTGTGGGTGCATCAGATCTTCAGGGAGCAGAGGCTGGCTGTCTTTTGTCTTTATTTATACTTCATTTCCTGGGTATATCATAGTCCAGTTCAGAGGGAACAGAGGAAACGGACTTAGGAGTGAGATTGTCAAAGGCAACAACACCCATGACCTCGGAATTCTGCCTTACCCTCAGGGCCACCAGAAGATTAGGGCTCAGTGCTTGAGCAAGGAGAGGTCACACTGCTAAACCAAAGGCCAGGGAGAGAGTCTGCGAGTGGAATTGTAGAACAGCATCAGTGTTCTTAGGTTACTCGTAGTGTTTAATCCACATCCTACAAAAACAGATCCATATGACATCACTGAATGAGAAAGATATGCGTGGGCAGTGTGTCCTCCTGTGGCTTTGCACATCTTCTCAGGATGGTGTAACATTCCGGGATAGTCCTGGCATTTTAAGAACCACACAAGTATTCTGGGAGGCTGAGGCAGGAAGATTACAGATTCCAGGCCAGCCTAGGCAATTTGGCAAAGCTGTCACCAAAAAAAAAAAAAAAAAAAAAAAAAAAAAAAAAAAAAAAAAGTTAAAAGCCTGGGTGTTGGCTCAGTTGTAGAGTGATTGCTTGGCACAGGCAAGGCCGCTGGGTCCAACCTCAGCTCTGAAGACAAAGGGGAAAAGACACACAAGAAGATTCTAAACATCCAGTGTGCTTGGGAGCTGGTTGTAGGGCCTCCATCTAGGGCAGCAATGCTCAGGCCCACGTGAAGCACTTAACCCACCTGGCAGCACCCCAGGAACCTTTCAGCCAGATCCAGAGGATTCCTTAGGTGCTGCCATCATCTACCTTCTCTCAGGCAGAAAAGCTAAGGGCTGGAAAGTTTCATTAACTGGCCTCTGATGACCTGTCCAGGAAGCAGCAGGGCTGGAATTTGAATCCAAGCTTCTTGGCTCCTAGCCTACAAAATCTTCTCAATTCATTACTGCTCAAGACCAAAGAAGAGAAAGGAAGCTTTGTTTAAATGGAGGGTGGGAAAGCAGTAAAGAAGAAACAGGTACTGAAACTTGTCTGAGCAACGGAAGGCCAACCTGAGGGCTCCTGCCTCAGCATCGCCTCTGTCCCAGCTCTGCATCTCAGGCCAAGTCTTTTTGGTGTTCTAAGCTTCATTTATTTTTCCCTTATTTCTTCTTTCTTTTATTTCTTCTTTCCTTCCTTCCTTCCACAGCCGCTCCTTTATTTCCTGTCCTCCCACTTCAAGTGCAGGATTCAGTAGCATTACATAATTTCATAATAACCAGCATCATTATCTGCTTTCAGAAATTTTTCATCACCTCAAACAGGAAGTGGTATGCATTGACACTTCCCCTAGACCCCGGTAACCTCCATCCTGCGTTGTCTCGATGAGCTTCAGTTCTGTAGGTACTTCGTGTGAGTGGTATTGTAGTTTCTGCCCTTGTTATCTGCTTTATTTCATTTAGCACAGTGTTTTTGAAGTTCATATGTGTGGGGAATGCAGCAGAATTTCATTCTCTTTCAATGTTTCCTAGTACCCTGCTATAAGTACATGTCCCATGCTGCTTAGCCAATCTTTTCCTGTTGACAGACTCTTGGGTCCCCTCTGTCTTTGGCTGTTGTGCATAGGGCTGCTTGGGCCATCCAGGGTCGAGCATGTGCTGGAGTCCTGCTCTCCAGCCGTGGGAGAGCCTGCTTTGAGTGCAGTTGCTGGTTATATGCTAATTCTATGTTTAACTTTTTGAGGAACTGTCAAACTCCTTTTGTTCTTAAACAAGAGAATATTTTTCCTCACTCAGGATCCTGGATATAAATAAGGTTCTTAGTTATTTCCCTGGACCAACGAACAGGATTTTTCCAGTGTCTTCTCCCTGGTGCCTCAGCCTCTCCAGCGTCTGGTTTGTGTGGGGCTCAAGTGTGTTCTGTCTCAATAGAGCCCGGCCTCGGAGAGAGTGAGGTGTGTGACACGTAGGCCGGGGCTTGTCCTGTCCTTACTCTGACCTTGCCACAGTCCTTAACTCCACTGTTTCTGTTTTGAGCCACTTTCTGCCTGGTCTGCTGTATATGTCTTCCTGTCTCTAATGTCTCTCTTGAGGGGAGACCTCTCTTGTTTTTTTTTTTTTTGTTTGTTTGTTTGTTTGTTTTGTTTTGTTTTTTATAGCCTTACAACATAAAATGGTACCTGGTACTGACTAGATGCTCAGGAATTATTTGGTGAACAAGATAAATGGCTGTACCCTTTCCACACATTATCTCATTTTATCCTTGCACCAACTAAATAACGGAATAGTCATCCTTATTTTACAATTTAAAAAATATGACTAGAGAGTTCAGGTAATTTCCCTAAGGTGACACAAGTAGGAAAATTCATTTTCTAGTTTGTAACTCAGATTATGATGGAAGAAACCTGCCCAGTCTCACTAAGGGAAGCTAGGTCTCTGCCAGCTCCTGCTACCTGTTCTTGTGAACCCCAAGGACACAGCCCTGCAAAGGATGGGCCTCCCCCGTTCCCTGTTCCACACTGTTTCTCCAAGGCCTTTGGCCTGTGGCATAATTGCTCTCTGTTTAAAAAGAAAGGTACCTGGCTGTCCCTTGAGTAGCCCATTCTCAGTGAGGACCCCTCCTTTCTGTCCCACAGGAGAGCAGGGGCCAGGCTGCGGCATTCAATAGCACTTAACTGACAGTAGAGCGACAATGTAAGCACAAAACAGAACATAAATCATACGCAGGGATCCTCATGGGGCCATCCCAGCTGCACAGCTAGCCAGGCTCCTGGTCCCCTAACAAGTCGAGCAGCTCACCCCACCTCCACGTGCACAGGCCAAGCATCTCCCGCTCAGTCATTTCAAGCTGCTAGGTAGAATGAGACAGATGGCGCAGCTCAGGCACCAGACATCTGCTTTCTCACTGCTCTTGAATCTGGAATTTCAAGATCAGGGAATGGGCAGGAGAGGTTTCCACTGAGGCCTCCATTGGTGTGGGGATGGCTGCTCCCCTGCTGGGTCTGTCTGCACATCACCTGCCCTCTGGGTGCATCTGTGTCCTCATGTCTCTCTCTCTCTCTCTTCTTCTTTTTGTAAGGACATAGTTGTGTTGGATGAGGGCCCAGTGATTTTATTTTAACTTAATTGTCTCTTTAAAGACCCTACCCCCAATGCAGTTTGCTGGGGTGGGACGTCAACATACGAATTGGGGGGCAGGAGGGTGCAATTCAGCAGAGGAGTCGGGTTCTCCTTTCCTAACAGTGTGACGTTCTGCTCTCTCGTGTCACGGTGATTTTGACCTCTGCCAAAAATGAGCGATAGTGGGTTTATTCATTTCTGCCTTCCTGTAAGTGGGAACATTCACAAGTCCCATAGTTAGGTCTGAAAGAATGAACTAAAAGAGCCCGCTAACACCTAAAGTTGTACAATTCTGTATTTTAAAAGTATTTCTAGAAAGTGCCAATTAAGCGATGATGTGGAAGTAAGGGAGAGAGGTCAAGGGATGCTGAAAAGAGAAGCCCATTCTGAGTTCAGAATTCATTCTCCTTATCTCAAAGTCTGAGCTCCTCATTTAATCCTGGGATGAAGGCGCTGCCCATCCTGAAAGAGCAGAATACCTTATTTCATGAGTATCACCACTGGATCACAGAGCACAGTTGCTTTCTCTCTTGGAACCATAAATTAGGGTCTATTCTGCACTCATCTGTTTGCCAGGGCTTGGCAGCTTTCTCTGGACCTTGAGGCTCTTTGAGTTCTTGCAGTCTTTGTTCAAATAATCAGCCTTCTGATGGCTGGCCCAGGCGAGAGGCCGACATCTGGAAACAATACCAAGTCTCGGCCCAGGCCTGGTTTAGGCTCAGGAGATGTACGTTTCAGGTACACCCACACCCTAGCTGCTGATCCAAAGATGAAGACCTGGCCTGGGCAGAGGTCTAGGTGGCTAGTGGCTAGTTTGGAGACTGTGTTGAGTTAGGTTCTAATGAGTAGCCACTTGGGAAATATGAGGACCAGTGGCCAACAAAGCTATGTTGTGTTTCTATCCTGTTATTCTTCCTTGGTAGCACTCACAGTGCCAATCCTGCCACAAGCATCCAGCACATGACTTATCTTACTGATGTGCCACCTGGGTAAGGCCGGTGGACAGGGCATGATTAACCTGGCCTAGCACCTGCTTTTCCAATTAAGGCATTTATATTTCAGATTTAAGCTGTAGGCACAGAGGTGAAATGTGTGTGCATCACAAAGTGCTCTATTTTGAGGGCACCTAAACCTAAGGTAAATTCTGTTCCACAAGATCGGCACACAGCATGGCCTTGTCCAGAGCACCAGTGCCTGTCTAGGGAAGGAACCTCTGCTTGTCATCCCAAATAGGGACAGCATTTCAGAGTAAATGCTTGTCTCGGGAGATTGGGCCAAGCAGCAGATTGCTGTTGACAGATATGGAATAGGACAGATCCCACAAAGCGGGTCCTCACTGAAGTACCTACTCTGCCTAATTCTATTCCCTATACTTTTTGCCTAAATAAAATTTTAAATCTTTTTGAGTAGATAAATACAGATTAAAGGGAAAATAATGATTTCTCAAGTCCTAACATCAGAGACAACCACTGTTAACACCCTGGTTTGTACAGTGCTGCAGTGGACTGAACGAATGTGTTGTCCGGTTTATTCCCTGACATTCTAACCCCGAGGTGACTGCACTGAGGAGGTGGACCCTCAGCAGGTCAGCAGGTCGTAAAGCAGAGTCCTCAAGATTTGGATTAATGTTCTAATACAAGACATCCCAGAGAGCTGCCTTGCCCCTTCTGCCATATGAAACACAGCCAGAAGAGATTGTCTATGAACTAGGAAGAGTGTTCTCACCAGACACCCAGCCTGGCGGTACTTGGTCTGGGGACTCTAGCCTGTAGATGTTGAGAATAAATTTCTGAGGTTTATAAACCACTTATGATGTTTCTTCATGGTGGCCCAAACAGACTCAGGCATTTGCCAACCCTTTCCACATATCTTTGTATATATATATATATTTTTTAAATAATGAAAGAGATCTTAACCATGATCCATGGACCCATTCAGCTGGGAACTCTGACTAGCCATCGTGAGAGCACTGGAGCCCACGCTGGCCCGCCTGTGTCCATCCGTACTGCAGTCCTTGCGTTCACGGTGACCACGCAGAGATGTGAATATGCTTATTTAATCTTCTGTTTGCAAATGTCACTTAAAGGAGTATCTCTAACATTTAGTGGGATATTTTCTCCCTACCGAGTTCTTACTTTAAAAAAATAGGTTTGGTCATCTGGTTACTTTATAACATCTTCCAATGTTGTGCCTACACGTTGCAAATTGAAATGATTATCTCTTGGGGGTGCATCTTTGGGTCTGGAGACATCCAAGTTGTAGCACCAGATCCCTTCCTGTCTGGCTTCCCTTGGAGGTTTGCCAGCAGGAGGTGCAGGGAGAAGCCGGAAGGGGGTTGAAGGAGACTTCCCTTCCCCCCACCAGCTCTTGAGTTCCTCCTGGAATGAACAACTGCAGGCTGCAGTAGTCTGGCCATCAAGGGGCCTGAGTAATGTAATTTTGTCTTCTGACTTTAAGTTCTGAGGTGTAGTTATTTTCCTGTGGTTATTAACACTGAAAAATCCTACCTTCTTCTTTGGGCTCTTTCAGCATTACACAAAACCTTTGTAACTAATTCCCTACATCAATTCTCCTCTGTTTGAAATACCCTGAATGCATTGCTTTCCTAATTGGGTACAGATGAATTAAATAATGCTTAGGATTTTATCTTATTTTGTTTATATCATAATCAGGTGATAATATGCAGTTTCTAAAAATTATACACGTGGGTGACATAGTTCTTATGATTTTATCAGAGAGGGTATTGCAAAATAATTATTACTATAAAATACATATGGTTATTTTTAGTTTTAATTTGTCTTCTTATACATGTTGCTATGGTTTAGTTCTTGAACGTCTCCCAAAAGCCTCATGTATTTGGGAGGTGATTGGATCATGGGAGTTATGATCCATTCATGGGAGTTATCAGTAGTTTAAATCCATTGATTTCCTGTGTTGTTTGGAGCCTAGTAAGAAGAAATGGATCACTGACATATAGCCTACAGTAGCTCTCCACTTCTCTGTCTCTCTGTCTCTCTCTCTCTCTCTCTCTCTCTCTCTCTCTCTCTCTCTCTCTCTCTCTCTCTCTTACTTATTCCTGGCTGCAATGGGATGAACAGTTTTTCTCCAGCTAGGTCTCCACCATTCCCCTCTACCTGCTGTTCATGAACAGACAAGACCTCATGAGAACTGTGAGCGAAAATAAATATTTCCACTCTAAAGTTGTGTATGTCAGGTACTAGGTCACTGCAAAGAGAAACTAATTAAGACATATATCATCAAATTTTCCTGTTTGGTGTTTAGATTATTGTTCATGTATCACCTTTTCATTTATTCTACATTAATTACTTGTGTGTTTATCATCCTTTTTTCTCCACTAGAATATAACTTTCATAAGGTACCAATATTTGAATATGGCAACTGCAGACTACATACCAAGTTAACATTTTCTTGTAGTAACTTATCAATAAATATTTACCAACAGATGGATGAACCCATCAGATCTTAGCCCTAGCACCTTTTCCTAACTTGTTTTGATCAGGTGAAGTGATTGTTCTTATGAATAAAATGACAACAAAATTCTGGCTGAGGACTAAATAACAAAGAGATAAAGAAATGATAATACCTGGTACTCCATCAGAGGGCTGAGATGTTTTTACAGCCCAAACAATGTTGAAGGAAATTGATTGCAAAATGAATAGTGATGTATTTACATAAACCAGACAGTAAAGAGATGAAATGATTTTTATTAAAAATTTGAAACCTGAGCTATGTTCAGGGTATAGATTGTATATTAGGTTGAAAACTACATCTCAGTTGGAAAAGGGGAGCTTGGGTTTCCAACGGACAGAATTGACTTCTCAAATGTGTACTCAGCCAGGCTTAGATAGTGAGTCTGAAGGTATGTGTTGTTCAAGACCCGTTTACACTCAACTCTCCGACCAAGCAATGATTCCATCACAGTCTTGAAACTTCATAGCAATAATGTCAGGAATACCCAGAGTGCTAAAGATCTGTCACCTTCACCTATGTGTCTTTCCAATTCCTCAAAATTATATAAGTAGGAAGATGAAGGAAAACAAATTTGTGATATTAATACTTTAGGTTAAGCTTGCTACTAAGTTTTATAATCAGGATAGTATGCATAATAAATAAGAGGTGGGAATAATATACATTTGAATCACTGATATACTAATATTGTGATTTGCATTTGAATTATTTCATTAATATTGAACTTATAATACTAACTTAAAAATACAAGAACTAGATTAATTTAATAAGCAGTATTTGAAAGAAAAATTGACCTGCTAGGTTTATGAGCTTTATTTAATTAAATTTGCAATTTTCTTAAGAGCTTAGAAAATTTGTTGTTTTCTCAAGCTGTCCAGCCAGGTATTGTAAATGTTTGAGCAAATTAAATATATTAAATGTGTAAGCATGATTAAAAGTGCTCAAGGGAATGTGATTATGATTATAAGGTGGATTTAATTGTGTAGGAGACTATTAAGCCAAGTTAATCTAAGATCAATCAAAGAGCAAGTGAATTTATGTTTGTTGTGAACAAAAAAGTACTAGATTTGTAAGTATGAAGCAATTTGTAAACTAAACATAGGGTATATCTGTATTTTAAAATTTCTTACTTTCATAAATTGAGTAGTAACTGCATCTTTATTATCATAAGTATACCTGTCTATTGAAAACTTTCTGTAGTATAAAAGAACCAGAAAACATAACCCACATAATATTGGAATCTTTTAATTTTCTGTCTTCCCAGTTAGTCTGTAAATTCTTTAATTTTCCTAGCATAATCAAATGTTCATATTATACATTTTTAGATTACTTGTGTAATTGACCCCTTTTGTTAGCACAAGTGATCCAGTTTTTATCTGCTTACTGTGTAGTTGATATCCTACAATTCTGGGCTTACAATAAAATTACCCTGCCAAAATCTATATTACTAATATGCATATTGATTATCTGCTATATCTTTTCTTAAATCTTGTCTCACTTTAGGAGTACCCAATGACTTTGCAGCAAAATAGCAGTTAGGAACACTAAATAGCTCTCTTGACTGAAACACATAATGCATTTTAAGTAAAATTTTATCCATATTGAAAATAATGATAATGAATGAATAATTCATCAAGTTCAAAAGTGAAATAAAAGCAGAGACTCTGAAAGTTCAGCAAGTTCTAAAGTCAGATTTACCCATGGGTTCCTACCAAATTCTTGAGTTTTCACTATGACAAGTGCTCTTTTGTGTGAGGAGCTGGCGATAGAGTCTAAATAGGCACGGATATGATAGACCCCATGTAGAACTGAGATCCCATTTGTGGGAATTAAGAGTAAAACAAATTGCTCTTCTCAGCCCTGCTGTCAGGTGGAGAAAGTTTAAAAAAAAAACCCAGAGAATTTATAATTCTAAGCCAGCCCTCACACAAGATTCCATCTCAACTCATTAAGACACCTGGGAAGCTTCACACAGAACCTAGATCAAAATCCTTGGTTAACCTAGATGAAATCCTCTAAGTGTCTTGAAGAAATAAATGTCTTCTGCAGCAAGATAAGTAAACAAACAAAAAACATAATTAAACGTAGGTCTCCAAGAATTCCCACAGATAAAATTCCAACGAATATGAACAGCACAAAAACTATGATGTAGCATAAGGAATCAAATCACGATAAGTGAGAAGTGGCAGATGCAATAGATAGCAGATATCGACTTTTTTAAGTTCACACTCTTATTTTCAGAAAAGAAATATACATTGTTTTTGTTTAATGTGGTTTTGTAAATGAAAGAAAAGCTAAAAAGCTTGAAATCATATGCAAGGAAGAATATTTGCAAATGAAGCAAACCCAGTAAAACTTCAAAAGTGAAAATTGTAACAATTATGTATATATTTTTAAAAATCAGTGGACAAACTACAAACAGGTATAGCTAAGGTGGGTGTTTGCAGACTGAAAGATGGACCTGAAAATTTCAGAATACAGTATGAAGGAATACTGAAGTACATAGTAAATATGAAGCAAAGATTGAGAAACATGACCTATGAAGTAAGAATTTTAATGGGCCTAATCAAAGTCCAGAAGTTGAAGATAGCAAGAATAAAGAACAGTGTTCAAAAATAATTGCTGTAAATTTTCCAAATTTTAAAATGTACCAATCCTAGATCCATCGTAGTAAAGTTAGAGAGTAAAAAAGGGAAAAAGATCCTAGAAGTAGCCAGAGGCAACATAAATATTGCCCACAACAAATCAGACTTACTGATGATTTTTTTAGTCTCAGGAATGGAAGCTACAAGACAGTGGAAAAAAATCTTTATTGTGTAAAATACTTGTCAACTTGGAAAACTACAATTGCAAAAATATCGTAAAAATGAGTCCAAAAGTGAAGAAAATTTAATATCAATAAAAAACAGAGAGTTTATTATACAGAAAAGCAATAGCAACACTGAGTAAAGGAAATTCTTCAAGATGTGCTTTAGGTCAAAAGAAAATGATTTCACTTTATTGATAATAACATCTGAAGTGTAAGGAATGGTTAGGATGAAATAATGGGGAACACTAATGTGTAAGTTGAGAGTGTGACTGAGGTTATAGCTTTCCAAGGTCCCCAAGAGGACCTTGAAGTTATTGGTTGACTCTAGCGTTTGTTCGACATGCATGCTAATGCTTAAGTCGCCATTAAGCAAAAAGACATATTGTATTGTGCCTATTTCCCAATATGTGGCTAATGAAATAACAAAAGGAAGAAAACACTGTAAAAAGAAGAAAAGAGAATAACAAAATATTAGAATAAATAGCATATAAGAAGATGTTAGATAAAAATTCAAATATATCAGTTATCACTATCAATGTAAAAGAAATAAACTTTCCAATGAAAAGATAAAGATTGCCAGACCGGACTTTTAAAAATTCAGATATGTGCTATTTAAAAGAGATGTTTCTTAAACATGAGAATACAGGAAGACTGAAAGTCAAAGGGTGAACAAATGCTATATGCTAAGTAATAGTATTCAAAAGAGAAATAAGAAAGAGTAATGTTAAGATTCATGCCAGACTAAACAAACTTCAAGGCAAAAAGTATTACTAGGGCCAAATATCATGGCATAATGAAGGAGATACGGCCCAATTTTCTAGCAATATATAAAAGTTCTAAATTTGACTGCAATGAATAACATGTAGTAAAATTTAGCAGCTTTATAGAAGAAATTACCAAATTTACTAACTTTGTCAGAGAAATTTAATGTATCTGTTTTGGTAAACATTTCAAAAGAATAGTATCATACAGGCCACAGTCTTTAATCACAATTCAATTGAACTAGAAATAAAAAGGATTACTAAAAAAAGTCTAGAAATACATAAAACTTAATATTTAAAATACATAATACTTAAATCTGCAGATTCTGAATCAGCGCTCTGAGCTGGGGCCTGAGACTTCAAATTCTAACAACTTCATCATGACACAGCTGCCACAGATCAGTACTGGGTGACCAGGCCGCACCATCCTCTGCACAGGTGTTTCTTTTTAGGCAGATTCTACCTTGTATTCTGCGCCCCCTTATTTATATCACCCCCCCCCAAAATTTCCAAACTCCTTCCCACACCTCCCAGATACAGTAAAAGCTCAAATTCACCAAAGTCAAAACCTTAAGGAAACAGAAAGAAAAGAAAACAAGCCCAGCATCCTCTAATTTTACTACAAGCTGCAGCTAGAAGAGCATCATTTCTAAAATAGGACACCTACAATTAAGGCCCCTTGTTTTCTTTTGTTTTTTCTTGTTTAGTTCTGTTTAGATGAGCCAATTTACTCTCCATTCTGGGAAATGGAAGAACTGAAAGCCGTTCCATAGGCACAATGCACGTCAGTAATTGACTTAGAATGATACGCAATTGCATAATGCGTGCGTTGACAAGAACCACTCTGACAATCCTTTCTTTTTAGCTATATAAGTGGAATTTCTATTCGCCTTCACACGGTGTTTCAAAGGCGTACTTTAATTATCCCAACATCATTAGCAGTTGAATAAAAAGTCAGTTTGATGTGCAAAACAATGTCCTCTACATAAAGCCCTCGATCACAAACTTTAACTTCAAGCTTCCTTTGTGTAAGTCAAGGAGAAATTGATTAAGTTATTTTGCTTGAGTGCACAATATGAAAATTTTCTTTCACTTACAAATTCTAATGGTAATAAGAGTTGTCATCTTGAATATTTAAGCCCAAAGTGGGGAAGTATTTATGCACACATGTGTACGGCCCGGCAAATATTATCCATCCAAGTCACAGGCATCCAGGGCAAGCCAGGTACACATGACCCTAATATGTCAAGCACCACATAACTGGAGGGAGAGGCCCAGGGCCAGAACCACAAAGCCCTGAGCAGCTGAGGGTTTCTGGAAACTTCTTCCTTGTTCTCGAAATCTCAGCAGAGACATTTGTGATAAAGGACGCAGTAGACCAAGGGTAGGTGGGAAACTACTTTCCACGGAAACAGAGAAATAGAAAAAATGGTTAAGAATCTCTAGGAACCCTAACCAGTCCGGAAACAGGGTGTGGCGGTATTGGCCTGTAATCTAGCTTGGGCAATTTAGCAACTTAATGAGACCATATCTCAAAATAAAAAATCAAAAATGGGCTGGGGATGTATTCAGTGTAGAGATTTATTATAGCTTAACATCTTCAGAAGGTTTTAGTCTGTTCATGGGTGGGCAGTTGGAAAATGGTGGAATCACATGGTGGAGCTACAGCCAGAGCCGGAGCCAGAGTTGTGGGAGACAGATCCTCACAGCAGCATGGCAGAACTGAGACTAGTCTGGGAGGGTGGGTGGGACCATCGCAAGCCCCTCTAGGTTAAGCCTCAAGCATTTGCACCTCCCAGCAGCACAGTATCCATAGGTACATGAGGCTTCTGGGGAGCACTCCAGATCCAAACCACAACAGATGATATGACTAGAAAAGGGAAGTCCTGAACTCTGTCTGAACTGTATGAGTCTGGTCTGACTCCTGCTCCCAGAAGGCTACTCTGGGGCACTCAGCACTCAAACGCTTCCGCACAGAGAGGCATCAGTACACGAAGAGGAGGAGATGCCCATGCAAGAGAAGTGCGCAAGCAAAAGTTAGAATAGAGGTCTGAGAAACCAACCAAATGAGAGAGAAAGCTCCAAGCCAAATAGCTGGGAGAAATCGCACCTCCCAATCCGGTCTCACCGAGAAAGGAGGAATTGTCATCTAGAAAGAAGAATATGCAGCTGGGACAGCAAGCCACACACAAGCTAAAGCACTCAGCCTAAGCATCTGTCGCTATTCCTTCCTCGCACTTCTGATTATGTAATAGTAAAGGAGTAAAAGTGAGTCGGGCGTGGTGTACATCCCGTTATCCCAGCTACCCGGGGGCCTGCGGCTGGAGGATCACAACCCCATTTTGAAGATCTTGTCTCAAAATAAAATGACATGATAAAAGGCTATAACTCAGTGCCCCCTGAGTTCAATTATCAGTATTACCCCCAACCCCCAAAAAAATCTTCTAAGAATGAAGAATATAGAAATAAAGCCACTCAAAGAGGAGAGGTTTGATGAGCTTTATAGGACACATATTAGGTAGATAGGTGTCATCTGTTCTTGGGGCTGAGAGCACCACCACCCAAGCTCATGCAGAGGATGGTATCTATACATGTGACAGGAGGTAGTGGACACATCGGCAGTTAGAGATGAAGGGGTCTCCCCTAAATGGAGAAGCAATGGGAAAAGCAAGATCACTGGGGAACTTGTGGGAATAGCAGCCTGTACCTGACCGCTCGCTAGAACTACTGATGATTTAAATGTTAGGTAGTAACAAAGAAAATGGGGTGGCAAATCTTGAGAGTGGGGAGCCTCAGCAGCTGCCTATGAGTGGAGAAAGTTAGCAACCAGGCTGCTTCGTGGGATTTCTTCCCTATTCAGTCATCTATAAACGAACCTAGGAACAGCCACGTGGCTACCAACTTTCCCTTCTGGCTAGTGAAAGCTTCTATCTTTCTGTCTTTACTTTTTCTAAAGTGCCTCCAGCTCAACTAACTACACCAAGAATCAATAAAACGTTGTCATGTTGAGACAAGGATAAATGCTATAAAATGATAACAAGGAGGGGGTTAAGACCAAGACCTTTAAAATAAATATATTCAATAGTAGCCTACATAAAACTATTTAATATGAGGATCAATAAAGTTGAATAAATGAAGAAAAATAATAAGAAAGGACAGGAAAGAGACATAGAATGTCACGTGTAAGGGTCCAACATCTGATTTAGTAGGAATATCAGAATCAGAAAATGGATGGAAAACAAATCACTGAGCATTTTCCAGAACCGAGACACAAGTCTCCAGCTGAAATAGCGGGACTGTGAAGGGGAAAGATTCCCCATCTAGACGCCGTGCCGTGAGGAACAAAGATAGAGGAATAGCCACAAAACTTCCCAAGCAGAAAAGCAAAACCAAAACAAGAACATGGCTTGACATCTGGTTTCCCCACCTGTCCTATGAAAGACAAGAGATCAAGGCTTTCTACATCCTGAGAAAAATGAACTCGATCTGGAATTTGGTATCTGCTAAACTCTAATGGAAGGCAGAAGAGATTTTCAGACAAACTGGGACTCGGTTTCTACTTCTTATTCATTCTGTCTCAGGAAGGAGAGCTTATGCTCTGCAAGGAGTAGAGAGAGAAAGGCAGTGTCTGGGTTTGAGGAAAGAGTGGATGCCACCTGCAACAAGAGACATTTCAGTGGGCCAGCCCAGAACAGGGGTCGGACGTTTCAGCAGAGAGAAAGAGAGAGCTCTGGAAAAAGAGGGATCCCTAGTCATTGGAGATAGTACATCACTAGGACAAGAGAAACAATGGCAGAACTGGCAGTGTGAAGCAGCATAAGTGACACTCTTAGAGTCATGATTGCTATACTTTAATTTAAAATAGTGATTCATCATTGCAGACAGAAGATACAATCTTAGAATAAATCAGGACCTAGCCAACTAAATATATTATACAGGAGTGGGAAGGTAATTGCCAGAAGCACCGGCAAAAGAGTTTGAAGGTGTTGCCCCCAGCTGTGATAATTCAAGCGTGGGGGAGGAAAAGGGATAGCTGTGATTTATTAGCAGACTTCTGGTACCACCTGATTTTTACCTCTACGTTTGACATTGATGAAAAATAAGTAAAGCTAAAGGAAAGCAACCTCAACGCAGCTCAAACTATGGAAGTGGAGAAGGGGGCAGAGAGGAAGGAGTAGTGTTGGGGTGCGCCAGAGAGGGAACCCTCACGGAAGGAGTTTGCGAGTCCTGGTTGCTCGACTCCACAGTTGGATCATATATGGCTTCTTTCTTCCCTATTTATTCATTCGCCTAGCGATCAAGCACCTGATACTACTGTGAGAGTTGGGACACTTTCCATGAAGAAAAGACCTCAAGATTGTATGTCGCTTCCCCAAGTGCTTGGAGACAACACGGGCTATGTGTTATTCTCATATATTCCCACATAGCACTTCGAATAATGCTACACTGACGTGGCCCTTACATGCAGGAATGAATGAATGCTGGAACCACACAGCCATAGTTGTATAAATAAATAGGCTAGTAGCCATGAGGCAAAGATATAGAGTCCCATCAACAACTACTAACTGTGTTCTTGGGATCACGAGGAGGCATTGCCTATTACTTCTATGATGTGCGCTTAGAACTTTGTAGCTTACTTCATCCATTCTCTTTTGACAGAAGAGAAATGGCGCCAGTGAGTTACCCATGATGCTACTCCACACTCCTGATTTGCGGTGTTCTTTCTATAGGATGGCTCAACTCAGCTTGGACCATTCAGCTTCAGAGATTTCGAATCAGTCTTTGCGAATTTATGTAGTTTAAAAGTGAAGACAGAACTGGTCAAGCGTAAGAAGAAAATCCAAAGTTTTGCCAATCAGAAAATGCAAAGGCTCAAATGAGCCAATTATCATAAATGAATACTTGGGCCCAATGGAATCTTGTGGCTTATTTCATTGACATGGTGACCCCTTATTCCTCACATGTAGAGCAAACACCAACACGTGACTGCTTCGTGAATGAGGAGCAGGATGGACGCCTACTGCTCTGGTTTTGAGAGACGGTCGGCGGTGGATGTAATTGGTACTGTGCTGTGTTTTAGGTCACAGAAAGATGATTAAGTTATAGAAAATTATTGTACCTAATAAAGACTTTGTGAATAAATAGCTTTGTTCCTAAAGCATTGTGGGAATTTATGTGTTAAAAAATGATGGCAGGAGAGCAGCATTATTGAGCGCTTCCTTTGTGCCAGGCACGTGGTGGAAGCCTTATTCATGTTGTCTCACTTGATGTCCCAACAAATAGTTTTAAAATGGGAAAGCTGAGGCTCAGAGATGTCAAATGCCTTTCTTAAGGTGGACAGCAGCCAGCACCAAGAACCGATGTGCTGAGGCCTGCGTCACTAGAGCGCAAAACAGAGAAGAAAGCTTGTTGGTGATGGGACGGCCTGAATTCCAGGATGCAGCTGGAAGAAAATTGTGTCAGGATGTTGGAACCTGAAAATATATCAAATGCCTAAGTAATAGGACAGATATAACTTTATTTAAAACAGTGTTGCTGTATTGGGCTTTTAAAGTAGAATTTGGCGGGATTGTACATCTTTAAGAGAAAGTTCTTTATTAGTAAATAAGATGCATGCTAATTAAAAGCTTAGAGTAAGATTGAAGAAAATCTGGAAAGTCAGTCGGGAGGGGAGTGGGCTCCTGCCAGGGCTGGAGCAGCGGGTCCCCCCCACCGACCCCCTCAGGGTGCTCTACAGGAACACACAGTCTAAATGTGCTTGCTGAGCTTGGGAGGTTTCAAAACGCGTGTCCCACGTGTTCTACCCCAAGATTTACCTGTCTGCCTTTCTGTCTGTCTGTCTGTCTACAAATGTCTCTACCTGTCTGCCTACTTACCAACATACCTATTTGCTTCTTCATTTGCCTAAATAGCTGTATGTCTACTGGAAATATCTTGATATATGTATTATAAAATTAATGTGTTGTGTTTCATAGCAGTATATAATATTATGCTTATGTATGATATATAAATTATTATATATTGTATTTTACCTGTCATATATCAATATATATAGAAGGAGCCTAGGAAATGTAGTATATATTTTAACATCTCTTTATATATAATTATATAAATGCATATATATACATACATATATATATATATATATATATATATATAGCGATTATAAAAGGAGTTTAGGAACCACAGGTGTCTCGTTGCAGATGGTCCAGTTGGAATCTATATAGACTCTACGCCCAAGAATTCTTGGGGTTCTTAAAAGCAAATCCAATCATCAGAAGATCACCCTAAGTGATGCTGTAACTTGTTGGATCTTTTATTCAAATAATTTTAACAAATAAATTGCTGATACTTACTGCAAATACCAGTTTGCTCGGCACCACGAGGAATCCCAGGATGCTTTTGCTCTGAGTTGTTCAAATGGAAAATTTTATTTCATGGCTTCTCTCTTGCGTGTCTTCTTGGGCCTGTCTAAATTTGCAAGGTTTATACTAGTTCAGGCAGTAGGTAACATTTGAGATTCTGGAGAGTGTATCTCCAAAATCTCCAAATTCTGGAATCTCCAAAGGAATCTCCAAATTCTGAGGTTTCAATTACGTGGTGCGGGAGGCAGCTTCTATACAATTTTTTAACAGCAGATTTTTATTTTCAAAAAAATTTTAATCTTAATTAAAAAAAATCTTAATAGGAGTGAATCCAGGTCTTTTGTGGCCACGTTAAAATGTAGTTGTCCTCCAGGGGTGATGCATTTGCCTTTGTGTTACTTTTTTTTTTTTTTTGTCACCAAAGAGCGGTAATTGTCCTGGGCAGTTAGGAGAAGCATGGTTATCTGGCAAAGTAGGATCATACTCGGAGAAGCCCAGGACACAACCTGAATGCTGGCTGTCCTCGAAGCTCTCAGTATTTGAACAAAAAGAGGGAAATGCCAGGACACTGAGCCTCGCTAGGTATAAGAAGGTGTCAAATTAAGACAGCAAGCTGCCGATAATTTCCGTGGCCAGCCAAATTCAGCTCCAGCAAACAATATTATATATCAACAGTGTATTAGGGTCAATTTTCATATCACTGAATTTGTGGTTTATGGCTGCATGGTGAATTTGTTTTTGTAAACCAGTGTATAAAGCCTATGAATAGAAGAGGGTTAAGTGTGGAGCTTTGTATTTTTAAGTAACCTTTCTGTAGAAATAGTTTGAACCAATAATGAGGGCCTTCAGTTGGTTTCGCTTTTAAAGGGTTGGAGGGTGCCAAACTGAAACTCACTGGGGTAGGCAGGGGAGGGACTCAGCACACGCATCCCCAGGACAGGTGGACTGTGCACAGACGCATCGGGAAGAGGGAGAAACTATGCTACCTACTATCGGGAAATCTGAGAGTGTCAGAGTAGTGAACTTCAAACTTTTCTTTTGTAAGCTACATAAAAAAACGAAACTAGATCCACTCCCCACCCACATGAAGTTTTCAGTTGGCATTGAAATATTTCATCCTAAATTAAAACAGTTGCAAAGGATATACTTTCCGATGTGTTGAAGATAACAGCATTTGAAACACAGTGAAAGAACTCTTTTAGGAATCTGTCATGAAACCTGAATGCCACGGAGTTGAAGAAGACTGCTTGTGGAGAAGGTGAACCACTCTAAACCCTTGGAACTTCTATATCACGAATTGTTCTTTCAGAACCCTCATTTCAATTCCACGTGTGCCATGGAACTTCAGTCTGATGCAATACCTGATGCTTCAAGATGGTGGCGGATCACCTAGTGTCCTTCTCTGCGACACAAACATGCATATGAATTGGAATTTTAAACACTTTAAATGTCCAGTGACCATAAGCTACTACGAGTCGATTCTCGTCTTGGTTGATTTATTACTATAATTATTATGAGTTCTTAATTTATCAAAACACCATCAATATATTTCAATCGTTGAAATATAATTATTCCATATAAAAGTAAATACCACTGGAAATAGCTCTCTTAAAGATGTGGATTTGTCCACAGGTGACAATTACTTATTTGTGTTGCTGGAGGGAGACAAGGTTCAGCTTCAGTTCTAGTCCTAGCTTTCATTTTTTACATATGTAGGTTCTAAAAATCTTTGTGGTCATAGACTAATGGCAGGCACTTATTATAAGTACAATACTCAATTCTTTGAACTCTTTTCCAGGGATAGTACAAAAAAATCAGCCAGTAATCTATCATCAAAAATTATTTTTAGTAATCTATCAGCTGACAATTCAATTAGATCCTCCTTCAACTTATTAAAAACCCTCCCCCCTTAAGGAAACCATCTGTTTTATGAAAGATTTGAAAGATTTATTAATCATTCATTCAAATCATTTAGTTTCTCAGTTTGGGGAAAGTATAATGAAAAAGGCTCACTTAAGACTCAGTAAATGATGATTAATTATATCTATTTATTCTTTGACTAGGAAATTTTATTTCACTGAAGATTTCTAGGAAGGATTAGGAAAAATTGAATATTGTTAATCTTGGTATGCCATTGCCAACATTATTTTTTTGAGATAAGTTCTTGGCTCAGGCTGGTACTGAGCTCACCATGCAGCCCAGACTGGCTGGCCCAGACTAACTCAGCCTCCTGAGTGCTAGGATTACAGGCATGAGCCACCATGCCCAGTTTATGTGGTGCCAAAGAATTGAACCCAGGACCTTGTGCTTTCTAGGCAAGTGCTTTAAGAGCTGAGCTACACACCCAGCTCCCCCAACAGAATATCTTTCATAAAATGTTTTTATCTTATCAAATGTTTTGCATCTATTTTATTGAAGACATTAGCCTTACTGAATTAATTCATTTAATTTATGAAAAGTGTTTGCTACCAAAACAAGTTAACAGTCCTCATCATCCAGCCAATCAGCTAGATTCGATTTGGTCTAGCTCACAGTTTCAGAAGGTCTCAGACAGTTCAGTCTTGGGGCAGCCGGCAATGGTGAAGGCACATGGCAGAGTCTGGGGAGCTCTCACCCACTGAAGACGGAAACCAAGTCAAGCAGGAGCCAAGTGAGCCTCAGACAAAGCCTTAGAGCTTTCCCAGGAAGAAGCTGTAACAATGATTCTTCCTCCTTCCTTTACTTAGTTCAGGCAGCCAACTGGGACTCCAACACCCCGGGAGGTGCCTTCTCTCCCTCCCTTCCTGGCCTACCAGTCAGTAGCACGCATCAGAAAGCTCTGTCCTGTCACCCCCCAGCCCCTTCCCTGCCTCAACAAGTTGACATAATCTTTCCAGGTCAAACCCCAGGCATCTACGCCTTCCAGCTAGACCCTAACTCCCAATAACATATAGTTCTACAGTTATCCAACTTCTTCCAAATACATGAAACTTTTGGGGGACACTCTATATCCAAATCATTGCAGTCTTTAAAATAGTCTGAACGGCCATCTTGAATTAAAAAGATTCTATTCTAAAGCTGTGCTTCCTTTTCATGGAAATATGTGCATCCGTGAGTTTCTGGTGATTGGAGTAGTTACCACTGTCAAAGGGCCCTGGATTGGCACCCTCATGTTCTCATTCGAGGGCACCCCGAGTAGGTGCACTTTCCTTTTATAGGAGGAAAAATAGCAGGGATACAGGAGTGGTGGGCAAAGGAGACCAGGTCAAGGCCAGGCAGGTCAACCTGGATTCCAAGGAAGTTGCAGAATTAGAAATCAACTTGCGCCAGTCTGGTTCTGAAGCCCCTTCTCCTTTCAGGGAGACGCAGGCTGAGCTGGGTTAACAAAAGTAAATTTCCAGATGAAACTTGCCCGATAATGATGTGCCTGACAAAGCTCCTAACACCACGCACGAGGTTAGCAGGGTGGCCCTCTGTCCATCTGATGGGTGGGGGGTGAGACTCAGGGGCATCCAGTCCCTTTCCCCATCCTTGCTGGATCCTGGTTCCTTTTCCACACAGGTGAATCAAGCCATGACGCCTTTGAAGGTGAGACTTACAATGCCTTTAGAGAGGCAAATAAGGACCAATGCCATTTAAAACGCAGTTTTAAGAGACAGTGAACCTACTGAAACAGTAATACAAATTTCAGTTCAGCCTAAAACATTTCAAAATAATTATTGGCCAAGGTTATAATTTAAATTGTAGAGAAAAGAAATTTATTAGATTCACACATCAGTGGTTTCATCATTAGATACAAAGATACAGTAGTCAAGATAAGGAAGCCCTAATAAAGTTTCACTAGGAGTTCTTCCCCTAGCCCACTTCCCACAGACCTTAAAAATAGACACAAGGAAACAGGCACAACCTCCTCAAGCCAAGGTCAGAGCCGTTTTTCTGTTCCGGGTTTTTCTTGAGGGTTATTCTGGAAGCAGTGAAAAGGTCCAGGAGTCGCTGCGAGTGCCCGTGAGTTTCTCAGCAAAGAGTCATAGAGCTGTTTCGAGCCCTGGTTCAAATGATGGGGTGATGGAAACTCATACAAGGGAGGAAAAAGAATATGCTTGTCAAGTTTCAGTGTCTCAGAGCTTCTGAAATAGTTGGAAATTATAGCTCGAGTCCCTTCACCATGGGAACATCTGGAATATAAGCACTTCTGTGCATATAAGAAGACTATTTATAGCTTTCTAGGAATGTGAGGGAAGGCAATTATGTAAAATGCAACTGTATTATAATATATTTAAAACATACCAGCCCTGCAATAACTGTTTGCAATCTAAAAGCAATTCAGACTCTCGCAGCTCTGTCTGCTCCAAGTTGATAAGTACTAGTGCATTTTCCCCAGAGCAGCAATATCACCAAGTCTCTGCGGACACCAGCAGAGTGATGTCATCAGGTGAGCGTGTGCCGCTGCTTTCACACGGGTGCTGGGTGTACGCCATATGCTAAGTCAGATGGGGATCGCAGGTAGGTCGCTTCGGGATTATTTGGAAAATCCCCCAGTGTCTAACTCTCGCTGTTCAGAGTCAGTTGAGGGGGCTACCAACACCCACAACAGATCACAGCTATTAGGAATTCGTTCACTCCATATATAAAAACTTGGTGCTGAAGATTTTCTGAGGGTTTTTAGCAACTTTCTCATTCTTGAATATCTGTAGCTCTTAAAAACCAGCAGCATCTCTATTACATGTATGTTATTTGAGGCTTTAAAGCATATTTGGGGGGAGGTTTAAGTCAGCCTATGATGCTTGGACAGCAGTATTTATTATACCAGCACTTGTGCAAAGCCACCAAACTTTGGTTGTTCCGTTGCTTCGTTGGTTTCAGACAAACTTTTGTTATAAGAATTGATGGGAGGCGGGGAGGAAATTCAGGTGAGGGCCTCCAGATTCCCCTACTGCATTTAACACTGGATGGCTCCGCACTCTTTTTCAGCATGTGCGGACACGGAGCTTTGGGGTTTGACATGTGCTTTCCTGCCTATACCTTTGACTTGTATGTACGCCAAGTTTTACTTTTGGATGATTCTGAAGGCCTTGTTTTCAGAGCAGTTTGGGAGGATGGAGTGGGATGGAAGCGCAGAGGGTGGGAATCCAGGCGTCCTGGGTTCCAGCCTGTGCTTTGAACTCATTAGCTGTGAGAATCTCTGCAAGTTTCCTGGCTTTTCTATGCCTTAACTGTATCTGTAAAATAAGTGACTGCAATGCTTGGGGTCCTGAGGTCACTCCTAAGTCTGAGTCATGGATGGGTTAGATAAATCATGTCATGGGCTCATCCAAACAGCATCTATGTCAGAAGATTGCATCATCCCACAATACACAGAAAGAAATTGGAAAGCCAGGACGTGTGTACACGTGGGAGCACATGCATCACAGGATGATTTGAAATAGAAAAAGCTGAAACACTGACATAGTTACAGAAATTATGGACCACCCCACAGCATGAGATAATGTGTCATTAGAAAATGTATCATAAAATATTTTATTATGTAAGAATCATTTATAATACACTCTTAAAACAACTGACTGTCAGTAGTATACATGCCATACCCCATTTTGAAAAGGAAATAAGGGGATAAGATGACAAGGATTTCTATGTATTACTAGGCAGAAATAAAACTTTGATAAATGTACAAATGGAAGTTGATGTACCTGTGGTTTGGTTACCACTGTTGGGAGTACTCTATACTTAAACAACTCTACTGTAATCAAGCCTGGTGTTCTACAATAACACAACTAACCGCTCTCACCACCTTACTGCTCTATTCTTGTTTAAGGAACATTCCTGAGACATGGTTAATAAGAATGGGAATTCTGATCTCAAGAGAAAACGAGTGTACACTCTTGTATAGTCCTGTTTGCTTATATGCTGCTCTTTGAATTACATAATGAGAAACTGCTAGAAAAAAACGAAATTAAATTCAAAAGTAAAACAGTAGAGCCGTGAGAAGAGAAAGAGAAGCCCAGGAGGAAGGTTGTCTAAATCCTGTCCACTTAGTAATGAAATTGAAAAGTATAGGTAGGTAGATTACAGAGCTGGTCAGGGATTGGTCATAGGTCAGTTGAGAAACCGCTGGCTACCAGGGCAGGGTCCCTGTGCTGTAGGAGGAAACTGGAAACCAGGAAATCCAAGAATGTGGCTCAGAGGCTGCTAATAATGCAGCCTACCCAAGCATGTGATTTAATTTCATCTTGAACCACCCAAATCCTCTCTTGAATATTAAGTTCCACTGAATGTCATTGTTTGCAGAATTCTTGTCCTCGTCCATGAAAGAGGAACAAAATTACAAAGACTAAAAGTAATTACATTTCCAATAAACGTAAGGCACCAATTCTTAAACGGGTCATCTTAATTTCAATGCACAGTTTTATGAATATTTAACTCTTATTGCCCCAAGCTCTCCTTCTTTTTCTTAGCAGTTGAGGATTAAGTCTCTGGTGGGATATTATTACTTTTATAAATCATAAATATGAGAATATTTACATTATTGCAACATCTAAGGTAAACAAAAATGCAAGTCCAGTGTTTGATATTTGCAATTTCATAAGGAAGCTGAGTGCTAGGGTTCTAGGCTGGTTATCCTTAAAACTGTCAAAGGACGCTTGGGCGATTGATGAGGACAGGTACCGGGGCTGGACCCAGCACAAGGCAGGTGTACATCTTCCGTGTGGTGTCACCTTCTCATCTTTAGTTATAGACGACACTCTCTGTGCTAGAAACACAAGGACTGACCTCAGCCTCCCAAACCTGAAGCCGGACTGTTCCCTTTTGGACGTATGAACAAGGGACACTAAGGGTAGACAGAAACAGGGAGGCGCTTCCACCACAGCACGTCTCAGAGTTTGCCAATGGAAAGATGATTCCCTAAGAAAAAGCCAAGTTAAGGGTCTCACTTAATACTAAATTATCGTTTTAGGGTGTTAAATTGTACCCTAGAGGCCTAGAATAATTATGGGAAACTGCCCGATTTACTTTTATAGAGTGATTTACACCCTGGGGTATAATCTCTCTCAATAAATCTGAAACCTCTACCAAACCAGCCCCTCCCAAGGTGGCACAAAAGAAAAGTGATTTCAATTACCTCGTTCTTTACTCCCACCCAAATGCAGCTTCCCTCAGAGTAACAGCTGAAGAAAATAAGCACAGATCTTCTCTTTAATTCATTCTGTCACATGAAGACGATTTTTCCATGCAGTACCAAAAAACAAAACAAAACAAAACAAAACAAAAACCAAGGGGAAATGCTATAAAAGAAGATTCCCCCAGCTCTGTGTGGGTGCTCTCTCTCTCTCTCTCTCTGTCTCTCTCTCTCAACTCTGCCTAAATTGGTTTGTCCTTGGATGCTTCCAGGGGGATGATGGAGAGCGCGAAGCCCTCACACCAGTGATGGCGCAGAGCACTCACCACTACTCACTGTTTGACACTTTTTTTCTTTAGTTCTGCAATTTTATGCATAATCAAAAGGTTCAGCGACTTTGAACAGTTCATTACTTGGAAAACTGAAATGGCAGCTGCAAACAAATTTTCAATAAGGTCAATGTTCAGTGACTTCATGTCAGACCAAGTTTATATAACTTTTCAAATTTTGTGTTCATTAAGGTTTTTTCCCCTAAAGAGCTTTTGCTAGAGTTAATGCCAAAAGCTGAAAATAGAGTTCATTTAAAAGCAGCTGTATTCACGCGGCTTGAGAATACTTAGGCAGCTATTATTGATTGAATGTTTGGATCATTTTATCAACATTTCCCCAAAACAAGAAGTAGTGATATTGACTCACGTGGGCTGAAACAACCATAGGTTGGATGGATATAGGAAGAGCTGCTGGCGCTTGGAGATGCCTTCCCAAACGGAGAACATCCCGTCTCTGTACCTGGCTATAATGAAGCCTGCTCACATTCACAGTGGTAAAACACGCATGCTCAGATGTACTCAACTCCTTCTCTTCCTGAAAAAAATTTAAGTTTTATCAAGGAAAGGATTCTAACCACATTTACAAAATCTTCCCCCTTCTCACTTCCAATTGTTCTTAACACATAGATGAAAATCTAGCCACCTCACTCGAGACCGAGAGTTCTCCTGCTCCACGTGGGTTATACAAAATGGTAGCTCCGATCCGTCAGTTGCACGTGTGATTTCTACACAGGAGCAGTAGATCAGCCATAGCACTGAGGTCTAGCTTGACCTTCAGTGGATGGAGGCCACTCCTCACAGGAGGAGTGATTCCGAGCCAGGTGACAAGGGGGTCTCTGGAAAAGACCAATGCCAGATTTCACACTCTGCTGCCTCCTGTCCTCAGCCACCTATCTTAGTTTGGAATTTGGTTTATGAGCTCAGAGCCTGTGAAGCTTGGGCTTTGCAGTTTGCAAGGTACTATGATTTCAAAAGAGACATTGAAAACATTCCCTTCCCAGTGACAAATAAAAGAATGCTGCTTACAACTAAATTTTTAAAAGTACAAAAAAATGCAGCTCCTGAGAATCAAATGGAAGGACACACTGTACTCTCATTCCACATAGTAGCCATTAGAAAGTGGAGATTTGTTCAGTGTTAATTTTCTTTTTAATAAACAAGACCCCCAGTGAGTGCTCAAATGTAGCACCTGGACATCTCCTATTCCCTGCTTCGACACAACACTGTAAGCACACACTGATGCCTGTCCGACACTCCTGTTGAAAATGATTAACCTGAGTCTGACCACGAGAAGGTAGCCAGACAAGTCTAGGTTTTGGAAGATCTTCCAAGATAATTAGTATAGAATTCTGAAAACATAAACCTGAGTAATGTAATACAGGTAAACAAAACAAGAAGCCACGAGGACTATTCTAAATTAAGACACTACAAGAGACAAGAAACCTCAGGTAATATTAGTATATATTTTAAGCTCCAAAATACATTTTGAAGGCTCTGGAAATTTAAATATATACTATACATTGTATATTATTAAATTAGCATTGATATTCCTAAGTACCACGGTATGCACCGTTATCAAATGTCCTTTGAGGTAGATACTCTAGTAGACATAAAGTGTCACCATGTCCAAAAGTACTCTCAAATGACTCAGTCAAAGCATACCTACGTACAAGAAGCACGTTACGCTGGGTAAGGAGGAGCGAGAAACAGGCTACACTTCTCTTACAGGATTGACTATATCTTAAGAAACTAAACTGGGCTGGGTTCTTACCTTTGTTCCTGGCAGAAGAGATAAGGAATGCTTGAGGTTTCATTCAGACCTGGGAACGAATTTAGTGTTGTACCTGTAAAGAACCAGACAAGCAACTTTAGGTGCCAGAAGGGAATTTGCCCTTGTAGGAGAGAGAAT
This sequence comes from Ctenodactylus gundi, assembly GCA_004027205.1. Taxonomy (NCBI): domain Eukaryota; kingdom Metazoa; phylum Chordata; class Mammalia; order Rodentia; family Ctenodactylidae; genus Ctenodactylus; species Ctenodactylus gundi. Next base: position 366,492 of record PVKB01001429.1, read on the forward strand.
TTGTACTGAGCCTTTCTGACAAGTTTGTTGCTAGGTCTTGTTTTTATTTTTCTATCTGAAACAGAAACTGATGAGGTTTCACATGACCAGAACTGGGTTAAGACTGGTCAAAGTAAAGACCAAGGTGATAGGAGCTTTGATGACGACTCATATCCATTTGGAGAAAACGAAGAGTTCTCTTGCAATTTTGAGAGTGACTCTGGAGAAGGAGGCAGCAAATTGCTTTTGGAGTGGCTCTCCATTCCTGTTAGGCACCAGGCCTTGCTGGACCCTGGAGCCTGGACAACTAACTGCCTGTCCTCCTCTTTCTGCGTAGATCACTGTGGAAAATCACACAGAGGAGAAAAGGTTGAGCTGACTTCCAGTGGCTGGCTTGATACCCAGGCAGAAACTGGGTTTGACTTCTTAGTATGCACTGATGCTCTTTTGCTTATTTATTGGTAAATTCTGTCAGGGATCTATTAATCTTGTTATCAAATTGGAGGTTTAAGAAATAAACGTGGAGTTTCAGAAAGCAATATTGCAAGTACTAAGACAAATAAGTACATTTTTTATTTTTCATTTAATGAGTATGACTCTACATATCTGTTTGATGCAACTTTTCTGGTGCTGGCTTTATTAGAGTAAAACTGAAGCACTCAAAATGCCCACAAGAGGCTTAGTTGGAAATAACTCCAAAGTCTAACAACAATTAATTGGTTAAATCAATGGAATATATTTATATTATGCATAAAACTTTCAAAAAGGTACAGTGGTAATTAGTGGCTTTCTGCAGTTTTAAAGCTTCACGAATACACTGATAGATCATGGCCCTTCGTGCAATGAAAGCAGGTTAAAAGTAAATGAGAAATAAGACCAAATGTCCCAAAATTTTCAGATAGTTATTTTTGCTATAATCCGTATGGTTTACATTATCTTATTTTTGTTGAAACAGCAACTGATTCATTCCATTCAAAGAGATGCAGCCCAGCCAGTAGCGGACAGTCGCGACACCAGTATTCCTAACTCTGCCACGACAGTCGCTGCTCTCCTCGTCGTGTGCTCCCCACCAGACAATTCAACATACATTTGATCTGGCTTTGACCTCCACAGCTCCACCCACCCGTTTTTTGTCAAGATCATCAGTGACTGCACGTGGCAGAGTGCCCAGAGTCCTCGCTGGTCTCGTTGTGCCCACCGGGCACAGATTGTGGTCTCTCCTCCTGGAACTGCTGCCTCCATGTGGTTCCAGAGCAGCTCCGCGTCCCGGCTTCTCGTTCCTAGGCTGCTCCGTCTCACGCTCCTTCCTGGCTGCCTTCTCTCCGATCTGCCACCACCACCACTTTTCAACATGGGAACGCTCTAGGCCTGGGAACATTCCATCACTCCCTTCATGCCTTCAAGCCGTGTTTTGTCTTCACGTTGCGTTTATTCCATAATGTACTTACTTGTTGACTCAACAAATATCTATTGTGTATCTGTTGAGTGTCAGGCACTGTTCTAGTCCTTGAATTAAAACAGGAAAAAGAGAAAAAATTGTTTTAATCTTCATGTTGTTTGTAGCAAGAGTTCTTATGTGGAAAGGGGCCCAGATAATACAAAATAGTGTGTGTTAAAAAAAAAAAAAGCGATGTACTAGGTTGAATGTGTCCTCCTTCCCCCACCCCCTCAAAAAAAATCCACGCTTACCTGGAACTACAGAATGTGACTTTACCTAGAATATTTGGAAATAGGATCCTCACATATGTAATTAGTTAAGCTGAGGTTGTACTTACCAGAATAAGTCCACAATGGAGTGATAAACATCCTTACAGGAGGATCGTGTACAGAGGCACAGTGGGAACAGGGTCATGAGAAGAAGGAGGTGCCTCCAAGGGGAGTAACATATCTATAAGCCTGGGAACCCCGAGATTTGTCAGAAGACACCAAATTCAAAAGAGAGGTATCCATTGTCATTAGTCGCCACGCAAATCAAACCCACAAAGGTGTACCATGTCATGCCTGCCAGACTAATTTTAAACAGCAAAACAACCCTAAAAAACTGATGACACCAAATTTTGAACATACTATAGAGCAGTCGGAGCTCTCATGTATTGGTGGCAGGAATCTTACAGTACCGGTCCTCCGGGGAATGGTTGACAATCTTCACAGTGGGTGAAACATATGTATTACTTCAGGCACAGCTAGTGCACTCCTATGTATTAATATTTACCTGAGAGAAATGAAAATACATATGCCCCTAAGAATTTTTTGTGAGTACTACAGCACACGTGCCAGATCTACAAAACCGGATAAGGCAGCGGCACCGACTTCCCTCCTCATGTGCCGTGGGATTCTTCCCAGCAGCACAGCGTTTCTGTCCATGCTTTGGGCAGACACCTCACGTACATGCCTAAGTCCCTCTGCTATCTCTTCCCCAAGGCATGTTTGGAGCTCAGTTTGTAATTGCCCCATAGGGCGCTGTACGGGGTCCAAGAGTGCACAGCCTCTGCATCGTCCTCCTCTTCTGACAATGAGCCCTAGCTTGTGCAGGTGGAGGCCCAGATCACGTGGTAAGGAAAGCAGTAAGTGAGGTCCCACAGGCCCTTCCTCAAAGATCTGGCCATTTAACCACACGCACAAACAGCACAGAGGTAACACAACTCTTTCACACGTGGAGCGTATATGAAGCAGACACCACTAGGCCTCTGACACTCTGACCTGGGTCTTTAAGAAGGAAAAGACAATGCCCAGTGCATTAGGGTTGGAGGATCCCTAGTTCAAGCTCAGGCTGGGAAACAGTGAGAAATTAAAAATCGGGAGGGGGACGTAGCTTAGTGGGGAATCTGGGTTCATTCCCCAGTAGCAGAAAGAAAAAGAAATCAGTGTGGCTGGAGAGGAGAATGGTCATGGGACCAGAGACAGGAGAGCTTGTACAAAACCATAAGGATGACCCAGTCACTGAATGAGTGACTTCACACAGCATGCTGCAAGTGAGAAAGCCAAGCGCCGAAATGACTGGTCCCTTGGCTCCCCCCCCCCCCCCCCCCCCCCCCCCCCCCCCCCCCCCCAGAGCCCTGTGCCACTTCCACCAGCCTGAGCACCAGCACTGCCGAAGGGCACCGGGAGTGTTAGCAGAAAAATAATTTTTCTGAGGTGATTACTGACGTGGCTTCTGTGCTCAGACATTTTTCACTCACCTGGAAAATGGCTGGCTGACAGGTATCCCTTATTAACATAACTTTACTATTGTTCTTCCTCTGTGAGTTTGTTTCTTCTGTTTTAGCCATCCAGGACATTTCTCACAGAGTGTTTTATGACCATCATGCGTCTCCCTGTAACAAGGGCCACCTGTGGCTCACAAGGAGCCGGGGAGCCGGGCAGGAAGACCACGCCCCCAGCCATACTGAGGGCTGAGGTGCCCATAGCACGCAGAGCTTCTGCTCTCTATGACCCAGGAGGACTTCAGTCTTCTTGGGCCTCCGACCTTCAGGGTGGCTTTCTGTTTTCCTTTGATAATAGGCTTGATAATTTTTCCGTGGTGATTTGGGTTTTGCAGCCAACGATGAGGTGCAAGTTCCTTGTTGTAAAATAGTAACTGCTCTGTTTTGATAACAGCGGCCTTCATTTATCGAGGCTTTAATCTCTCTGTTGCTTAGGCAACCAACATCTTGAATTAAGACTCTAAAGTTTGCAAATTTATTACTTTATAGCCCCTCATCCCATCCCTTTGTGGGCCTTTCGCTCCTGAGGTATGCTGACCCCTCAGGAAGTGCCCCGTCTCTAAATGAGCTGTGACCGGTGAGTCAGGAGCCTGAGAAGGGTGGGAACGGAACACCGTGGCTCATGCGTGCACAGCGGCTGTCCCCTTGTTGAGGTTGCCATGGATTGGGCCATGCCACACCTCATGTTGTTCATCCGATAAGCCCGCTTTTCACCATCAATCACTATTTGCTAAGCGGTGGGTGAAATTATTTCACAGTAACTGGCTGGCACCATGCCCACAAAAAGGGTGTCAGCAACAAAGTGTTGTAGTTCCTTTGGGCTAATTCTAATGAAGAAAAACGTAGGTGGGGAGATCATGAACAAAAGAAATCAGTCTCACAGATCTGAGCCTGGAGACTCCAAAATCAGGACAGACTCGGTGTCTAGTAAGGGGACATTGGACCCAGAGTATTCATGCTGAGCTGCATCTGTGGTCTTTAAAAAAATTTTTTTTGAGACAGGGTCTCCCTAAATTGCACAGTTGTATAGTCTGGCCTCAAACTTGTGATCAGTCTGCCTAAATCCTCCCGGGATGCTGGGATCACAGGTGTGTGCCACTCCCCCCAGTTTACAGTCTCTTTTATATGGGCAGTAAGGGCTGAGCGTGCAGCACAGGGACTAGAACACTTGTCTAGGAACTGCGAGGCATTGGCTTCCATTCCCCAGCACCACATAATAGATGGGCATGGTGGCGCATGCTTATAATCCCAGCATTCAAAAGGCTGAGGCAGGACAATTACCATGAATTCTCAGCCACCCCGAGCTATGTGTTGAGTTCAGGACCAGCCGGGAGTATAGAAGGAGACTGTCTGAAAATAATAATAATAAAATGAGATAAAATAAAAATAGGAATAAGGACCCTAATCCCACTCATGAGAAATCCATCCTCACGACTTACCTCTGACAGGTCCCCGTCTTCTCATACTATCACCTGAGGAGTTAGGATTTCAAACTACAAATTTTGAGGGGAACGTAATGTAAGCCTCTAGACAAGGTTAGTAAGGAAACAACACACAGATTAACCTGCTTCATGAGGCAGGAAGAACTTGAAAGCCACTTCCTGACTGCTTTCGAGAATGTCTAAGTCCTCGTCCCCTTCATCTCCTTGAGTGGCCTTTCTCTTCCGTCACCCCTTGCTGGCTCTTCCTGGCTCAGCACTTTCCGGCTGAACAGCTGGGCTCAGTTCTGGCCTTCCCGCCTCCATTCCTTCGTGTGTGCGCCTTTGCTCACATCCGCCCAGCTCTGCGTTCCCAGGATGCCCAGCACCTCCCAGAGTTATAGAAGAGTCCGGCGAGCGAATAATTGCAATGCGTTTGGTGGACGGGGAGTTCTGAAGACGGGCCACGTCGGTCTCACTGTCCGTGTTTGGCACGTGTTGACTAAGTACGTGAATGCCAAATGGCAGTTTCTGAGGGGTGCAACTAGACTCATGGTGAAAGAACTAATAAAATCTACAGAAGCCAGAGGTCGGCAGCATCAACAGAGAAAAGGCATCCTGGCTGAGTGAGAGCAAAGGACAGGAAACGGCCAGGAGGCGACTTCCGGTCTGAGGACCGCACTCTCTGCCTCCTCTGAGCCTTATCTTCGCTCCAGCCACTAAGAAATTGTGTCCTTGAACCTAAGCACTTGTACATGTGTTGGTACTTTTTATTCCTACTTGCATTTAAAAATATGAATAGACTTTCTTTTTGATTGTTTATTTATTCTGTATATTTATAAACTTGGCATTCATAAATATGGCCGCTTTTTTGTGGCACTGGGATTTCAACCTAGGGCCTTGCACTTGTGAGGCAAGCAGGCTATCACTGAGCTACATCCACAGACCTTTCTACTTCATATTATGGTCTAAGTTGCCCAGGCTGACCACAGCCTGGTGATGTTCCTGACTCAGCCCATCGAGCTGCTGGAATTATAGGCATGAGCCCTTGTCCCCAAGTCCAATGTGGTCACTCTTTAATAGGATGTGCTCAATGTCTTCTCATATTGGCTACTCATAAGACCAGAGAAAGTCTTCCGCTTGAGTAGTAGCATTTAAAAAAATACCATGCAGTTGTCAATTTATAAACCTTTAATTATTTGCTAGGGGGTCTGGAGCAAGATCAGGAAGAAATTTTAAAGTACCTGTTATAATTATTAGTTTTGATTCAATCATAAATGCAAATAAAGTTTCTCCAGGTAAGTCAAAGGAAAACTAATTTACTCAACACTTAGATCAAAAAACAAAACACTGAGTCCATTAAAACACAAAAAATTTCAGAGTTGTAAATGCTACTGATAAATTATTTGTCACTTTTAGCAAGTGCTAGATCACAGACATCTCCTGAGTCTATAAACACAGCACTGACATCATACTGTGGGCACAGAAGCCTTATCAGAAGTCAACTCGTGGAGGTCTTCGTTCTGAGTGTTTGTCGGTATTCACATTTTAAAAATTGTCTCCAAACAGTTTGTTTTACTTTCATACTAGAATGTAATTAGTACTAAAAGATCCATATAACTTCAATATGTGGCTATTGGTAATCAAACTTACAAGAATTTTAAAAACTGGTCGTAAATAACAAATAAGAGTTGGACCTTCCACTTGGAACATTGATAGTTACTGTACCTGTTTTTAAGAAATAGATTTCTTTTTAATTCTTTTTTTTATTCATCTCAGTTTAAGTAAATGTCTATTACAGCACAAATACAACAGTGGCATCCTGTGGCTCTGTTTGTGAATGACAGGTGTCTTAGCTACTGTTTCGTTGCTGGGACAGAATACACCCACAGTCAAGGGAGGAAAGGTTTGTTTTAGCTCACAGTTTCAGATGATTTCACTTCACTCATGAGCAGTCTGCAATGGGGGATGTTCATGGTGGAGGCCCAGCTGGAGAAAAGCAGTTCACCCCATGGGAGACCGGAAATAGAATGAGGGAAAGGAACAGCAGAGCTAGTGTATTTCCTTCCAGGTCATGTCCCTTCCAACCAGGCCCCATCTCTTAACAGCACATAAAATTCATGGCTAATCCTCAACATCCGAACACATGAGGTCTTTGGAGGACTTTCCAGAGCCCAAACCACAACAACAGGTGTGTGCGTGTCAATAATAATCTCGGGAACACTGGAATCCTGGACCGTGTGGAGCCACGGCATCACTGTAAAGAACATGGCAAGCCAGGAGGAAAAAAAGCAACCATTAGTTATTTTTAAAGAACTGAATCATTATAAGCGAATCATCATGGTCTGTTAGCTTTATTTCATGAGAATAAAATACAGCTTAAATTCAGTTGAGAGGAATTCTGCAAAAATGTACTTATTTTTCCCCATTTTTATTAGTGAATATATATGTGTGATACATGATGTTTACACTTAGCTTGAACATTTTGCACATATACATATATGTTGTGTCAATGTGCAATCCTTTCCCTCCCCCCTTTGGGCCGTTCTGCTCTCTCCCTCCCCCCACTCCCCCATTCCACTGTCACACCCATTTGGTTCTATAATATGCCTGTATCTTGAGAAATGTATTTATTTTTTAAATTTTCTGTTGCAAAGAATCCAACATGAGGTTTTCATAGACAACTTCCACACAGCGACTCCACCCTTGTGTCTGCCACGATGTCATCTCAGGGTCTTCTAGGATGCCATCTGTGTGCAAGCAGGGGCATCGCCTTCTCTGTTCCTGCCATTTCCCCAGCACATTCAATGGTACCAGTCAAATAATCAGTATTTGTTGGTTAATGAGTGAGTGAATGAATGAATGAATGAATGAATACATTTTCCACATTTGGAGAAAAGGAAAAGGTTTGTCTATGTGTCCCATTCTGATGTTCAATTTTTAACTTGAGAAAATTATTATTTTCTTTTAAAACAGAAAAGGAAAAAAAATATGACACACAAGCACAAAAGAGGTTATGAAGACATCCAGTTGCCTCCCTGCAACCTTCCACAGAATAATGTTGGTCAAGTGACTACCCACCCTACATTACAGTCCTTCTGTCGTTTATTACTGGCACCTCAACTGTTTGGGGTTCTTTGCTTTGTAAGGTGACCCACATTTTCAGTCACCAGGGAACTGAACCTTTTGTGATCTGCCCAGATGGTGCTGATGTAGTCTTTAGCTAACCCTAAATATCAAAAATAGATAAGTGCACAGTGCTCATAAATGCTGCGTTAGCCATAAGCCAAGAAGAATGAAAACAGGAGTCCAAAACAATTCATGCACACACCCATACTATATCACAGCAGTACTAATCACAATACCCAAAAGCCAGAAACAACCCAAATGTCTATTATCTATCGATATATAAGCGAGTAAAAAACTGTCATACATACGTGACATGGAATATTATTCATTCCTAAAAAAGAATGAAGTACTGATACGTGCTGCAATATGGTTGGATTTCAAAACCATCATGAGCATGAAGGAGCCAGACAAGGGTCACGTATTATGAAATTCCATTTAGATGGTACATGTAGAGCAGGTTAATTCATAGAGTCGGAGAGCAGCTTGGTTGCTGCTGGGGCTGGGGAACAGAAGAACTGGGGTACAACTCTCTGATGAGAATGAGGTAGCTTTTTGGGGGGCAATGAAAATGACTTTCAAACAGAGGCTGTAGTTCTGCAACATTGGGAATGTACCAAGTGCTGCTGAGTTGTTCTTTATAAAACGGGTAATTCTATGGCATGTGAATTTTCCCTCAATAAAAACAAACAAACATGCAAAACCCTCTACGGCCTCACATGCAGAGCTGCTCGTTGCAAGTTTCTAGGACAGATTGAATGAGCCTTCGTCTTTGATATTCTATGTGTTATGGAAACCCCTTTGAGAGAGAGCTGTGTTTTCACTGAGAAATTAACACCTAAAATCATTTTTTCTTTATAAGCCTGGAGCCCTACGAGACATCTACCACTGTGCAGAATCACTTCATAAAATGAGAGAATTAAAGCAAAATAACAACCTAAATTTTAGGTGGTTACATAGCTTGGGTGCAATTTCAATTATGTGACCCCTATGTGGATCACAACACATACCAGCTAGGCAGAAGTAGACCCAGGTGTGTCTCAATTTGTCAAAAAATCGCTCTGTGTTCCCCATGGATTTGGAGTCTGATAAAAACCCACATGTAGTTTGGCTCAGTGTGTTCTGCTCAGTGTTTACATCCCAATGGGAGTTTTAAGGGGCACTTAATCCCCATGTTTCTGGTTCATTTTCCCTTAACTCATCAAAACAGGGTTGCAGAGGACCACTTTGATCTATACCAGGACTTGTTCACAAGAGACATGAGGCCATTACTTTCCAAGCAGAAAGCTGGGGTTTGCCAAGAGTTTGGGAAGTTAACAGTGTGATGTGTGAGCTTCATTTGAGGCACCCGACTCTTGAGACCCAACAGAGTCCTAAACTTGGCTGAGGAAAGCCTTCTGCCCCCCCAGCCTAATAAAGCCCATTAATTAACTGTCAGACCAGCTGTGTAACAAGCAAACATTTAGTGGTTGTGCCATTTTCTTGGCTTCAGGCCAGAAATGACAGGTATAAAACTTATACAACTACTGAGATGTTTTTGAGAGAAATTGATGTTTGCATAATAAAGAGTTTCCCTCCGAATCAAATGTGTGATGCAGGACATACATTTTTTAAAAATACAAATGTAAGTAAATCTATTCCCAGAAGCTTTCTTTGGGTTGTTCTAGAGTTCTTACACACTTGAGGTTGAATTGGCAGGAGGCCAAACTGAGTCTTTTTCTCTAATGTTTATACAGTTGAAGGCTCAAGCATAAGAATGGGAAATAGTGAATTATAAAGTTATGACCAAAATTCCTGCTTAAGTAAATTTAAATTTTCTGATGGTGATAGTGTATTTTAAAAGGCTCCAGCAGTAGTTGGGAAGTTCTTTGACGTGTCAGTAGTATTAACAGTAAAAAGAAAGTGAGTCAAGCTAGTGTGAACAAAGAGAGGAATTTGTTGCAAGGGCATCTTGCAGCATGGAGTGTGAGTTGGCTGCAGGCCATAAGGAAGGTGGGCACAGGCAGCAGGTAACTTGGGGTCTGTGGGTGTGTAAGTCCTGATGCTTCCTCCATTTCAGCTTGGATTGAGGAGTAAAGATGGAAACTGCACAGATACTTTGGGGCTGGGATAAGATCCTATAATGTGTGTGGAGGATACACCAGGTAAACCTAGGCATCGTCCTTCCGAATGGGGAAACTGTGTAATAGCTAAGTATTTCAACAACCAGAGGAAAATCTTAGCATCTGCTGATGTTCTGTCTTCCTCTCAGCCCTGACCCTGGGGAACACTGAGTATCTTCCATGGTGGGCCACTTTCTACTGATCAGGACCATCTGCTCTGGGATTGGTCCATAAAGAACACTAAAAAAGTCCTTCTGTTGAAAGTGCAGTTGACTTCTTCCTAGGCTTTGGGCCGCTATCTAGACTCTGGGCTCAAAGTCGCATTCAACGTAGACATGATAATAGTCCTTTGTGTATTGAAGACAAATCAATACACCGGCCTTCTAGAGTCTGTTCTTATTAGCTGAGGATATTCGATTCCTTCAGTTTTTGTGTGACAGTAGCTTTCATCTCATCCAGCCTCTTCTGCACATGATTCAGTTTGAAATACTTCTCAAAGGAAATATCCAGGATTGAACATAAACCGCAGACAAGGCCTGGACAATAGTTTTCATTAATATGGCTGTGGATTGCATTAGAATCACTAATGTGGGTTAGAACTGTGCTTATGGGCCATTTGCAAAGCATTGCCAGCTCAGCCTTCCTCTCTATACTCTTACGAAATTAATTTTTTAAACATCAATTCAGGGTGGTGCATGATTCAAATAAAAAGAACAATGAATGGTCAATACAGATTATCTTTGAGTCTACTTTCCATTGTGTTCCCTGTCTTCTACCACTGATGCACAGGCATGAATCTTATCCTCACCCAGAGTCACAGACAGAAAAAAAAAAAAGTGAACTGACCAAGGCCAAATATAAAACCTTTGATCGCCAAAGAACTGGGAAACATCTCTACTAGTGCACACTGAAAAGTAGTCTTGGAGGACAGTTATTTACTAAACTGTTTGTGAAACATCCCAATTTAGGTACTCAAGAAAGTGTTCAATAGAGGAATTGTTCTTCTGGTGATAAGATTTACTCAAGGAAAGTACAATTCTCAAAGTCTTTGTTATTGGATCATTAAGAATCCAGTGAATCATAAAGAATATGTTATACTCTCTCAGTTAGCATGTTTGAGAGTGAAGGACCATCTCCTGGAATGTCTTTAAGTCCATCTGGGAAACACTGTGCTTAGACTGCTATCATGCCACATGTATATTTTCAACCTGATCTAGTGGGATTTAAGTTAGAGGCTTTGTCAAGTGTCCTGTGATCAAGATGTGCTGTGCCTCCAGTATTCCTGGGGTTTTCCATCCTCAAGCTCTACCAGAGCAGGAAATGAGGGTCAAACGTTAAGAACTGGGCCAAAGTGTTGGGAACTAATGGAAGTGCATTGAGTGTTCATAGCATCCCCAGTATGTAGATTCTGTTGCCTGGGAGATGTCAGAGTCAGAAGAACCCAGGTCTTGAAGTGGCCAGAACGTTTCATTAAAGAGTGAAAGACAAAGATGGATTCATAGTTCGAGCTATTTGCCAGCAAAGAATCAAAAGAAAAACCCAAGCAGGGAAGTCTGGGTGGTTACGTGCGTGTGCATAAGCTGTGGCAGCTAGGATTTGGCCCAGAGTTCTGCAGCGTCCCGACTGAGTGGGCCCCGGCCCTGAGCCAAACACGTGAAGGGATATGAAATGTCTTCTCTGCCAATATTGTGCTGCCATCTCAGTGTGCCTAGCCTTTATTCAACTTAGGTAGGAATGAAAACCACAAACTCTTATAGTACTGTCTTTAGGATATCCCACAAGGCTTTAACTTCCTGACTCTCCTCTTACTTTTCTACCTTCCAGTCATCTTTGAGTCTCTGTTCCATCTTTCACTTTCAAGCACTTCTGTACTTCCAGTGGTTTGTGTCTTCTATATACTAATCAGCTTTTGTTCTTGGGCTTAAGCGACTGTATTTCATAACGTGGCTTATATGTGATGAGTGTTTTCCTGAAAAGAATGCATTTTAGTAAATCAATATTTTTAAAACCCATGGTAAGCTTGAAATTTACTTCTAATGGATCTTTTTCTGTGAAGTTGAGGAATACTTCTATAAGACAATTAAGTTATAATCGGCTAATTTTGTGTGTCTGTAGGTCTAGATTTTTTTAAACGGCTAGTTCCAGTCAGTAAATATCTCATTTTAAAATTTATCGACTATCAAAGGCTCTGACTAGTTAGGCAAACTTAATTAATGTGACTTCCGGTCTGTATTTAGCTTTGCAGTATGACTTAAGATTGGCACTTAGTTAATGAAATGAGATCATTTTGGAACTGTTCACCACAGGCGGACCTCAGTGTGTGGTGTGCGTGATACAGTAAGTGGGCATTTCCTATTGTTGCCTTTAACGCCATTTATTCATTCCCCAAAACCTGAGGGCTTAGTATATTCTGGAAACTGGGAACTCAAACATCCTCAGTTTAATTCACATCACACAATTGCTTAGAGTAACTCATTGCCAAGCACCCAACCCTAAATCCCTGCAAATATGTTAATTACTAAGTAGATGAGAACAGACACTATCCGAGGAATCAAGCAGGCCTCTGGGCATGTGGGATCCAATGGCGAAGAAGTACAGATGTTGGGAACACAACCAGGGGCTGTTTATTTGGATATGAAAGGGCCAAGAACCAACGGCAAGTCTACGGGAAAGCGGGGTTCAATTCTGGCCATGACTTGGTAGCCAAGGGGTAATAAAAATTCTTAATATTTATTGTCTGTATTAATTCAATGAGTCCTCATAACATGCCCATTATGTAGATTCTATTGTGATTCCTAGTTTCTAAATGAGTCTACGGAGGCACTGAGACTGTCAATATCTTATCCAGAGTTGCACAGCATACAACTGGCGGGGCTAGGTTCTGATCCAGGAAATCTGTCTCAGAGCCTGTGTCTTGGTGGTTTTAGGGCTCAGATGAGGTGAAAGTTGGTGGACAGCCTTTTGGCTCTGTGGCACGTGTGTGGAAGCGGGGATATTAAACTCTGCTGCAAATCACCGATGTCGGGAACTCAGACTGTAACCTGCACAGATGCTCTTGATTTACCCGGTAATAACTTAATCGAAAGATTTATATACATCATCTCCTGCTGGAACGAGAACACAACAACTTACTTGTGGCGTGCTATGAAATAGAGATTTAAAACATTCAAATGACTTGTGGAGAAAATAGGTTTGATCCTAGAGTGACTACTTCAAGCCCAAAGACTGCTGGGAGTCCTCCTCCCCTCCCGCGGCCCTGCGGTTCCCACTGTGCACTTGCCTGGCTCCCAGCCCCGTACACCTGAGTGCCCAGGTGTCTGAATCGGAGTTAGAGATGAGTATTGATGGATGATTTCATATGGGACAGGACCCAGAAAGTGATTAGGTCACCTAGGCAACCCTGTATACAGCTCCAAATACCAAAGCTTGGGGTTATCTTTCAAAAACACAAAATCAGCCATGTTATCCCCTCTGCTTCAAACTTATTAATGACCCTCTCTTGCCCACTGGGGAAATTCCTAGTGCCCAGGACCCTCTCCCACTTAGCCCCTCCTGTCTCCCCTGCAGGCCTGCCGGCCGAGCATTGCGGGCCCCTCTGATCCCCAGTGGCTGTTTCCTTCCACTTTTTCGTCTTAACCTCCTTTGCAGCCACCCGGGGTTTCTGCTTCTTCAGCTCCAGGGAGCTCCTGGCTTGGGCCTGGTATTGATCAAGCTCAAGACAGGAAATCTGTGTTGACCAGAGGACTGGAAACACCTTTGAAGATGGGCAGGTCCTGGTTAGGCTCTCCCAGGTGGGGCAGGGCCAGGCAGAGCCAGCCCTGCACTGCCACTCACTGGCACTGTGGGCCGTTGTCAGGATGCTGGCTGAGACTGCTTTGACATACTGGGCCCAAACCTGGCGTGGTGGAGGAGAGGCCACTGGTTCTGCAGCAGAATCTTCAGACAGCTAGGAAGGGCCTGGAAAACACGAGGGATCAATAAACCCAGTAAAGGTGGAGAATGTTGTAGCGCCACCTACTGGCGGGAAGGGGAGTCGGACTTCTTCGGCCTTTTCCTCTCCTCTCCAAAGCAGAGGGCCCGATGGATGGTTATTTTTAATTTAAATTGATTTTTTAAATTTATTTGAGATTGGTTCTCAAATTCCCAGCCTTTCTATTGCCTCATCTTCCTGAGTACTGGTACTATAGTAGCGCACCCTCCCATAGCCACCCCCCACCTCCACAAATACCCACCCATGTCCCCAGCTCTGCCGGATGGTTTTTAAGAACACAGGGGGCTGATGGTGAGTTCAAGGCCACAACGACTTCCTCCAGGAGCCCACTGTTCCGCTCATGTGATTGGCGATCACGCACTGACAATCAACAGTTCATGTCTGTGGCCTGTGTCACAGGTGCCTTGTCTTGAGTTGGGTGTACAAAGGGGGAAAGATCCCAGCTCCCCAGGACCTCTGGGACTCCTGAAGGACTTTGGACTTATCACTGAGAAACCAGGCCATGGGACTCATGGTTCGGTCACCCAGAGAGGCATGGGTGCTTGTTAGGAAAGTGAGGGGAAGAGGAGGTGGGGGGGGGGGGGGTGCGGTGAGGAACGCTTTTCACAGCGTGTGCCAGCCCAGACTTCGGTTTCTCTCTTTTGACCAATTCTCTCCCCATACCTTGTTTTCAGGAGTTTGCTTGGGAGATTCATCTTCTCCACAAAGAATTTCCTCTTTCTCAACTCAGCTCTGTCCTTCCTCCTCAGTTTTCTACAGCTACAAGTTACCTGTGACAAGGAATTACGTGCTTAAATAATGTTTTGCTTATTTTTCTGGACAGATCACAAACTACTTAAGCATGAAGCTCATATATATAGGATTTTTGAGATGAGGTCTCTGTGGTCCATGCTTGTTCTGAACATACCATGTAGCTGGCCTCAATTTCACAGCAATCCTCTTGCCTCAGTCTCCCAAGTGCTCGGGTTGCAGGCATGTGCCACCACGCTCAGCTAATTATGTGGTGCTGGAGGATCCAACCTGATACCTTTTTCTTCCTAGGCAAGTGCTGCCATCACTGAGCTACACCCGCAGCCCAGGCTTTCACGCGACGCCTTGTATCCGCAACAGAGCTCAGCACATAGCTAATGCCTGGGAAATATTTGGCTGGGGGTGGGGGTGTTAAAAACAGTGCAAAAGAAATTCTCCTCCCTCACTCTTTTTCTCTTTCTTCTCTTCTTTGTTCTCTCTTCCTTCCCTCCCTTTCAGCGGGGTTTCGGCAGGAAGGGTAAATGACTGAGGCAACCGCTTGTGTATCTTCGTCCTGGTTTTTGTAGAAAGTTTCATTGCAGAAGCGCGTGGAGGGCTGAGGGATGCATTTTGCAGATGGAGAGCAAAACCAGGCTGTGGGATTTTGTTGAAGCCAAAATTACAATTTGCATTTCTCTGTGGAGTGAGAACTCTGTAATTTAGGATTTTGCCTAATTGCTGTTTGGAGTTCCCAGGGAAGCTCCTCTCTTGTTGGTTCTGTGTTTGCAGCGGAGGAGCGCTATTAATGGCCCAAAGCTCCTTTCAGCTGTGACCTACCTAAGATGAGTCGGAGAAGGACAGGTTAGTCCTAGAGTTCTACTCTCTCCGCCACCACCACCACCCAGTTCCAGATCTGATGGCATCGGGAGAAGGAGCAGTGCTGGCGCGTGGAAGAGTTTCAGGCACATATCTGCAGAGCAGCTAGTTCATGCCTGCTCCAAGTTTAGCTGTGCACAGCTGGTAGCCAGAAACAGGCACCACGAAGAACAGGCACATCCCTGTCCTGCTGTGGCCGCCTGCTCCCTGTGCACATGTGCACGAGTCTCCAACCCTCTGTTTCTCATTTGCGCTCTGTGGACATTTTGGAAAGTTACCTACTTCCTTTGGAAATTATTTGCAAGTGTTCCTAAGTGGTAGCAAGAATGATGAACAGGCTGCCTGTCCTTGGGGGCAGATGCCACCGGCTCTGGATGCCCTGCCTTACGGATGCAAACTCAACCAAAGAATCTTGGGCTGTTTCTCTCCATCTGAGCTGCGATTTCACTTAAACTCTGTGTCTCTGTCTCTGTCTCTCTCTGTCTCTCTCAAAGGCCTAAGAAGAAGACCAGAGGACCAGAGTCATGGTCATTTTTATCTATCACGGATAGACACCTCGGCAAATGTAAAACAAATGCACATTTCATTCAACTTTTCTATAACTGGCAACTCATTGTGGTTTGAAGTTAGGGCTACAGATGTCAAAACCACAGGGAGACATGCTTTCAGGTGGGGCAGGGGGCAAGCTCAGAGTAGCATGTTGGTAACGGTCTCAGCTTCAGGGCCACTGATGGACTGGGATCTCTTTTCCCATGGCCAAAGCCTTACCCAAGTTCATCCCTGACAAAGTGAACATTCTAAGAAAGTTGAGGGAACAAAAAGCAACCAGACTTTGCTACTACATAGTGCAAGGTTTTGCATAGAGCAGAGACTACCGTGTGTGTGTGTGTGTGTGCGTGCATACATACACATATGTGTGTGAGATGTGTAAGCTGTGGTATCCTTGCGATGTTATATGTGATATGTGTGTTGTATATTTGATACATGTGTGCTATAGTGTGTTTGTGATATGTAGTGTGTGCTTAATTATTATTGTTTACGTATCACATTTGCTTTCCCCTTCCACTCCTTCATGCCCCCCTAAACACACCCCATTCCTTCTCCACAAAGTCGATCCTCTTACTGTCTTTTTTCTTCCATCTCACTCTTACTTCTTCTTGTTTGGTTTTCCCATATTAGAGAAACCATATGATATTTAACATTCTGTGTCTGGCTCATTTTTCTAAGCATAATGGTATCCTAGTAGTGCTTACTCCTTTGTGTGAATATGCCACATCCTCCTTATCCATTCACTGTTGTTGGACATACTGCCTTCTTCCAAGCTTTGGCTATTATAAATTGTGCTGCTATAAATACAAGTAGGCATGTATCATTTATGTATAATGATCTTATCTCTTTTGGGATGATAGCCAGAAGGAGTATAGTTGGCTCAAAAGGGCTATCTATTTTCAGTTTTTAAAGGCATCTCCATACTGCTTTCCATGGCACCTGTTTGAGTTTACAGTCCCAGCAATATAGAAGGGCTCATTTTTACCCACACCCTCACCAGCATTTGCTGGTTTTTAAGTTCTTCATACCAGCCAGTCTTACTGCAGTTAGATGGAACCTCAGATTCTCATAATTTCTTGCCTCCTACTGCTTTTAGATTAGCCTTGTTCTTTTTTTCCCCTAGAACTTTGAGGTACATTGTTAGATTGTTAATTTGTGATTACTCTGTGTTTTCTACATGTACATTCATAGATGAAAGCTTCCTCTTAGCGTTGATCTCGTTGTATCCCACAGATTCTGGTGTGGTGTGTTTCCAACATCGTTTGACATTAGGAAGCTCTTGATCTCATTCTTGGTTTCTTCTGTGATTCATTGCTTGTTCAATTATGTAGTATTTAATGTTGATATGTTTATATAGTTCTGTGCTTTCTTTTGATATTGATTTCTAGTTTTATTCCACTATAATATAAAATTATCCAGAGAATGATTTCAATTTTTTAGTGTTTATTTAAGCATGTCTTATGTCCATGGATAGGGTCTATTTTGGAAAAGTCCCATGTGCTGCTGAGAATAAGGTGTATTGGGCATTGAATAGAAAAATCTGTAGATACCTGTTAAGTCCCTTTGCTCCATGGTGTGAATTAGCTCGGATGTTGTAGATGTAGATGTACAAGCTCAGATGTAAATCTGTTGTTGATTTTTTGTCTGATTAAACTGTCTGTTTGTGAAAATGGGATATTGAAGTAGCCTGGTATGATTGTATTGGGGTCTACTTGACTTTTCGTGTCCAGTAGTTTCCGTTTTATGTAGTGCCCCTACTTTGGGTGCATATATGTTTGTAACTGTGAGCTCTTCCTATTGGATTGATCTTTTTTCTAGTATATAATGTCCATTTGTGTCTCCTCTGATCTGTTTTGGTGAAAGTCTGCAGTTTCTGAGAATAGTATTGCTATTCCTACTTGTTTCCAGGCGCCAGTAGCCTGTAGTGTCAGTTTCCATCCTTTTACCTTCAGTCTGTGTGTTTCTTTGTGGTTAAAATGTGAGTCTTGAAGACAACAAACAATGATTGGAGTTTGTTTTTTGATCTGCTCTGTCAGTGTCAAGATTTTTCCTGAATCCTGTCATTGTCATTTTCTTCTAGTGTTGGTTCTTTGCTTTTTCTTTTTGCTACATTTTCTCTTTAGATGTTTTCTTTCCTTTATGTTCTTTGGTTCTGCTGGTCTCTATGTCTCTCTCAAAGATTTCTTCAAGTATTTTCTGCAATATTGGGTTAGTGGTTTCAAATTTCTTTATGGTTTCTTGGTCATGAAAAATTTTTACTTCTCCTTCAATTTTCAGTGATAATTCTGCTGAATACAACAACCCAATTTGATACCTGTTTTCTTTTAAAGTTTGAAAGAGTTTGCTCCAGGCTTTATGGGCCTTTAAGATTTGCATTGAGAAATCTGTAGTCATTTTTTTCCTTGGTAATATAGTGTCTGTTTTCTCTTACTGCTCTTAATAGTCTTTCTTTGTGTTGAATTTCTGAGGTTTTGGTTATGATGTGTCATGGTGAGTTTCTTTTCTGGTCAAGGTTATTTGGTGTTTTATAAGCTTCTTGTACCTGAATATTAATTACTTTTCTTAGATTTGGAATTTTTTTCTATGATTGCAGCAAATACATTTCTTATTCCTTTCGTGCTATCTTCTGTTCTTTTTCCCACACTTATAATTCTGAGATCAGTTTTCTCTGAGTCATTCATCAGCTGTGGTATCCAGCTACTTTGCTCACTGCTAATTTTGGAGTCATGCCCAATTATGGCATTTGTATTCTTTGACTTGTCCTCAAGGTCTGAAATTCTGTCCTTGAAGTATTTGAGCGAGCTTCTTCTGCTTTCAAATGAATATTTCATATCCTGAACTTTGGCTAAGTTTCTTTTCAGATTTTTTATTTCTCCATCAAAATGTTTCTTCATTTTTTGCATTGTCTTATTTACACCAGCCAACTTTATATTTGTATCTTCTATATGTTCAGTAAGTTTTGTATTCATTAGGATTATTACTTGCTTAGTAAATACATCTTTCAGCTCACTATTTGTGTTTCCTTAAGAAGGTATTGTTTGAACTAACTATTCACAGAAGTCATCTGGTCTGTGTGGGCTTTTGTTTCCTTACCTATGAGTTGCACTATTTCAGGGCCTGTGACATTAGCTTTCTGGAATCTCAGATGTCTTCGTGTGCGTCTTGTTGCCTTGTCTTCCTGTGATTCCATTGCTGAGGGACTTCACTTTAATGGCCTAGTCAAGCAATTTCTTTGACCCTTTTCTGAGAGTGTGTGGGGTGAGCCAAACGTCCTCTGAGTTCTATGCTGGGGGAAGGCGGTGAGGCGGGGAAGCTAACAATCTGAGTGACTTTAAGGGGTCTTATTCATACCCAGCCCCTCAGCAAAGCTCTCCTGTCTGTCCTGGCTTCTCTCCCCAGAGGGTGGGGCTCTCTTCCCTCTGTGGTGAGCCCATTACCACCTGAGCCATTCGAGGTTGTTAGCTTTTCTCTTCTCTCTGCAACTTTCTCATACCAGTTTCTTTCTAGGCACTGATAAAAGTGTCCCCAAAATCACGTATGTGTGGCCCATCTTTTATCCTAGACAGTTCAGACCCAGGCTCTTTTCAAAATGGCACCTGGCTATGTCACTGACCAGTATGGCTGCCCAGTGCTGCTTCTCCTGAGTTTGTCTAAGGTTCAGGAAGCTTTATCAGGTGAAGCTCACAGTGTGATTGCAATTTGCAGTACTCACAGGCTTGTTTTTGGAGGCTGGGTCTGCTGGCTGCTATTAATTTTCACATCTCCTAGATCCAGGCTTACATAGGTCTGCAGAGGCTGGCGCCTTACAGCCCTTCCAGGCAGCCGGGAGTGGCTTCCTGTGCTGGTGTTTTTTTCTTCAGTTTCTGATGCACCTAGGGGTTTCCAACTTTTCCGTGACCTCTTTTCAGTTCCTGGAGCTTTCCTGCCTTGCCCGTCTAAGTAGAGCAGGCAGTTTTTAACTATAGCTCAACTTGTTGAATGAGCTTGCAAGGAGCCATTGAGCAGTGGTGTGTGTTTTGTGTGCTATGATTGTTGTATATGTGGGATGTGTATGGTATAGTAGTTTGCTGCATGAAATGTGTGGTATATGTATGTGTGGTATATTGTATTATGTGTGTGGTGTGGTATGTTTGTGGTGTGTGGTCTGTGTGTAGGTGGTCTGTGAATGCTTGTGGTGATGTATGTGGGTAGCTTATGGTGTATGTTTATATAATTAATGTGTTATAATTGTGGTATGGCTTGTAGAGTTTTTCATGTATTATATGGTATGTTTGTGGCATGTTTGTGCTATGTGTAGTATGTGTGTTTGCATGATATGTTTATAGTTGGGTTGAGGTAGTATGGCACATAGCATGGTGTGTGTGTTATATGTGGTGTATGATGTGTTTTGGGGGAGGTATTTGGTATGGTGTGGGGTGTTTCTGGTGTGGGTGGTATGTTGCATAATAAGTATGAGGAGTATATGGTATGTGATGTGCATGTTATGGGGTGCTTGTGGGGCATGTGCATGTTATACTGTGGTATATATAGTATATTTGTGGTGTGCATAGTGTGTGTGTAGTATGCTGTGTTTTTAGTGGTAGTGTGGTGCAGTATGTATTGCGTGGTTGTGTGTTATGGTGTGTGGTATGTGTGAAGAGAGGCAGGCATTACAGGAAGGGAGTGTATGAAGAGCCACTTCCCTCAGTGTTACAGAACAAGACCAACAGCTTCCGTCTTCTATGTTCCAGAGGCTTTGCATTTTTACCTTATTTTAACCTTCCTATCTCTATAAAGTATTACTCTTCCATTCTTCAGGATGAGGAAACTGAGATTCAAACAATGAATTATTAATTTGTTACGGTTGGTGTTGCAAAGAACTGCAAAGTAGGTAGCTTAAACAACAGAAGCATTCTTTCATAGTTCTAGAGGCTGAATCCAGAAATCGAGGTACCACCAGGCTGGACTCTGATGCTCTGGAGAGAATCTTTCTCTCTCTGTTGCTCGTTTCTGGTGGTGAGTGTCAGTCCTTGGGGTTGTTGTTTTTCAGCTGCATCATTTCATGGCTTTGGTCACCACGTGCCATTCTTCTCTCTGTGTCTTGCTCTTTGCATCTCCCCCTGTTGTAAGAACACAGTCACATTTGTGTTGACACCCCACACTGGTGAGACTTCATTTACCTAGCTCATTGTATCTCTTTGACCTTATTTCTAAGTAAGGTCACATACTGAGATGCCAATATCATTGAGGGGGTGACGCAACTCAACATGACTGAAATACCTTTATCAAGATAATAATGCTTACAAGTGACAGAGAAACTCTGAACCCACCGTTGACTCCCACACTTTTTTCCTGAGCACCAACTTGTGCCAGTGCATTAATTTATGGGTATAACTACTCAAGTTACTTCAGCTCTGCATTTTGTACCCACAGTTCCTTTGGAAACCCCATAGTCGGGCAGGTGAGGAGGAAGATGGGAGCTCTTCTCAGCTAACTGAGTCTAATTCAGAAATTGTGCTCGGATCAGGTTCCAGTCAGAAAGACGGGACTTGTATTAAGTACTTTAAATAAAGATAATTTAATATAGAAATTGCCTATAGAATCATCAAAAGATCTGAGGGAACAAAGATAGGGAAGAGAGAGAGATGGAGAGAGGGGGAGGAGAAGGAGAGAGATACAAAGTGTACTAGGAAACCATAGGGGGGCAATATGGCAGCCGTGGTGTCTGCAGAAACCTCCCTTAAATAGCTGCCTGTATGGCTTAGGTTAAGGGAAATAAAAGGAAAGCATTTTAGCTCCAAAATAACATAATGAAAAAGAAGACCAAAGCTGTTGCTAGTTCCACAGGCATTTGCCATTCACAGTTGCCTTGACCATGGACTTCAAAAGGCAGTGCCTAGCCATACAAACACAGAAACCCTGAATAGTGCCGTTCTGAATGAGGAAAAAGAACAAACAGAGAAACAATAATAGTAATAATAGTAGTATAATAATAATGCTAATCTAGATCTTAGCTCTGGGTATAGCGAAAAACAATACCAGAAGTCTCCCATAAAGAAAAGTCCTTAAAAGTCTCTCATGGAGGAGCTTATACCTATCTTTTTCTGTACCAACTTCTTGATAGAGAGAGCTTTTTATTTCTACTTGGTAGGAGGAGTCTGAATTAGATCATCAAAAATAAATGTGCAACAGTAAATTCCCACAAAGGGTGCTGCCTACTAAAAGCAAGGCTTCCTTGGAGACAGTGTGAAGTCACATGGAACATTTGGCTTTGCTTACAGTTCAGATTAATAAACCTCTAGTATCACTGTAGCCACAGCCTTGGCGATTTCCATCTTCTACCTATGCTAAAAAAAAAAAAAAAAAAATTGATCTCTTGGAAATGAGCCTGAGTACAACTTTAAATTTACATATTATGTCACCCAGATTGAATGTGATTGCAGTCACAATATTTGCTCAAATAAAGGACAAACTCAATTGAAAGTCTGGGTATGTTGGCAGGGGCCTTTCAACTGATCAAAAAATGTATGGGCAGACCTATTTGCTAGGGAGCGAGATGTCTTCTCTAAATCTGTGCCAGACAAGTCATTTCCCAGCTGATCAGCAAGTCCCCAAGCTTCCTCAAGGTCAATCAGAAGACTTTATCCATTTGGTTCATCTTTATGCCTTTAACAAATCTCTCTCTCTCTCTCTCTCTCTCTCTCTCTCTCTCTCTCTCTCTCTCTATCTCTGTCTCTCTCTCTTTAATGCCATTTTTGGTCACTAGACGCCAATAAAAACTTCATGCAGATTTAGAGATAACAGATGAAGTCAGTGTTGATCCCCTACATAGCCGTTCTAGATTTGTTTGGAAATCCCACATACCCAGCTTTGTAAAGCACAATGAAAACCAAAGAAGAAAGCGAGTGTATTGGTGTCTAGACTACATGGATGGGGAAGACGTGGAAGATACGAAGATCGCATCGCAAAACAGCCGACCCTTGTGAAGGCCTTAATGGTTCTGGCCTTGCCTCTGAAAACATTCAGGGAAAGTTGGTATTTTGGACAAAGAAATGACGGCGTGAGTTGGTAACAAATGGGGTTTTAAGAGTGTCTGAATTCCAACAAAAATAATTGTCATCTCTTTTTATTTTCCTGTTAAGGCAGCAGGAGAACATGGATCCAAACTTCTATGTGATTCTATTCAACAAAGCTCTAACAACAACACCCAGTTCTGCACCGTAGTTTATGTTATTCTTGGCAAGGTGCAGCGCTTAGGTGACATCAGAGGGACTCTATGGGTATATATATATTATATATGTACATATATATGATGAAGTCAGCTTATAATTAATTTCCTTTAGATTTACAAATTTAACTGCAAAAAGGTTATAGGCTCTGTCAGACAGAGAATACCACAAACAAGTAGCTATTTGGCATCATGAAAATGACAGGCACAAAAATGATAACTTCCTTTACACACAAAGTGCTCTTAAAGTGAATTAAGAGATGAATAACCCAATGAAAAAATGCATTGTATGTGTGATATAAATATTTTAATTTGGTATGAAATTTATCCTTTGGTTTTAACTTTTTTGTGATTTTCATGGGCTTATATTTTATGTGGTCAAATTTCTATGTCTTCTTGATGACTTTTATGTCTAGAAAGATAATCCTCATTCTGAAGTACATACATTTATTTGATTTTTGGATTTGGGGGTGCATAATATCTGATCCACCTGTAACAATTTTGGTGTGTGGTTAAAGATGAAAATAAACTCATATTTCCTTAAATAATTAGCCAGTTGTTCCGGCTCATTTATTAAAGATCCTTCTTTGCTCCACTGATCTGTGGTATATCTTTATCCTATATTAAATACTCATGTGTGCTAGATATAAAAATTCACCGTTTTGGCTGAGAGCTGTGCATTAATCTGAAGAATATGAAGAGGGGGCATTGGCCACATGTGGATGACCTTCCTTTTCTGTCCTCCCCAGAGACTGAACACTGAGGGAAGGAAGCCAGAGAAAGATTAAAAGAATTGTTGCTCTGGTTAATGTCTACAAAAAGAAGAAAAAAAGCTGGCTGAGATTTCATGATTTAAGACTGTTGTGTTGCTTAAAGAACCTTGCAAGAGAAACAATTTCCGTCACCTCCTGGGCGCTGTCTCCATACCCAACCCGGTTCTGAGCTGCCTACTGATGACGTCACTCCATCATATGACCATCTATGATGTGAGAACTTTTATCATTACCTGGATTTTAGACAGAAGGAAAATGAGACTCAGATATGCCTGTTCCTTATTTCAAAGCCCATTTAGAAGTTCCATCTTTAGTTCTATGCATGTGTGTGTTGAGACCAACCAATCAGTAAGGATGCTGGGATTGTTCTTCATCAAAAGAAGTTCTATCAGCAAAGACATCAAATGTCAATGAACATGCAGAGAAAGCCCCTGCAGATTGGATGAATGAAATAGGGGGTGGTCCTGGGATACAGAAGGATGGAGCCCAGTGAATTCTGGGGCTCTAAGAAAGGTGGACCATTGTCAACTTCAAGGGACTCGTTTAACATTTTTTCACATCGACTCTTCTCTTTTCCAGGAAAGTTATGCAAATATTTTTTATCTAACTGGCTTATGAGGACAAGGCAGAAACTGCCTTTCCCCACAAAATCTTATAGTAGCTCAAAAAAATTGGCGGCTAGTCATCTTAGCATGTTCTCATTAGTCATAATAATTGTTCAATTATCAGAAGATTGTTGATTGTCTCTGTGTAAGATGTTAGAACATGGGAATTCCTGGTAAGGGAGCTGAGACCTTTGCACTTTGCAGTGTCCAGTCATGGGGACATAGCCCTGAGTCTAGTCCCGCGCGGGTGTCATAGCGAAGCAGGTGGCGGATGCGAGGGGGCTGCTGCTGTCTCAAGTGGGCTTCTGTTGCCGGTGAACCAGTGCTGGGTTTGAATCAGGCATCAGGATCCCTGGAACCTTGAGCCCACTTTTTTACTCCCTCTCTTCACAGCGCTCACCCCAAGTCAGCATTCTTTCCTGGAAATTAGGCAGACTGATACAACTCTGCACCCCCTGTTAGGCTATTGTGAACAACAAGTGTTCTTGAGTGTGTTAGCTCCTATCTAGTTGCAAAGCTTTTCTCTTGAAAAGAGAAACACTGCCTCTCGATTTGCTTTTGTTTTCTGGCGATTGTTGGAGGTGGTTTTACCATCTTAGTACCAAGCAGCTGGCTCAGCTGCCCCATATTTATGGCTACTTGGCACCAAGTCAGAAAACACAGCCCCCCTCACCTCCCTTGCCATCCTGCAACCCCCCAGTGAGGAATGGTGGCCCCAGCTTTTGTCAGTTCAAACCACATCCTGCCCATTTCCACTTTCCATGAGGTGCCTCATGACAGCAGTGGTTCTAAGATGTGGCAGGCTTCTTGGTGAAGAGATAGCAGAGGTCTTTTTCACAGAAGTGAAAATAATTCATCTAGTGTTGCATGTCAGGTGCAGCCTGGAGTTTGTTGCCCACCACTAACTTCAGCCAGCTCCTTTATTTGGGTAGCAGGCCACTGCCTTGACCTTAGCCTCCTCCTAAGCAGAAGCTCAGCCTGTAGCAAGAAAGTTCAGAGCTCTAGCATGAGCGGAGTTGCATCCCCTTCCAGTCGGGAGCCTGAACCCAGCTGAAGACAAGTACATAGCCTGCCATAGTTGGAAAGGACAGCAAGACCCTCTAGTCTCTTTTTTAGATGAAAAAAAAAAAAAAAATGAGTCTAGGAAGGGCCAGCTGTTAGAAGTAGAGTCTGGGCTTGTGCCTGATCTCTGGGTTCTTGGTTCAAGTCCATCCTAAAAAAGACCATAGCTGTAATTTAATGACGTGGTGGCATCATTATTACTGGTGAATTATTCTGAGAATCTTGGTTTGGCATGGGTGACCAAAGGACACATTTCATAGCTTGAAGCTGCTTGCTAAAAGTAAAGACAGGTGTCACCAAATGGCACAGTAAGACCATACATAGGGTACCAGGCAAACAAAGATATCAATAAAATAAACATTTTTAAATAATTTAACACATAGAGAAAAAGTAGGAAGGGGAAGAGGACAAAGAGAGGGGACAAATAAAGTTGCAAAAACAACAGCAGCATTATTCAAGTAGAAGTTGTGAGAAAATTGGGCTTTTTTGGAATTTTGACACTCAGGGTTTGAAATCATTTAAATTACATAGATGTCCACTGACCAATCCCACACCTTTAGAATGTTCGTGGGAAGCTGAGGAGAGCAATGGCAGATCCTCAGCCTGAGCTGAGCCTGGGCTGCTGGAGTCTAGGAGGACAGGGGCCTTCCTGAGTGTCCCCAAAGGATATGTCTCCCGTGGACAGGCAGCCCAAGCCACAGAGAACACCACATCACTGTCTGCACTTCCTTCTTGGGATGGGGGAATGCTCAGGTGGCCCTGACTCCAGAAAACATCAAGGTTCAAAAACATCCTCCCAGAGACTGTGACCTTGGACAATGCTTATCATTAGGCTGTTGGCTTTCCTTATCTTTCAAGGTACCAGATGCCCTTAAATGCTTAACTTATTAAATTGATTTTTTTACTTTCAGTGGGAAGTCACAGCTGGGGAAAACTGCAAGAGTGTGCATTGCCTAAGGACACCCCCAGTGAACAGCCCCTCCTAGTGCCCCCTGGACCATCACAAGCTCTAAGCCTGGTGAGGAGGAGACACGAAGTACAGAGAGCTGCTGTGGGAGTAGGACTCTCCTGAGCAAATGAAGTGGAATTGTCCAATCCTGAGCCACCCCAGCCCCAAAGCAGGAGCTAATTACAGTCCCATTGTGGGGGTGACAGACCCTTTTGTCAGTTAAACTGACAGCCCAGATAAGAAGCGCTGGGCTAAGACCCACAGGTTGCACAATCAACCACTCTGCCGACCCAGGAAGGAGACAAGCCTTCTCCAGCCTCTATGGTCAGAAACGCATTTCCTTTCTGCCAGTTTCTCCACTATTTCCATCTTCTATTTTTAGCTTTCAGGTCACTTTTAGTTAGGTTTTGATTTATGTAGCAGGGGGAGGGGGGAGGGTTATGTTCTCTTTTACTTGCTTAAGAATTGGCCTGATATCTGGTTTCTGGCCCATGGCTTCCTTTCACAGCTCAAGATGGGCCCGGGGCTGTGGTGCATTGTTGGCCAGGGCTGGGTAGCCATGAGGCTAAGGCCACAGGTTTTACTTGCAATGTGCAGATGAGTTTGGTGTAACAGTTGGAGAGATTGTGTCCATTTGAGGCAATAAGGAACCACACCTGGATTAGGATTTGAGAACCACGCCTAGCCTGGATTAGAGTGTGAGTGATTTGGGAGCCAGCGAATGAGGGAAGAGCACCCACCCAGATCTGGGAGGTCCAACTGGAACTCCAATGGTATAAAAAGAAAAAAGATTGTCACAGCTTCTTCCTCTGGCAAAGCTCTGGCCTTTGGACGCCGATGATACACGCTGCCGATCATCACAGATTCGCTCCAATCTCGCCTTGCACCTGTCTGACTGTTGCTGATCTTCAGTCGCCCATCTTCAGGCTCGTCTTCGCTGTTGTTCTTCGAACAACCGAGATCCGCAGCAGACTCCCCGCAGCTGCCCTGCAGTCCTGGACGGGTGTTCTATTTCGCGGTTGAGCAGCCATCGGACACTAGCTCTCGCACACGCAGGCCGTATCTTGGACTGTCTCTATCCTTGGACTTGTGAGCCTTACGAATAGAGCCTTTTTGTTATAATTTCTGCAAATTCTGCCTTCTGAAAGAATCCAAACTAATACACTTGGCCATGGGGAAAACGACAAATTCAACTCAGAAGCATGCTTAGTTGATTCGGGAAGACTTCTCTCATTGAAAGACAACATTCTAACAGCTGCGGCTCCAAGCTCACACCTGATAACTCACCAGCGAGTTCATGACTCTGCCATGAAACTCCCTCCATAAAAGATCGAGCCTCCTTCCCCTCAAGCGAGCCCCCCTCCCCCACACACCTCTTGCTCTAACACGTCTGTACAATTGCTGTGTGTTTGCTTCATCTCTGTTATAGTCGCCTGTCTGGGCAGCAAATGGAAGACCTCACAGAAGCCTCCTTTATCTGATTGTGGATGAACTAAGCCATGTGATCTTGGGCAGCAGGTGTTGTGATGCTTGGGCGTCACCTGTGAATGTCCCAAGGCCACAGCACAGCCACCCAAAGCAGGTGGCTGCAGAACTCCTGTTAAATTCTGAGGTAGAGCAAGCCAAAGCTATGATCACACTGATAGGTCTAAGGCTCAAGAAAAAAGAAGAGAGCAGGGAGAAGAGGCAACCTCACAAATGGTAAAGAATAAAGAGAGAGAGAATGCAGGAAGGAAGCGACAAAATCAGGGCAAGGATGGGAGGTGGCACTCTCAGCTCGCACAGCCGTCACACCAGTGACACCGCTCCTGTATCCCCTGCCACACAGCAGCTCTGACCCCCTTAGAACAGGACAGCCAGTCGGGAATGGTCCTCAAACCCAGCTTCTCTGCCATCTCTGGTTGGAAGGCATCAGGTAGGTGGTGATGGCGAGCTCTAGGGACCCATCTCCCCTTGCACCTTACTGCTCTGGGCCTTACTGCCCTGGGCAGGTATGTTTCTGAGAAACCAAGGGTCCCAGGGCTGGGATCTCCCAGTAGGGCAGGAGGGACCTTGGGTCCTGAACCTGTGTTAATATTGTCTGGTCTCTCAGATATCAGGGGGAGGATCAGCGGAGCCGCAAGTTCTAATTCAACAGAGCTTGGTAGATTTTGTGACACATTCAAGGATGTGAAAGTTTCAACCCAAACAGATGCTTCAAGATGGCAAATACATAATTTTTAAAAACAAGCTTCTGCAGAACCCACACACGTGTGAACTAAACATTGAACCTCTCCTGGTGTCTTACTTTTTCATTGCTGTGACTAAATATCCAATATGCACAAATTGGGGTGGAAAAGTTCATTTTAGCTCACAGTTTCAGAATTCACGAGTGGCTCGCAGCAGGGGAAGCTCATGGCTGAGGCAGAGGTGGAGGCAGCTCTTCGTGGCTTTGCCAACAGGAAGCCAAGAGGAAGGGAGAGGAAGGGAGAAAGTTGCATTTATTGTTCCAGATCTCATCCCAGTGATCTGCCCCATCCGTGAGTCCAGCCTTAGTGTTCTTCCCCTCCACATGCCTGTCATCCAACCCGCGCACAGGCCCATGCTCCACCCCTCCAGACCAGGCCACCCTCTCCTAACAGCACATGGTTCCATGAACAACTTATACAAATAATTGAGACTTTGGGGGACATTCCAGATCTAGATCACAATACCTGGCATGGCAAGACTTTGGATTCCTCTTCCCACACCCCACCTGCAGGCCGTAGGTAAGCTCGCCAGCTAACCAGGTTCCCTGGCCCTGATAATTTGGGTTTCTCGTCTTACTCACGATTTCTCTGCAAGGATTATGTGCTTCCTGTTCTGAGCTGAGTCTGGAATCCTGGGGCTGTGGTGAGCGTGGGTATGCCCTCTGCCCTGTCCCAGTGGGAATGGCCTTCCTGTGTGCTCGTGTGTTACCATTGCTGAATTTAAACAGATGTGGCCAGGGTTGAGGACGGCAGGCCAGGCTCCTCAGCTCTGCTATGCATACCTGACCCCAGCCTCCCATCTGTCACTCCCTTGACGCTCCACATCTCCACTCTCCTGTGCCAACACCAGTTGTTCACCAACAATTCAAAACTGTCTTTTGGGACAGACAATAGGTGCTGGTGCTGGCAGTTTACATGTTACACATGATTCCAGGAATTAAAGATTTTTTTTAAAAAAAAGGTCTTGTGAGTGAATGTTGATAATGACAGAGTTCACTGGAAACCTGAAAATAATTTCTAGAAACTTTCTCTGCACCCTGGTACTGTTACCAAAAAAACCACTTCTCCACTATCCTAGCCTCCTGTATCCTCATGTGGCTTTCTCTGTTTCATGTTCGGGCATTTGCCTGGTCTGCTTGTCCGTTTCCCCAGCACGGTGCTCAGTGCTCCGCAGTCACTAACGGTGCTCCTCCAGCTCCGGTCACCTGGCAAGTCACAGCCTCTTGTCAACGCCCTGAGCCACTGAGCAGAGTAAGAAGGCCCTCTGAGGGCATGGAGGTGACAGGCAGGGCGTCTCCACCTTCCAGATTAGCTCAGCCATAAGGAAGAGGTGTTGACAGACGGATAAGAAAATCCCAGCCTTTTCCCCCTCGGCATTCCTGCGTCACCCTGGGAAGTTGTCTGCATCTAGGGAGGAAAATCAGAAGAAGTAGGGCATCGCAGACTGAAATGGGGATCTGCTGGGAGAGGATGTGTGAAGAGAGACAGAGAAAGAGAACATTGGAGGAGAAGGGTGTGGCGGACTGTCACTGGAAAGGGCTGTGGAAAGTTACTTCAAAGGCCCAAGCTCTGGGACCAAGAGGAGTCCATCCAGAAAGAGAGGAACGGGTCTTATGAGTAACAGTGAAGGACAGACAAGAAGGAGAACACCAAGCTTCACTGTTTATTAAAACCTGCTTCAGATATCTTTTTATTGATTCCATGGTTTCCTCACTGTGTTAGGAAAACAACTAATTTTTTACAATTAAGTCAAAAAATTGTCTTTTCAGGCTGCTATAACAAAATGCCATAAAAACGGAAGAGTATTTCTCTAGTCCTAGAGGCAGAGAAGTCCCAGGTGAAGGCCTTGGCAGGTGTGGTGGTTGGAAAGGCCTATGTCCAGGTTCTCAGAAGGAAGTTTCTGCCCACGTCCTCACATGGTGAAAGGGCAAGACCTCTCTTCCTAGGGGCTCTTTTATAAAGGCACTAATCCAAATCCCGAGAGCACCAGATCCACGTGCTAATCACCACCCAAACGTCTCATCTCCAAATATCCTTACCATGTCCTTTCAACATATGAACTTCAGGAGAGGGGACGCAAGCATTCAGATTGCAGGAAGCCTACTGACTGAAAATGGCCAGAAAACCTGGCCCTCCTTTGAGTGGGAGTAACCCTAGATTCGCGCAGAGTGTAGCAACTTCCCTCCGCTTCCCACAGGGCCAGTGTGGTGCTGAGAGGTCCTGAGGCAGCCCCTAAAATGATGGAACTCTCCCCCTGGGTGGGTGCTTTCATTCTCATCAGCTGCAAAGTAGGTTTCAAAGTGGAACAACACGGGGGAAAAAAAGAAGACATGTGAGATAGCCATCCTGTTGTGGAGAGAAAAAACCCTTTGGCCTCTGACTTTGTTGTTCTCCTGAGACATGGGCCAGTAGGTGGTAGAACCAAGAACTATGTTTTCTAAGACTGCTTGATTGCAAGTGGTGTGTGTGTGTGTGTGTGTGTGTGTGTGTGTGCGCGCGCGCAGGCGTGCACACGTTGGGTAGGAAGAAAGAGCTGAAGTCTTCACATGCTTTATGAAGTGCGAGGGACAGTGGCACACAGGCGTGGTCTCTCACATCCTTAGCCAGATGGCCAGTTTCTTTGTTGGTGTGTTGGGAGAAACTCGGCTTTAACATGTGAACACTCCTGTGGTCGCTAAACCCTTTAGTCGGGGAGAAGCAGGTAGGATGAGGGGGTGACTTTTTGCTTACTGGGACTCCCCAACACCAACTAAGGTGGCATTTCTGGGCATCTTCTGGTCATACTCTCCGGATGAGGATGCAAGGAGCACAGGATGGCGACAGGAGTGTTGAACCAGTCGTGGGGGACCGTTGGCTCCCTTCGTCTCCATCCTCAGTGTCCTCCTTCCACCCAGGACCTGGGTTTGCCTTGGCCTCAGAGCTGCTGTTCGTCCAGTGCATGTTGACAACTCTCACCACTTTCTCAGCTCAACTAGTTGGTTTTCCTGGGGGTGGGTAAGATAAGGAAGATCAGAGCTTTGAGTCTTTCCCTCTTCCTTCTAATATGTCATCCCATTGAGGATCCAAAGATTCCAGTAAGTTGATAACTAATAAGGCTTTAGAAGAACCAAGAGGAAAGGGCACTACAAACATATAACCAGGCCATGTTGTCATATCTGTGGTCCAGAGCTGTGGCACCACATAGCATGGTAGGAGGGAGCTCCAACACTCCACAGGTATAGTTCTCTTGGGGGACCTGGCAACGTGTGTGCGAACATCCAAGGACAGCTAAGGCGGTGGCTACAGAGCAGTGCAAGAGGGGAAAGGCTGCTCGACTATTTCAGGGAAGCATCCACCAGGGAGAGAATGATGTACTGGGCCCAGAGTGGGCCAAGGGAGAGGAGGGAGGAATTTATTTTTTTCTCATTTTATTAGCGCTTATAGGAAATACACGATGATTACATCTAGCTTGGGTTTTCTCATACAGATTTTTCACATTTTTCACTTGGGCCTTTGAAGTAACTTTCCACAGCCCTTTCCAGTTTTTTCACATACAGATCTCATTAACATTACAATTCTTTCTCTTCCCTTTCTTGGCCCTCCAGCCCTGTTTTTTTTTTTTTTTTTTTTTTTTTTTTTTTTTTTTTTTTTTTTTTTTTTTTTTTTTTTTTTTTTTTTTTTTTTTTTTTTTTTTTTTTTTTTTTTTTTTTTTTTTTTTTTTTTGTTGTTGTTGTTGTTGTTTCCAGGTGACTAATATCCTATTGTTTTATTTGTGTATAACACATTAGAGACATGGAGTTTGGGGAATCAATGATCACTGCCTCTCTTCCTACCCTGTCACTCATGTTGGGGCCTTTTTCTGCCACTGTTTTTGTGCATTTCATAAGAGGGACACCTGTCTCTAGTCAGTCTTTTGTGTTTGGTCCATTTCACTGAGCATTTTCGACTCAAGGTGGCCCCATCTTCATCCAGATCTTCATATCTCTCTCCCTTTGTGGCTGCATAGTATCCCATTGTGTATAGGTACCACGTCTTCTTTAACCTTTCCTCTATGGTTGGGCAGGTAGGTTGTTTCCAGGATTTGGTTAGGGTGTATTGTACTGTTATAAACATGGATACACATGTGCCTTTTTGCTATGTTGCCTTTATTTCTTTTGGGCACATGCCCAATAGAGCAGTAGCTGGATCGAATGAAATTTCCGTTCTCAGCTTCCTCAGGGCTTTCCAGACTGATTCCCATAATGGTTGTACCCAATTTCATTCCCACCAGCAGTGGAGTAGAGTTCCTATTTCCGTGCCCTCGCCAGCAATTGTTTTTTGAGTTCCTGATGTCGGCCATTCTCACTGGGGTGAGATGAAACCTCAGCGTTGTTTTTCTTTGCGCTTATCTGGTGGCCAGTGACGAAGAACACTTTTTCACGTGTCTGTTGGCCGTTTGTATTTTGTCTTCTGAAAAGCTTCTGTTCATTTCAGCTGCCCACTTACTGACGAGGTTGTTTATTTCAGGGGATTTTATGTTTTTGAGTTCTTTATATATTCTAGATATTAATCCTTTGTCTGCACTGTTGCTTATTTTTCCAGTCTGTGGGTTGTGTCCTCACCTTGCTGGTTGTTTCTCTTGCTATGCGAAAGCCTTTTAGTTTAATGTAGTCCCATTTGTTGATTCTTGTGCAGTTGTGATCTGTTTAGAAAATCCTTTCCTGTCCCTTTGACTTCTAAGGTCACATCTATTCTGTCTTCCAGTAGGTTCAGTCTTTTTGTTTTGATGTCCAGTACTTTGATATATTTTGATCTGATTGTGGTGACAGATATGGATCTAATTTCATTCTCCTGCATGTGGAGATCCAATTTTCTCAGCACCATTTGTTGAAAATACTGTCTTTTCTCTAGTGGGTTATTTAGGCTCTTTTCTCAAAAGTCAGGTGACTACAGGTATTTCAGTTTTCTCAGTTCTGTTCCACTGGTCCTCTTGTCTGTTCTTATACCAATACCATGTAGATTTAAACACTGTTGATTTATATATATTTTTTGAAGTCTAGGATTGTGATTCCTCTGATTTTACCCTTCTTACTTAGAATTGCTTTAGAAATTCTAGGTCTTTTCTGGTTCCATATAAATTTTAAAGTTTTTTTTTCTAGTTCTGTGAAGAATGTAGCTGGTATTTTAATTGGTATTCCATTGACTCTGTATAATAGCTTCAGAAGTATGACTGTTTTGACAATATTTGTTCTTCCTATTCAAGAACATGGATGTCTTTCTATTTTCTAAAGTCCTCTTCAGTCTCTTTCTTCAAAACTTTGTAGTTTTTGTATAGGTCTTTCAGTTCTTTGGTGAGGTTTATTCCTATGTATTTTAATATTTTTGTTGCTATTGTAAAAGGGATTGTTTTCTTGATTTCTTTCTCTTTGGATTCATTATTGATGTTTAAAAGTGCTATTGATTTGTGGGTATTGATTTTGTATCCTGCTACTTTTAAATTTTTATTTATTCTAAAAGTCTTTGGGTGGAAATTTTTGGGTCTTCTATGTACAGTATCATGTCATATGCAAATAGGGATATCTTTACTTCTTCCCTTTCTATGCATAATCCTTTTATCCATTGCTTTAGCCTGAGGCTCTTGCAAAAATTTCAAGCACTGTGTTGAATAGTAATGGTGACAGTGAGCATCCTTGTCTTGTTCCTGAATTTAGTGTAATGCTTTCGGTCTTTCTCCATTTAGGATTATATTGACTGAGGGGTTGTTGTAAATAGCTTGAATCATATTGAGGTAGGGTCCTTCTTTTCCTATTTTCTTTCATCTTTATCATAAATGGGTGTTGAATTTTGTCAAGCGTTTTTTCTACATCTATTGAGATAATCATATGATTTTTATCTTTGCATCTGATAATGTGGTATATTACATTTATTGATTTGCATATGTGGAA
Organism: Ctenodactylus gundi; assembly: GCA_004027205.1. NCBI lineage: Eukaryota > Metazoa > Chordata > Mammalia > Rodentia > Ctenodactylidae > Ctenodactylus > Ctenodactylus gundi. The sequence continues at coordinate 401,192 of PVKB01001429.1, forward strand.
TCATCCCTACATCTATGGAATGAAGCCCACTTGGTCATGGTTTATAATATTCTTTATGATTTTGCATTCTGTTGACAAGAATTTCATTGAATATTTTTGCACTTACATTCATTAGGGATATTGACCAGTAGTTTTCTGTTTTGGGAGTGGGGGGTCTTCGTCCAGTTTTAGAATTAAAGTTATGCTTGTTTCAACAAATGATTTGGGTAATTTTCCTTCCTTCTCAATTTCTTGAAAAAGTTGGGTGAGCATTGACATTAAATCTTCCCTGAATTTTTTATAGAATTCTGCTGGGAGTCCATCAGGTCCTGGGCTTTTCTTGCTTGGAAGTATTTTTATTACTTAATTGATCCAATAGGTGGATATTGACGTATTCAGATGTTTAGATTTTTCTTCTTTCAGTTTCACTGGTTGCTATGTGGAGAAACTCGTCCATTTCTTTCAGATTTTTGAATTTATTGGAGTATAAATTTTCAAAGTAATTTCTCATAATCCTTTGGATTTCCATGTTATCTGTTGTAATTTCACCTTTTCATTCCTAATTGTATCGATGAAGATTTTCTCTATCCTTTTTTATGTGAGCTTTGCAAGGGGTTTGTATTCATTTGTGTTCTTTCAAAAGACAGAATTTAGAGATTTTATCACAAAAAAGGTGTATTAGGAGGGCTTACAGATCCAAGGATAGAGGTGGTCTACAGTAGATCTCCCGTCCCAGACTGCAGAACAGCCGGTGAGGTGAAAATCTGCTGTAGATCTCAGGTGAAGACCGAAGCCTGAAGATCAGTGACTGAAGAGCATCAACGGGCAGACAGGCACAAGTGGAGACTGGAGTGAATCTGTGCTGATGATCTGCGATGTGTAGCAAGTCGGCATCCATAAACAATCATGAAGGCGAGAGCTTTCCCAGAGGAAGAAGCTGTAACAATTGTCCCTCTTCCTCCCTTTACACACTTGGAGTTCCAGTTGGCCCTCCCACATCTGGGTGGGTGCTCTTCTCTCATTGCTCAACCCACAAATGACTCACACTCTAATCCAGACCAGTTCTTGATCCCCAATCTAGGGTGGTTGGCAAATCCTAATCCTAACAAAAATGTGGTTCCTAATTCCATCAAGCTGACATAATCCCGTCAACGGACACAGGGTTTATCAATCTTGTTTATTTTTTCAAAAAAAAAACCCCAACAACTTTTGTTTCATTTATTTTTTGTATTTTTGTTTCTATTTCATTAATTTCTATGCTCATCTTTGTTTTTCTTTCCTTCTGTTAGCTTTTGGGGTTGTTTTTTCTTCTTTTTCTAGGACCCTGAGTTGTGTGGTTAGATTATTTATTTAGGTTTGCTCAGATCTTTTTGTGTGTGCATTAATGGAAATAAATTTTTCTCCTAACACTTTCTTCCTTGTGTTCCAGAAGTTGTGTTGTGATGTGCTACCATTATCATTTGTCTTTGTGAACTTTTTTATTTCTTCCTTGATTTCTTCTGTAATCCAATGTTTATTTAAAAGAGTATTGTTCAGTCTCCATTTGCTTGAGTTATATCTTTTGCTTGTGTTGTAGTTGATTTCTATTTTTATTCCATTATGATCTTACAGGGTATGTGGAATTGTATTTTTATTGTATCTGTTTAAGCTTCTTTGTGGCCTAGAATATGCTCTATTTTGGAAAATGTTTTGTGGACAGCTGATAAGAATGTGTACTCTGCTGATGTTGGATTAAATACTCTGCATTTGTCTGTCAGATCCATTTCTCCCATGATGTATTTCAGACCTGCTCTGTTTTTGCTGATTTTGCTTCTAGTTGACTTGTCTTCTTGAGAGAAAGGAGTATTAAAGTCCCCCACTATTATGAAATTAGAGTTTATCTGTTTTTGACATCCAGTGCTTTTGTTTTATGTAGGTGGGTGCACCATTGTTTGGGGCATAAATGCTGGTCAGTTCTTCTTGCTGGACTGTTCCCTTTACAAGAATGAAGTGACCTTCTTTGTCTTTTCTGATCAGCTTGGAGTTCACTTCGTCAGCAGAGAGTACCACCATCCCTGCTTCTTTTGTCCCCCAGCTGAGTGGAATATAGAACTCGTCTTTCACTTTGAGTCTTTGTTTATCTCCATGTTTGCAATGTATCTCTTACAAACAGCATATGGTTGGGTTGTATTTTTAGTTCAGTTAGCCAACCCATGTCTTTTGATTGGTGAATTGAGGCCATTAACACTTAGTGTTATAATGGATACGTGACTCTCAGGTCCTGCCATTTTGTCACCTTGTGAATATTGAATTCTTTTGTTTACTTGGTTTTTAGATGTTCTCTCTATTAAAGATAAATCTGCCATTGTGTTCTTTGTTTTGATTGTTCCCTGTTTCCCTACCCAGCAAACCATTGAGAATTTTTTGTAGTGTTGGTTTAGTTGTCATAAATTTCTTCAAGGTTTCTTTGTCATGGAAGGTTTTTATTTCATTGTCAATTTTAAATGATATGTTTGCTGGGTACAGGAGTCTTAGTTGACAGTCATTATCTTTTAGGGCTTTGAGGACTTCACTTCAGGCTCTTCTGGCTGCCTGAATTTGTGTTGAGAAGTCTGCTGTTACCCTGATAGGTTTGTCTTTACATATAACTTGCTTTTTTTTTCCTCTTACAACTTTTAGAATTCAATCATTGCTTTTGTATATCAGTGAGTTTTATTATAATATGTCTAGGGCAGCTTCTGTTTTGGTCATATCTAGTAGGTGGATGGTATACTTCTGTCACGTGTGTGTCTGTTTCATTTTCTATGTATGGGAAGTTTTCTCTTATGACTTCAGCAAATAGGTTTCTTAGCTCCTAGTATGGATTTTTATTTTTTCTTGTATTCCTGCTATTCTGAGATTAGGTTTCTTCGAGTCTTCTATAATCTGTTGCATTCCATTTCCTTGTTAACATTGAAGTATTTGATGGTTGTCAAAAGTCTGGACCATTATTTTGTTCTTGTCTTCTAAATCAGAATTTCTTTCATCATTTTGTGTCATTCAATTTCTTAAACTTTCAACGGGGATGTTCATCTCTGGATGCTCTTCCTTTATCCTTTCATATTTTTGAAATTCTTTAGTGAATTTATCATTCACTTCCTGTGTTGACTTCTGTAGCTTTGCTAGTTTTGCACTTACTTCCTCCTTAATTTCTTTAGCTAAATTCTTTTTAAAATTCTTCAAGTTTCTTGTGTAGTTTGTTGTTTGAGTCTGTCTTGTATTCTTCTAGCAGGTTAATTTTTTTGAAGTTTATGAATTTTAGAAGTTCGTCTGGTTATATCTGGATCTCCCTTGGTGAGCTGGGGGCTTTCTGTGGCATCTTACCCCTGTACATTTTCATCTTGCTGTTGAGTGTTCCTTTGACTTGCTGTGGTAGTCCTTTAAGCAGTCTCTTTATCCTGGTAGTGGAGAGTGTTGTCTTATGACTGAGGTAGGGTTCCTTGTCTTAGCTCACTTACTTTGTGCTTTCAGACCTAACAGTTACTACTTGGTCCACGTTGGAAAAATTTTTCCTCTGTGTGAGGCTGCTGGTCTTGGCACCCTCATGCTGTCAGGTGGGTTATGCAGGGTTAAGGTGGTGTGATGGGGAATACAGAGCAGGGGGTATTCCCTGTATTTTTTATGTGAAACAGGCACTGAGCACTGGATCTTTTGGTGTAATGGCTTTCTATCCAGCCACTGTTCCTGAAGCATTTTTTGAGTGGCCAAATGTTGTTTCCAGCCATTTCTGTTGGCTTCTCATGGGTGCTCCCTCCACAAGCCATCTGTGTCAGTAGTGCCATGGGTGAGTCAAGTCCCCTTGCGTAGGCTTTTGGCTCTGACCCTGTTGGCAGTGGTGTCAGTGGTGATGGCACGGGTCTGAGTACAACTGCCTGGGAACTTCCAAGAGGCTCCAGCAACAGGTGACACTTAGACCCAGCTGTCGTGAGCTCCCTGGTGCTGGCAGTGGTCTGGATGTGGCTACCTGAATGTCTCTGGGCTGACACCGTAATGGGTGCTGATTAGGCCCAGCTGTGTGACCTCCACGGTGATGGCAGGGGTCTGGGCACAGCGAACTGGATGCCCAGAAGGAATTTTAAAAGGTGTTTGTGCATGCCTCTGTGTGTGTGTGTGTGTGTGTGTGTGTGTGTGTGCGCGCGCACATCTAAAAATGGGTTTAGCAGAAAATTATTTGGCTAAGGAAAAAAATGCAGAACACTTGTTAAGCTTTATGTGTGTTAGACCACATGTTTGTTTATGTGACCTCACTCCATCCTTACGACATCCTGAGAGTCAGATGTGATTCTATTTATTACATCAATGAGAAAATCAAGGCTCAGAGAAGCATATGCCACACCATCAAGAAGGAGAGAAATAGGGTCAAAATGTGTGTCTGTTTCCAAAGTGCTTGCTTTTAATCACAGTCTCCCCAGGAATGCACGGCAGAAGATGCTGAGTCAGGAAATGTGTTCAGATGGCAAGCTCAGAGCTGATAACAGAGTTAGGAGACAAGGCGGAGCAAGGGGTGTACCGAGGGACAAGCTGCTTCTGGCTTACCGGAATAAGCCCATGGCCAGGGAAACCACTGTGGACAGAAAAAAACCTAAAAAAACGCAAAAGAAAGTTAACAGAGGAGCCAGACTGGGCCACACAAATGCCATCTGGGAGAGGTGCCCAGGGGCAGAAAGGAGGCTTTCCAGAGGGGAGATGGCAGAGAGGTGAGAGGAGGCTTCACGTTGGTGTCAAGTCTACGTCTCCAAAGTGCATTCTGGACTACGTTTGTTGTGTTTCATGTTAAAAAAGGATCCACACTTGGTCAGATTTGGAAAGTAGTAAGTAAGTTGTACCGAGTAAGGGTTTTTCTTAATGCAGAACTTCCCAGGGCCTTTAATAGAAACGGATCAGATTTGTTTGACAATGAGACCTAGTTGCTGCCAAATGCCTCCATAGGACACATTTGAAACATCACAGCATTCTGTTCCTCTGTGTCGTGGGTGATGCAGAAACTTGGGTGCACAGCCACCTTCTCTTTTTTCACTGACCTATTGAGCTTTCTTGTTCGTTTTGCTCCCTTCTTCTTGCGTTGGCCATTCCCTTTCCCCAGAGCTGGAATCTCTCTCCTAGCGTCTGCTGTTGAGAGGGACTTTGGGAACGCATCTGTTCTCATTGAGATTTGCCTGCAGGAAAGAGAGACTGACCAGGGCAGTGGTCCCCAGCTTTCCTGGGGACAGCAGGAAGCTGACCCTGAAGGCTCGAGAGGCACTCTATCATAAGTGCTTTGTCATTGCTGGGACTCAATACCTGATATCCACGATTCAGGGAGGAAAGGTTAACATAAGCTCACAGTTTCAGGAAGTTTCGGTTCATTCATGGGCGGCAGCAGTGGCGGAAGGGCATGGTGAAGGGCCCACTGGAGATGAGCTGTTTACAGCACGGCAAGACAGGAAGCAGAGGGAGAGAAAGCGCAGACCCAGTGCATTTCCTTCCAGGTCATGTCCCAGTGACCCATCCCTTCCAACCAGCCTCACCTGCAAACAGTCCAGAAAATAAATGGATTAACTCCCGTGGTTACATTACCTTCCAAACATGAGGCTTTTGAGGGACACTTCAGATCCAGACCATAACACTTCCCAACTCTCCACTACATATGTGTGCTGGTAGACAGAGAAGAGCCTTTTCTTTCTAAAGAACATCCTGCCCCAGGGAAGAAACCAGCAGGGACTTTAAAACAGCACGAGGGTCAAGGCCAGACCAGAGTAAAGATAATGTTAAGACTCATTTTTCTGTAGAAGCAAATTCAGAATAAGAAGGCTCTTGGACTCCACCCAAGGGGTGTAAGTTACAAAGAAGCCGAAAGAACCTCCTTCCAAGGTGTCAGCAGTGAGGCCACCTGAGCCTTAGGGACTTTAGGGTGGCTGGACAGGGAGTATTTAGGGAGAAAGGTTGTCTGTTGACATAGCTACTAGCTACATAATGCCTCTCAGTGTGTCTCTGAAGAGGACTCATGGGATTGGCTCAGGGGACAATTGAGCAAGTTGGAAGTGTAGAGACCAAAACTTATAACCTCAGCCCAGTCACCTGTGGGCTTACTGACCCTCAGGGAAAATCATTTCATGTGGGTTTTCCTCCTCTGGAGAGTGAGGGAGAGGTGGAGAGAGAGAATCTGATCTATCCTTAAATGGTTCAGGGGGTTTCTGTTTTGCTTTTTGTGAGGAGCAGTAATAAAAATGATACCAAACTTCTCTGAAAATAAATACAGGCTCTACGCATTTCTAGCAATAATAGTAAGTATTCTCACTGGGATTGTGGCTCACTTTACCCTGATAAAATCACTGGTAAATTTCTAAAAAGCTACTCCTTTGTGCATATACCATCTCCGTAGAAAATGGTCTTCTGTTAGGGAAAAGGTTAGGGACACTCTGGGGTGGCCATGTGGGGCTTTATGTATTTCCTTTCCCCCATGAATAGCATTTTCTCTCTGCAGGTTTCCATTTTGGTCAGATTGCAGAAATGGCTGAACATGAGATTCTGAGCTCTCGCTCATTGAGAGCAAACAAAAATTTTTTAAAAAGTAATAAGATTAGCAGATAAGTAAACAAACATTTTAATTGAGGCTCAAACTGCACCAGCACCGTGGGCAGTGTGGAATTACACCTTGCCTTACCCTTTGTTGGTCTGCACGAAACCAAAACCCAGAAGGTTATATTAAACATAATCACCTAACTCCGCAGGGCCTCTGAGTTTTTAATGTGGCAATTTAAAGGTGTGTGATTGTGCAAAACACAATGGCACAAATGAGTGTTTCTGCTGCTTTTGCTTCTTACAGAAAGAAAATTTGTGCTGGGGAGCCAGATGAGTGCCTGAGTTCAAAGCCCCTCCCCCAGAAGGGGAGAAACAACCTAGTGAGCCCCACCGGTCTCTTGGGGAGATAGACCTGAGTCCAACCTGGACTGAGTCTTACAGCAGATTTTGTGTTGTGAGAAGCTGTCCCCTGACTCCCCAGGGTGCTTCCAAGTTAAAAAACCTCATTGCATTCTTTTTTTTTTTTTTTTTTTTTTTTGGTGTTTAATACATATTTCATAGAATCCCATCTTAAAAGCTTTCTGATTGATTGGTGGCAGGGAGCCAGTGCTCTCATCTGATGGGAGTAAGGTCTTGCTTTCTCTGCAGCTGCTGCTGAGTCCTTGGGGTGCGACCGAGAGCATCCAGGCAGGGCCAGGCCGCGGCCAAGGGGCTGCTCGCCCTTTCTGCTCCACAGTCCTTTCCCTGGTTCATCGTTCCGGGGAAGACTTCCCCTGTGTCCTCACTCCTGTCTCCTTTGGGCTTTGTGTAATCTCGTCAATCATAAAGCCAGCTTTCAACGACTGGCCTCCACAGCCTTCCCTTCCTTGCCCTGCTTAAAGTGTCTGCCTGTCTTTTCCTGCCCTTCTTTCAGGAAGGGACCCTTGTCAATACATAACCACAAGCTTTATATGGCTATTTGACCTAAGTAAAATTCAAAATTTTGTTCCTAGCTGGGTATGGTGCCATAGGTTTCTAATCTCAGCACTCCCGGAGGGAGACTGAGGCAGGAAGATCACAAGTTTGAGCCCAGCCTGGGCCACCTAGTGGTTTAGTGAGAGCCTATCTCAAAATGAAAGATTTAAAAAAAGAAAAGGATGGGACGGTAGCTCAAGATTTATCTAAATCTTGGTTTTTTTGGGAAACCAAATTTTCATATCAAATATAAGCTCAACTTTTTTTTAGGAGTAAGACAATGCATTCCAACAATGGCATTAAAGTATAAAAGTTCTCGCTCCTTTCTGGAGGAGGGCACCAGAGTGTATTCAATTCGGTTTAAATTACTGTTCTATTTTTAGTAGCCTGTGGAAATTCAAGCAAGGGAAAAGCCTGGATTTGGTTTGGGAGATGAAGAAACATAGCTGTGTTTATTCCCTACTCTAGTGTGCGAGGAAAACCACCGTGCCCCTCTCCGAGTCACCTAAAAACCAAGGATCAGTTACCTGAGAAAGAAAACAGATCACCTGTTCCTTGAAGTCTTAGGACCGTTTGTGATAATGTCCACATCTAATGGGATTCACTGGCCAAATGCAGCGTGCAAGGACAGCGGATGGAATGGCCACGACATGTGTGTCCCGAGCGTGCCCCACTCAGAGCCCTCACAATAAATGTCCCCTTACCAGACCATGAAAAGGGGTCACACGAAATCGCCTGCAAGGTTTCTCAGAGGCCAGAATTCACTGTGGACAGGAAGACTGGCGCCTTGCTCACTCACAGAAGTCAGACACACAGAGCCGGAGAGGGCAACGGATGGGGGATTCAGGACATGGACTCTAATGAGCCTCCTACAGAAGGCGGCTCAGAATCTGCCCTGGAGAACCGCCTTTCCTGTTAGGCTCCCTTTCTAGGTTAGGTTCCCCGGGAAGAGAGATGAAAGGAAGCTCTAGACAATTGTTTTTAGTTATTCACTAACTGAAATTGATCTGCAATTATTCTAACAGGTAACCGAGCCATGATAAAGAAAGAATATGGGTTCACCACAGCCTCGGCTACTTTTCGCCATGAATCCCTCTGCCCTGTTCTTTCAGGCTCGTGGCTCTCACATGCATTAAGAGAATAGCAGAGTGGCAGAGCACCTCCTTTCGGCACAAGGTTGTGTTTCTCTAGGTCTGGGGCCTTGCTGGATAAGACACCACTAAAGCCTCAGATCCTACTTGGATTAACATTTTGTTTTATGTTTTGTTTATTTTTTGAACAGGGTCTTATTCTGTAGTCCAAACTGGTCCTAACATCACTATGTAGGCCAGGCTAGCCTTGAATTCAGGCAATAATCCTGCCTCAGCCTGCAGAGTACTGGGATTATAGGTACTTGCCACTATAACTGGCTTATGTGGTGCTGGGGGATCAAACTCAGGAACTAGGCTTGCTAGGCAAGAGCTCTAGCTGCCGAACTCTGCCTCCAGCTGTTATGATTTTTGGAGCAAACCTGAGAATTGGAACAGCAGAAGTTCTGGCCAGTGTTTTGGGTGAATTATGTGACAAGAGGTTGCACTCCAGAACTGGAAGTCAACTTGCAATATACTAAAGACAAGAAAACAGCCAGGCCTGGTGGCACAAGCTATAATCCCAACACTCTGGGAGGCTGAGGCAGGAGTATCACAAATTCAAGGCTAACCTGAACAATTTAGCAACTTGGTTAGACCTTATCTCGAAATTAAAAAAATAAAATGGGCTGGGATGTGGCTCAATGTGAAGGCCCTAGGCTAGATTCCAGTGTCACAAAAGAGAAAAGAAGTGAAGAGAAGAGAAGAAAAGAGACGAAAAAAGGACAAAAAACAAGTTTAAAAATCCAGAAGAGGCCTGGAACATCAACTAAGTGATCCAATCAAGACGAAGAATATCCTAAACCAGAAGGCAAAGGAGGCTTCTCGTGTTCCACTCTCTCATGTCGTCCTTCCCTTGTGATGGAGCAAGGTCTCCTTGAGCCTTCTTAGAATCCAAAGGGAGCCTAGAGTGGGGCAGAATCGGAGGTCTTCATGGCAGTACCAACATTTCTTATCCCGTGATGAGCCCTTGTCCCTTGTCACCGGGGACTCAGCCTGGGATGTGCTGTGCGAACTCCTCAGTGGGACTTCTGGTCTACAGCCCCCTCACCACTCAAGTGCTGGTGTGGTTACATTTCTTGGACAATAATAAGTCGATGTAGGTATTCTTTCTAACCCTTGGCCTACTATGGGGAGAACCTGGGGACAGAACACTTTAGGGAAGGCTTTATTCTTGGGTGCCATAAGGATAGAGCTAGGGAAGAATTTCAGAGGATTTAGAGTGAAGGTGAGGGCAGTACATGAAAATGCTCAGAGAGCAAGGGATGGAGACAGAGAGTAGCTGGCCATGGCTGTAGAAACGAGGGCTGAGCTTTGCAGACAGGCATCTCTGGCCGCGGAAACTTTTCCCCTGAAAGTGATGGTCTCCTTCCTGGCAGAAATTTCTGAAACATTTGGTGTAGACAGCTGGAAGCTGGCTATACTGACCAGTGGTAGTGGAGATGCAATGTATCTGAGAAAGAGCAGGGGTCAGAGTTACATTTCACGTACATGGCATGATGCTGAGTTTGGCCTCAAAGTCCAACAGGTGAACTCAGAAAGAGAAGCTTGAAGTGTTGAAAATTTCAAACCCCTGCTCCACAATGACTGCTCCACACGACGTTGTAAAAATAACCTGTCCGAACCACAGACTCTTTATCTATTGTGGGGGAGAAGAAAGAAAACTGTCCCTTAATTATTCTTCAGAAGTTGTGGATATGTTACTTCACATGGAAAAAATGGGCTTTTTAGATGTGATAAGGGTTAAAAATAGATTAATCTGAACTTGTGGGTCCAACGTTATCATAAGATTTTTAGGGAGGAAGGAGCATCAGGTGAGAGAGAGTGGACTGATAATGGAAACAGAGGCTGGATTCAGGGAAGAGGCCATGAGCGAAAGAATGGAGATGGCCTCTGGAAGCCGGAAAAAGCAAGCAGTTTCCCCCCAAAACCTGCAGAAGGGACACAGCTCTGTTGACAACTTTATTTGAGACCAGCAAGATCTATGGCATTCAAAAATGATGGTGTTCATCACTCTGGGACGTTGTGATAGATTATGTAAGAAAATGGATATAAAGCACTTAGCAGTATCTTTTTATTTATTACTGTTTTTTAGATAGAGTCTTGCTAAGTTGCCCAGGTTGGCCTTGAACTTGTGATCCCCCTGCCTCAAACATTACCACCACACCCAGGATGGTTTTTCTCTCTCTGTAGTGAGCACAGCTTCTCTGGGAGCAGGAGATGAGTTGATGAAATAAACAATGGCTAAATCCTATCTGAACTTGAATTAGGTATGGCACAACTGGGTGGAATGTAGAGGAAGTAATTAGTGAAGGCAAATGGGAAAGGTCCGAAGTTGGAGTTTTGTTTTTAAGAACCACTTGGGAGAGAACAATTTAGAAATGAAGACAGCATATGTCTTTATTCCCCTGCACACAGACTTCATTTTAAAGAAAACAATGAGAAGGTAAGTTTTAAGTGGTGTCCTAGGGAATGTTAGAAGCTAATGTCACTAATCTAAAAGCTATCAGTGCAAGGAAATATCCAGGTGGTTACCAGGCAGAGATATTGCAGGAACTCTCTGTGGACGTCACAAATTGTTGGTCTTTGAAAATCAGGTCCCTGTGCAAAGCTCCCTGAAGAGCTATTGTCAAGATGGCAACTAAGTTTATTGCTTGGTAATATCAGGGCACATTCTCATGTTGTGTACCTGGCTCCAAGGACCACAGTTGATTATTATCCTTGAGGGGACATCCATCATTCTCTTCTTTTTTCTCTCTGTAAATAAAAATGACAAGTCAAGGTTTGGTATCAGTGAAGAAAATGGCTGACGTTGTGGGTAACTGCAGAAACTTGCCTCTCTGGTCAATTTCTCAGTTTGAATCCTTATACTGTTTTTGTGAATACTGCGGGTTTATTGCCTTATGTAGTTGCATGGCTTTTAGTGACTTGGGATAATAAATAATGTTACTTTCTATTTCATGTGGTGCACAATGCCTTGATATTCACCATTTTGATCTCCCTTCTTTACTATCCAGTGAGGCTGGTAAGACACGGTAGGACAAATGTTATAACCTTATTGAATGATAAGAAAGGAAGAGATTAAAGAAGACAAATTGGCTCGGTGGCACATGCCTGTAACCCTAGCATCCTGGGAGACCGAGGTAAGATGATCGTAGTAAGTTCAAGCCCAGTCAGGGCAACTTAGTGACTTAAGGAGACCTTGTCTCAAAAATTTTAAAACCAGGCTAGAAATGCAGCTCAGTGAGAAGGTCCTGAGTTCATCTCCAGAATCAGACACACACACACACACACACACACACACACACACACGCACACGCACACACACGCACACACACACACACAGGCAAGTGCTTAGTCCGAACTCACATATTTATCAGGTCTGCATCTGGACTCTGATCTTCCTGAGTTCACTGCCCTCCACCCATAGGACAGGCAATACTTCCATTGGAAACAGCCCAGATCTGGTTTTCCCTTACAGCAAATGTTTATAAGTAAGCGTTCTTTTTTGTAAATTTGCAAAATAGAATTTGGGGGAGACATTGATTTTCCTCCTATAGTAGCTTACTTACCAGCCTGAGTTGGAGGCAGGGGAGAGGGCAGGGAGAGGAAGGCACTCTACAGACATGTTGCTCAATGTGAGCTGAAAAATATGTACAACCTGTGTGTTCTCTGCAACATGCTAGCCACAAGCCACGTGTGGTCACTGAGAACCTGAAATGTGGCTTATTCAAATTTAAATATGTCACTATCAATTCCAGAACAATTTCAAAGATAGTGTGAAAGAGGCCAGCAACCTGTCTCTATATTTCGAATATTTACTATACATTGACATAGTATACCCTATTGGTTAAATATATCATTAAACTTAATTTTATGGAATTATTTAAAATTTTTAATACTAGTACTTGAAAAAGTAGGTATGTATCTCACATTTGTGGTTCATAGCTTATTTCTGTCGGGCAGTGCTGGTCCCCAGGTATCTGTCCCCCCAGATCCCAGTGTTCCTAGGTAGGTGAGGACGGGGAAGGCTAGGAGTCCAACGGTGACTCATATAGGACAGGGACTGTTGCAATAAGATTCTAAGGAAAAAAGCTGGCCCACCCTGCCCCTGGGAACTGGCCTTTATTATGCAAGAACATGAAAGTAGCCCCAAGAGCTCCATGTGGCAATTTCAATGGAAAAATATTCACTTCTGAAATCTAGTTTCTTCCCTAAACTCCACCCAAGGCAAAAATGGATTATTGCTTCCTGGAAATCAAACCAAAGACTTTAAAGGGTTTCATATTAAAACCAGAAAAACCTAAGAAAGAGAAAAATAATTATATTTCTAAAAGCTTTTAGAACTCATATTTGCTTGTGAGAAATACTTTTCCTATAAATATTTTATTCTTTCTTCTTTCCCTCCTTTTGTTCTCTGGCTGAGAGTTTCCACATGGATGTAGGAGATGATGTTTCCCTTGGGACAGAGGATCAAAGCCACCCTGGCTCTACTTTGTGCTGAGCTTTATTCAAGTCCTGCAGCTTCTGCCCCACTGCCTGAGGAATCCCAGTTGGAGGGAGAGGGGGCAGGGGAAAATCTGCTAGTGTCTGGCATCTGAGCCATCATGTCACGCAGAAAGTCTCAGGGCTGGGTTAATGACATGAAGGTGGCTATCCAGGGCACACTCACTCCCAAGCATTCCACTCCTCCGAAATTACTGGTTTTCTTAGTTTATATTTATAATACGTAATAATCTTATTTAACTTAGGGAATTTGTGCATGTACATATCACATCTTAAATATTTTTCTACCGTATCTCCTCCACACCCTCCTGGTCCCCCATGCCCCCTCTGCACAAAGTCGATCTCTCTCCAAACAACTCATTTTGAAAGATGACAGCTAATAGTGTAAATGGCAAGTTACTTTCAAATACAATGAGCTCATTAACTAATTCAAGATAATTTTTTTTAAAAGACAAAAGACTAGGCTAAGAATCCTTAGGCTAAGGATTGGGTTCTAGCCATTCCTCTTCCTGGAGCCTGGCCCTCCCTTCTCCTTAGAGTAGGACAACACTCAGCACATGTTTGTTGAATGAACCCGCAAGCCAACCAACACAATGAGCTCTGAATATTAACCCATGTGCCTAACGCATTTAATGGGAGAAACTGGAGAAATGATGGAAAAGGGAAGTTAACAAAGGACCTGGTCCTGGGACTAGAATTTAATTGGATCTACAATTAAATTCAGTCCTGGAACTGAATTTAATTGGATCTACAGTTGGCCACAATTGAGATGATAGCACAGGTCCAGCGGCCCACAGACAGCAGGTGGCTGAGAGGGGAAGGCTCTAGGTTGTCTTCGCTGATTCACAGCATCCTGTCAGCTCTTGGCTCGGGGAATGAGGGTCATATTCGGTATCATCTCTTTAAAGAGACATTTATACATAGGATGTATCCAAATGGAGGAACTACACTGGTACAGGGCTAAGATTATGGATAGAACATTTCGTTTAAGGGAACAAAGCTTACAAGGATGTATTTTACTGTCTTCTGGTGGCTGGACCACCAACTGCAGCGAGATAGGCTAGTTCTTGGGTCACAGTTGGAAGACACAATTCTCTGGAGTTCTTTGGTGCTTCTGTTCATGTTGCAAGCAAAGTACTCCCTATCTTTTCAAGAATGTATAGTGAAGAGGCTTGGCAGACAGGTATTATTTCCCTCCGGAAGCAGGCTTACTGTGTATTGTAAGAGATCTCAGTTCCTTAAACTCACAGTGTGTCATACAATGGGCTGTTGCCCTTAGGATCTGGGGCTTGAGGACCCCTCTTAAAAAGGCTGATAACTCTGGAAACTGCCATTAGGCATAAGGAGTCCTTTGTCTTTGACCCAGTTGTTTCATGTTTTCACCCAGCGTTTGCAAAACTGTGACAGAGACTTGCTAGTTTGCAAGTAGGAAAAAACACAAGGCCTTCAGAGCTTTTGACAGTCCCTCAGAGATTCTTGTTCTGAAGTCTGTGGAGGAACTAGAAGGGACTGTATTAAAGTCAAGTCAAGGGTGAGGGAAGAAAGAATTAAAAAAAATATCGACTGCCTTTCATTATAAATTGGGGCTAGCATATTTATGCAGCAAATATTAAGAATGGTGTGGAAGCATGTGATCAAGATCATAGAATTATGGCAAATAGGGAAAAATGAACAATGAGGTGTAGGGTTTTTTAAATGTAAAAACAACAAATAGAGATTCTCCCCTCTCCAATGCTGGGGATAGAACCCAGGGCCTCACACATGCTAGGCAAATGCTTTGCCACTGAGCTACATCCTCAGCCCTTGACAGATATGTCAAGATTTAAGTTTGTGCTAAAAGGCATTAATTATATATGTCTTCTAGACTTCTTACTCACGGAGAAAAAGCACTAAGGATAAGCCCATCTCAACTTTCCAGACAACAGTACCAAACATTGGCTGAAACAGGAACAGGATTCTGATGTACATTACTAAGAGGTGTGGCTTCCAGGCCGGGAAGTAACTTCTCAGAATACCTGGGCCTGGACAGTTGCTGACCAGAGAATAGTACTCCAGATCAGCGTGATCTCTTAAAGGTATGTTGCAAATCAAGTGTATCCAGATGGGGCCGTAGGACAGTGAAGACCCAAGAATGGCTGCAGCCTTCGGCTTGAAGGAACTAAATCCACTAAAGACAGTAATCTGTCTCTCAGGATCTGACACCCAGATGGGAAGACTGACCCCTCTTGACTTCAGAAGTCTTGACAGGCTCAGGTGCTTGCGTGGGTCTTCTGTTGAAGACAGTGCATCGTAAGGTAGAAAGAGGCTGGGATCCCGAGTCGCTGCTCAAAAAGAGTTGCCTGCATCTGTGTAAAACTTTCTGCTAAGGTAATTAAGTCTGGAGGCTTATTTGTTATTGCAGCCTAATCTAGCCTATTTTAGCTATGTAGCTCATTTTCTACATCAGTGGAGTGTCTAATGAGATTTTGTGAGATTTACATAATCTTAATAAAATGTTTGCTATCTCTCTTTCTGGCTATATGTTCTATTTTTGCTTCTTCCTGTTAAAAAGTTCTATATACCACGAGGCTCCAGGGCTCTGTCATTGGTCTCCACCTTCCTGACTTTCCTCAGATGAACTCACCTAGGCCCAAGTCTACAGATATCTATATAATGATACCTCTGATCAAAGTTCTGGTAAGGATCAGAATACTTACCAATCACTCTAGAGGGACATCGTTTCAGTGCTCAGGAGAAAGACATAGGATGGAGATATCAACATAAAGACAGGTTTGTCTTGATTGTCCTCTGTCAAATCTGATCCTCATCCACCCCAGCTTTCTTAATTTCCTCTAAGTCAATAAATGACACTATCATTCACCCATTTGTTCAATTTAATAACCAGAAGCCAACTTTATAAACACATCAGGGCAGATGGGCTAAAGGTCCCAGGAGGCTAGTGTTAGGGGCCAAATGCTGCCTCAGAATTGTCCAGTCAGGCAAGTCCTCTCTTCTCAGTTACACTTTGACAAAGAACTTAAGATGCAGTCCTCCACTTGGTGGCAGTGTGTGGTGGCACACTACCAGTCACTCTAAATTCATTGCCTTCTCTTCCTACAGCATAGGGTAGGAATACCAGCTAGATCTGTTTCTTCGCTTTTAAGTGTATACAATGGAATCTAAGAAATGTGATTGAAAGCTCAATGATATCTGCGTGAAAATTTCAGAAACAAGTTAACACCTGAAAGATTGGCAATGTTTCCTTTGCTCCTTAAATTCATATTTCACTCCGTCTTTTAGCCCAGGTAATGTTTTAAAAGTTTAACACTAAAAATTGATTAGCTGCTCATAATTTTCTACACAAAAAGTTAAATCTAGGTATTTTGACGAGTCCAAACCTTTATTTTTTGTTCCTACATTGAGTTAGTATGGCAATTATTTTTATCTAATGACTTGTTTACTTGGTGCTAGCAGGTTCATTTAAATACAAAAAGCCCTGGTGGGAGGGAGCGGTCAGGAGTGGGGTCTTTCAGCAACTTAGCTAGTGTACCACATTAGAGAAATTGGAAAGGTTTGTATCACCTTTGCACAAGTGTGCTATGAATATACTCTCCAATGTATTAATAATAGTGTGAGAGGGAACATAAACTCAACTGTCTGATGCAGAACTTTTCTGTATGATGTGATTTTTAGCCTTCTCCATGATCAAGTCCTTTGGTAATTTCCATATAGACTGTAAAGGAATTAAGGAGTGTTGAGAAGTTTGGACTCTCTGACCTTCCGTCTTAAAACATGTCTCCCATTTTCCAGCCATTCTTCTGTAGCAGCAACCTTTCTTTTTCCTGAACGTGTCTTTTCCAGAAGAGAATCTCAGAATTGGCTGGTTTTCTGGAAGCCTCTTCTCTTTAGCCAGTTTGAGGTTGAATTTTGACACACACTAATAATGAGATAGAGAATTTAACAATTAAAACTTTAAAATAAATTTATTCTTTCACTTTTAAATTATATACAATAGGACCTAAATTCCATAAGTGTTATTTTCAACATGATCTATATGCACAATACTTTTATTTAATCCCTGAATATTTTCCTTTATCCCCTCAAATTCAGTTTTACCTCCCATTTTATCCTAATATTTTTACAACTGAAAGCTTAAAATTGATTAACCTCTCATAATTTTCTACAACAAAATTTGAGTTTTTAATAACAAAATCTGACTTTTTATATCTATGTTGAGTAATAATTATTATATAGTTGAAAGTTACACAAATACGTTATAATTTTGATAAAAATTCAATACAAGATTTAAATATTGTTGGAAATGTACTTCTTAATGAGATGAATAGAGTTTGTTTATTCTCTGTCCCCCCCAACACTCATAGACATAAATAGGAATTACTTATTGGGGGCTAGAGGAATGGCTCAGCAGTTGCTTAGGCAAGCACTAAGTACCCTAGTTCAATTCCCCAGCACCACATAAGCTGTAATCCTAGTACTTGGGAGGCTGAGACAGGATTCCTTGGTCTGAGACAGCCTGGGCTAGAATGAGTCCCTGTCTCAAAAAAAAAAAAAAAAAAAAAAATCTTGTTGGTAGAAAGAACTGGAGTTCACCATTGAGTGTATTCTTGTTTTTCATCTTTGTGGTTGTAAACTCTGAGGGACACTGTTCATAAACCAGTCCATCAGAGTTAAGTTGGTTATAGTGACCTAATTCAACTCTTGACATTTCTGAGTTATACTCTAAAATCACATTTAAAAAAAAGATTACAGGCTGACTTGACTAGGCAACCTTTCAACGTTGTTGAAGGCAAGAAATTGGAAGATACAATTACCTGAAAAATTTGCATTTGTGTCATTGGAGTCTAAGAGCCCAGGATTTCAAGTCATGTCTTTTGGTACCCCAAGAGTTTTGTTTGTTTTTGCCTTTGAGACAAGTGCTTACTCTGTAATTCAGGCAAGTCTTGAACTCACTGTGTAGCCCAGGTTAGCTTCAAAATCATAGCAACCCTCCTGTCTCAGCCTCCTAAGTGCTGAGATTACAGGCATGCGCCACCACACCCAATTTGTGTAGCACTAGGGAATTGAACTCAGGACCTTGTGCTTGTTAAGCAAGTGCTCCACTCACTAAGCTATGTTCTCTGTCCAAAGCAAGGGTTTTCACACTCTAAGGCCATGCTCAGGGATATGTAGGTAAATTGGCTTTCTGGAAGAAGAAGAAGAAGAAGAAGAAGAAGAAGAAGAAGAAGAAGAAGAAGAAGAAGAAGAAGAAGAAGAAG